>JAOWBW010000629.1:453785-721592 GCA_026119855.1 Campanula takesimana
CGTCCCCAGAGTCTAGTGTTTTACATTTTGAATTTGAGTCTTCCTCTAAGTCTGACGACCTTACGTCTGAAGACTGTGATCTTGTTGCAAACGCTATTTCCCTTTTGCCATGAATGAAACCCTCGACCTTTCCGAGTATCCCTCCATAGTCACTCTTTTAACTGATAATATTGGCTAATAATCAAACTAATGATATACACTTAGTTAATAACTGATTCATTAGAAGAGGCCACACAAACACATTAAATGATGAATACACTAAAGAGATCTCAGAACATGTATTAATCAAAAAAGAATCTCGAGCCCAGCTGGCGATAAGGTGTTAACGGCGTGAATTTGGGAACCGAAGCCGAGCCTAAGGAAACGCAGATTGGAGCTTCTTCAGCGAAGCCGAAAGGGAAGCACTGATTGAGCTACTCAAAGAATATGTGGACGTGTTTGCATGGTCTTATAAGGACATGCCGGGGCTCGACAACTCGATCGTAGAGCACAGAATCCCGACCAGCACCAGACGCTAAGCCAGTCAAGCAGAAGCTGCCCGCATTAAGCCGGAATGGTCTTTGCAAGTGAAGGAAGAGATTGAGAAGCTACTCCTCCGTGTGGGTTTCATCAGGGTGATCGAATATCCAACTTGGTTATCAAATCTGTGTGACTGTCAAGAAATCCAACGGTAAAGTCAGAGTATGTGTGGATTTTCGGGATCTCAACAAAGCTACACAAAGGATGACTTCCCCTTGCCAAATATCGACATGTGGTGGATGCGACCGCCCACTATGAGGTCAAGTCGTTTGTGGATGGGTTTGCCGGCTATAACCAAATCAAGATGGCGAGGAGGACCAAGAAAAACAGCTTTCACCACCCCATGGGGGACTTTTTGCTATACTGTCATGCCATTTGGGCTGAGGAACGCTGGGGCTACCTACCAACGGGCAGTTACGACTTTATTCCACGATATGATCCACAAGGAGATTGAGGTGTACGTGGATGACATGATTATACATTCAAAAGGGTCTAGGGGCCAACACTTGATAGATCTCAGAAAATTCTTCAACAGGTTGAGAGAGCACGCCATGCGTTTGAACCCGGAAGCCAAAGCACCGCTTTGGAGTTCGTAGAGGGAAAGTATTAGGTTCATGGTCACCGAGAATGGATCGAAGCCGACCCAAGGAAGATTCAAGCCATCCTAGAGACTCGACACACCCCGTACCGAGACAGAGATAAAAGGATTCATGGACGCCTACAATACATCATCGGTTTATCAATCAGCTAACCACCATCTGCGAACCAATTTTCAAGTTATGAAGAAAACAGCCAGTGTGGAGTGGGATCATGACTGCCAGATAGCCTTCGAAAGGATCAAACAATATTTGGTGAATACCCCATCCTGCGCCCGCCGCATAAGGAGAAGCCGTTGCTACTATACTTAACTGTGACAGACACCGCCGTCGGAGCTATGTTAGCGTAAGAAGCCAAGGATTCCCGGATTGAGAATGCAGTGTACTTTGTCAGCCGAAAGTTACAAGGTAGCGAGCTCAATTACTCCGCGCTCGAGAAGACCTGCGTAGGCCTAGTATGGGTGGTGACGAAGCTCAAGCACTACATGGTGTCCCATCCGATCTTACTAGTCTCGAAAATGGATCCTATCAAGTATCTGTTGATAAACCCTCTCTTTCTATGAGACTCGCTAAATGGTCAGTATTCTTGGGAAGTTCGACATTACTTATGTACCGAGAAAGGCAATCAAGGGGAGGGCAATGGCCGATCAGCTCGCAGACTCTCCAAGCACCGAGACAAGAGGACCCGACCCTGAGTTCCCGGACGACGACATTTTTGCAATTGAGGTCGCAGAAACGGTGGCAATTATTCTTTGACGGAGCTGCAAACAAACGGGGGAATGGAGTCGGACTCCTACTTATTGATCCCAAAGATGATCACACGCCCATAGCCATCAAGCTAAACTTTTCAGCAACCAACAACGCCGCCGAGTATGAGGCATGTATAGCCGGATTGGAGGCCGCCCTAGAACGCAACGTGAAAGAGTTAGAAGTGTATGGAGACTCTGCTTTGATTATTAACCAAACGGCGAAGAAATGGAAAACTATTGATCCTTGCCTGCAGCGGTACCAAGGTTACATGGATGAGTTGATAGCACAATTCAAAGAGGTTACCTTCCACTTCCTGCCGCAAGACATAAATAGGTTCGCGGATGCCCTAGCTACATTGGCCTCCTTAGTCGAAATTCCAGAGGGAAGGTCCGTGAAACCATTCAGGGTTGGACGTAGGGAGAACCCCACCTACTGCTGTGAAATCCAGATCAATGCCGAGGTAAACGGAGATCAATGGTACGCCCAAATCTACAAATTCCTTAAGCACGGAGAGATGTCCTTTGACGGAGATGTGAAGGCCAAGAGTCTGCAAGCACTCAAAAGGTTGGCAGGGCAGTTTGTGCTGTTAGACGATACTTTATACAAAAGGCATTACGATGGTCTGTTGCTCTTATGTGTCGACGACAAGAAAGCTGAAGCAATAATGGAAGAAGTACACAACGGGTTGTGCGGACCCCACATGAATGCAAGGATGCTTAGACAGAAGATCACTCGGCTGGGCTATTATTGGATTACCATGGAGACATACTGTATTCAATGGGTTCGGCGATGTCACAAGTGCCAAGTATGCTCCAACCTCAACCACATCCCTCCACACGAATTGTATAGTTCTACCACGCCTTGGCCATTCGCCACGTGGGGTATAGACATTATTGGGAAGATCTCACTGGCCGGTAGTAATGGTCATGAATTCGTCCTCGTCGCGGTCGACTACTGCACAAAGTGGGTCGAAGCTCAGTCTTACAAGGTGCTGAATTCCAAGAAGGTAGCACAGTTTATCAAAGAGAACATTATGTGTCCGGTATGGGGTTCCTAACCTCATTATATCAGATAATGGCAGTCATTTCGAAGCCGAGTGTGCTCGCTTGCTTGTAGAATTCAAGATCGAACGAAAGAAATCTTCCCCATACTATCCACAGACTAACGGCGCGGTCGAGGCGGCCAACAAGACGATAGAGCAGATAATTCGCAAGATGGCTTCGCAAGGGTGGGATTGGCCCGAGAAGTTACCATTAGCACTTGGGGAACAGAACGTCAGTTCGCACCGCTACTGGAGAGACCCCTTACGCTTGACATACGGCATGGAGGCAGTGCTCCCTATTGAGTTGGAGGTGCCATCTTTGAGGATCTTGCTCGAGAACCAAGTGAATGAGGTAGAATGGCTTCATAGTCGCTATGATCAGTTGGCAACACTCGACGAACACAGATTGAAGGCCATGGAACAAATCCGGGCCTACCAAAGGAGAACGACAAAAGCCTTCAATAAAAAGGTCAAGCCTGTTGACATAAAGGAAGGAGACTTGGTGCTCAAAGCACGCTTACCCAACAAATTCAACCCCCTCGGGAATGGGCCCCCACTTGGGTAGGGCCGTTTGTAGTACAGAAGATCTTCTCCGGAGGAGCGGTCAGAATGGCAGATTTGGATGGCAACCCGTTCAAGGAACCAGTCAACCTCAGCAAGCTCAGACGCTACTATGACTAGACTCCCCTCTTAAAAAAAAAAAAAAAAGAAAAAAAAAAAGAAAATGTTTACTACGCAAAAGAAGCCCGATAGACTGAAAACCCGCAAAGGGCGGTCTATGCAAAATAAGGGTGCGTACAAAGCTCGCTAGATCGAAAACCCGCAAGGGCGGTCTAGGCAAAATTAGAGCATCCCCCCTTCTATCTTCCCTTTCTTTAAAATCATTCTAGTCTGACTGGAGTGAACTACGGTGACCTGAGCCCCTTAGTCCTATTTGTAAAAGGGGAACGTAGGCAGCCTTTCAAAGGTGCGGTCTAAAAAAAACAAAAAAACATCCAAATCCTGTTAAGCAATAAAGATAGAAGTTGTATTTTCTGAAAGCAAAAACTTTTATTTCCATAGTCATTGCATGTTAACACTTTTTGATGAGTCTAAGCTTGACATACTTTTTGAATAAATAACCTATTCTGAAATTGAAACTAAAACAAAAGTAACTAAATTAAAAACAATGTGTTTGCAACGACTATGGAAGGATCCTCGGAACTACTCTTAGTGCCACTCGTTCTTCGGTCCTTTCTTCTTGCTTTGACCACGGCGAACCTTCTTCTTGTTAGGGTTCTCACAAAACCTCCTCTCAATTCACTAACCCCTTTTGCTTTGACACTAGGAGTCTCTCCATCCTTTCTCTTCCTTGAAGTCCCCGCTCCATCTCCATTAGCCATGCTCTGACTCCTCTTCCTCTCATAAGCCATCGCCTCCTTCATCCTCAATGAACTAGGAGCACAGGATGCCAAAATAGTGCCCCTCAGGGTCTCTAGAGTCTGCTCCGTTTGCCCAAGTCTCTCCATAAACCAATCCAAATACTCCCGTGATAGGTAGTGTTGTTGGAGCGCGTGATGAGAGTCCTATGAAAAAACCGGCCTCGCCCCACATTTGAGAAAGGAGAACCGAAGCGCTATCGTCCAAATGAAGTATGCCAAAAGGAAAACGGGTCCTCTCCTCATCCCAACCCTCGGGGATGGTTTGCACTAGACCGTATTGACGGAGTACTCTAGCGGGGTAGTAGAAAGTGGTCCCAGAAAATGACGGAACTTTAATCATGTACAGTCCCACTTGCTTCTCCTTCACGGAATTAATGTGCCAATGGGGCACCACCCACTTGATGTCATCGGTCACCATCTCCGCCAAGTACCTTTCCCAACCCTTGAGAGTCATTCCCTCGAACCTCTCCTCCATACCTCTAATACGGTGCATCCATGCGGTCACCGCCGAAGAAACCGCTGGCTTGTTCACTCGGAGCCTTTCTTGCAACCACATGGTCAAAAGTCTATCACTACCGCACGGCATCCCGCCATAAACCGCAAGATGAGGAATCCCACAAATAAGCTCCCCAAGGATGGCCGGTACAATGTCATGTCCCGAACGAGCCGCATTCACCATGGTCAAACAACCCTCACTAGCACATCCGACTTCGGAAGGGAAAAGAATAGAAGCAAATAAACACAAGGCAAGATGGTCCAAAGAACGGTCCGAGGTCACATCCGCATGCATAAAGTGCCTTGGCATCCAAGAAAGGTCGACATAGCCACCTCTAGCATACTTACCAAGGTCATCTGCAGGCACACCAAAGGCTATCAATTTGTCATGCAAAGAAATAAAATCAAAGGGCAATGCAAGTGTACCCTTCCCTTCGCAACCGCAAAGCGCCTTGATGTCTTCATAAGTGGGTGCCATCTCATTAAAAGAAAAGTTGAAAACATGACAAAAGGAGAGCAAGCTGATGATTGGAACTCAAAATTGATCAAAAGAGCTGCTGGTACGAAGTTGAATAGGACACAAACTCCCATTAAATACTACACAACTCCCGATTCTTGCCAGGAAAAGGAAAACCGGAGGCGGCACAGGATTTGGACACACGGCCACATATGCCCTTGGCCCCGCGGCCGATATTGTCCTTGGCCAGGTGGCCAACCTCGTCCTAGGCCACACGGCCAACATTGCTCCAGATCTTGCCATGGCCAGGCGGCCAACTTTGCTCCGCACCTTGCCATGGCCAGGCGGCCAACATCGCTCCATGCAGAATCTGGTTTGTTTCCTTCCACTCTGTGACGGATCCATGCAACTACGTACCTGCCCCTTTCCGCGGCTCATGCATTGTATAAAATTAGGAACATTTGTAAATTAACTAGTTTGCACAAGTAGGCTCCCACAATAAATTTACATTTTAGAAAACATGATATACATACATGCATTTTATACATTGGTTCTATACATACATATCCCTCTGCTCTCTGCTAGCTAACAGTGTAGGAAATAAAGATGGACCCCGCCTAATCAGAATCTTCCTCCGTGGTGTCTCCACGCCGCGCTAAAGCCCGAGAACTACCGGCACCCGAACTCCGTCCCCGGACCGCTCGACCACCAATGTGAGAAGAACCCGCGCCGTTCGGAGACCGCTCACGACGCTGGGGTGACACAACGTCGTCCCTCTGACAAGTACATGAATGGTACGCTTCCCTCAGTAAGCGCATCAACACGTTCTCCCTCCGAGCCGAACGGATGTATGCCTCCCGAGTCACCTGAAAGGGAAGCCAAGGCAAATGATTACAATGCAGAAAGAAATAGGTGTGTGCAAACATGACTAATACGAAACACAAAGCCGTACCCCAGCGTCGGGCAGAGGAATGAATGTCTCCTCAACAAGATCGGCATCAGTCGGCTCCAAGCTAAGCTCCACCTCCCGGCCGCCCCTCATCACTCTCACGCTACTCGAGCGAAGGGGCATGTCAACCAAAGGCCAACTCCGACCAACGTACCGGGCCGATCTCGATCCCTCTCCCGATAGCATCTGAGCCCGAACCTGAGGGCTGATCAGCTGTGTCCGCACGTAACCGGCATAGTCGTCACTCCCTCTGTAATGCTCTGCCGGAGTGGGAGCCAAGAAAGTCGCCAACCTCGCGGGACGGAGCATATCCTGAGGAGGGTCATAAGGAGCCCACGGTAACGCACCAGTCCTGTGCTGACGAACCACCCTCTCTCCAAGATACATGGCCTCCCCGGTGAGACCCACAAGCAGAACCCTAGAAGCGATCAAATCCACTACATAGGGATCCACCGAAGCCTCATTGGCCGGGCTCCATGGGTAAAATCTAACCCCAACAGGCTCAGACATCGCGAACACCCTCCTCAGATCAGCAGCATCCACCGTCTTCCTATCCCGGTTTCGGCGGGAAGGAGCCCTGTTGCCCTTGCACCAGTACGACATGATGGGAACAACCTTGTTGCACTCATCACCAACTGAAAAGGGCGACGCCGAAGATCTCATACACCCAAGCCTGTGCATGCAATGAAAAAAGACATTTCAGACCAAAAGATAGAACAAAGATCTCAACAAATGAAAAGAAGGGTAGTCAAGAGCGTACCTCAAAGGCGAACTGGAACCCGTCAAAGGCCGACGAGCTAGCCCTCGAGCAATGGTCCAAAGCCCGGTAAATCTCAGCCAAACCAGCTCCACCCTAAGAAATCCCACCGACTAGGTCCAAGTCCACAAGAGCCCCTAACAGTGAGTACCGGCAGACAGTAGCCCCACTGGGAAACAAAATCTCCGAAAAGCTGTACCATAAGAACAGCCGGACTAAGCAATCCAAATCATATTCCCCCTACTAAAGGCCTCAATAGCCACCTCCACCAAGCGATTTACCTTCCCGGCCTCCACTCCATAACCCTTGACACCTCCTCCCAGGTCGGTGTCGACTCCCAGCAGAGCCTGTCTATAGTCTCGCCGCTCCGCCAAGCTCTCATCAAAAGGCAAAAGGGTACCAGTAAACCTCAACCCTGTGATGGCCGCAAAATCCGTTGGCGTGATGGTAATATCTCCCCAACTGAAGTGGAAGGTATGGGTGGTATCCCACCAGAACTCCCGGCACACCTCTATCACCGCTGCCACCTTCAGGGTAGCCCCAACCATGCGGACACTGTCAAAGAATGGGCCAAATCCCATAGCCTCGATCCGAGCACGCAAACCGCCCGGTCCCTCCGGCAGGGACGCCCACAGTTTGCCCACAGTCACTGTGGACCCACGAGCCTTGATCCTCTGCAGGTAAACACAGCACAGGTACGTTACCATTCTAGTAATTTACAATTCTAGCAATTTAAATTCTAGCATTTCATTATTCTAGTATTTCATACTATGTATAAAACATACAAATGTGCGAGAAGGAGAGGAATGAAAATTCGAAATTTACCTCTCGCGTCTCCGGAAGCCCCATCGACCAATGACGCTCAGAGTCGATGTAAAAAACGTAATCTTGGTCAAACGTAGACCGCAGCAAATTATCGCGATAATTCTGAGTCGCGGCCCCGTGGTCTCAAACCGCCCCGTGGAATCAAGGGCGCCGCTTCAAAGCCCGCTCCTGGATCGACCCCGACATTTCCCGCGCCCTGAGCATTACCGTGCCCCTCTCCTTGTTGCTCTTGTTATGGAATCATATACCCACCATGGCCTGGGAAATCCTTAAATAACGCCTCATTGATCCAATCTGCCATAGCTTCAAGAAATATGTGAAATAAAATATTCAAAATTATCAAAAACTCAATTTTCTCTCCCTAACTCGTCAACAATGGAGGAAGGAAGAAGAAGAAAGAAGAAAGAAGAAGAAGAGGGGAGGTGTCTGGTGATGTGACCAAGGAGTCAACCCATCGGCAGCCTTGGCCATGCGGCCACTTTCGCCCTTGCAACCCCAGCCGTCAGATCAGCGATCCGCGTGAAGGAGATCTGACCACTCAACGGCCTTGGCCACGCGGCCACGATTGCAAATTCGTGTGTTTGGCCACGCGGCCAACCTTGCCCCTTCAGATAAAATTCCACTTTTGCCCCTGATCTTTTCCCTTTAATTCATTTTAAATGCCTTTAACACTACTTTGACTGATATTCGTTACCTTTGGGTACGGAAAGCCCTTAAAATTTCCATTCTTCGCAGAATATTTGCTTAGGATTCGTATGATTACAGAGACTTCGGCGACTCTATGACATACCATCCTAGATCAATCGTAATTGTCAGAGGCCTCGGCGTTTCTATTTGCGAGCGATCCAGCATCTAATTTAGGATTCGTATGGTTATAGAGACTTCGGCGCCTCTATGACATACCATCCTAGATCGATCGTGATTGGCAGAAGCCTCGGCGTTTCTGTTTGCGAAAGATCCAGCATCTATTATTGAGATTCGTATGGTTGTAGAGACTTCGGCGCCTCTATGACATACGCATCCTAGATCGATCGTGGTTGGCAGAAGCCTCGGCGTTTCTGTTCGCGAAAGATCCGACATCTATTACTTTAGCGCGATCGGCAGGAACCCTGGCGATCCTGATTGCGTTTACCATTCCATCTTGGGATTATTTAGACAGCGTAGTCCTTATTTTTCCAAATAACTTCATTGCTTACGAATGATTCGTTCTTCGTACAGGATAGTGCCCGTAGGTTTATTATCCCTAGCAGGAGTCCGATATCTCATTTTATCCCCAGTAGATCTCCGAACTACGACCGGCTTGATTCCTCGGAGGATACGTAGGAAACCTGAAAAGGTCCAGCCACCCGACCGACGCGGTCATCTATCATCCCCAGCAGGTGCATTTTCCCCAGCAGAAGGCGTTGCTCCCCATCAGAGGACAGTCATTCCCAATTTCCCATCCGATTTGAACTACGTTTGGCTTGATTCCCCCGCGGATACGTAGGTCGCCTGCCAAGGTTCAGCCGTTCCCTTACCTTTCATCTGTTTTGAAACTCATGTTTCAGACGGATCCTTCTTTTATCGTCGACCCCACATTGCCTTGCAATAAGCGTCGCCGAGGGGCTACTGTTAGTACCCGACCTGAAAATGAGTTTATTAGGACTTTCCCAAAAATACAAGGACTTTATAGGAATTAGAAACCTTGCAAAGACTTGTCCCGGATTCCCAAAATATCTCATTTATGGCAAAATCTATCAAATTAGGTAGCAAATAGTTTCCTTAAAACCATGCAGAAACCCTAGCTTAAGAATCAAGTCAGCCTGCAGACTTGGCCACGCGGCCAACCTTGCTCCGCGTTGATCTTGGCCACGCGGTCACTCTTGTCACCGGCTTCAACCATGGCCAGGCGGCCAACCTTGCGCTGGATGATCTGGACCCTCAGATCCTCCCATCAGTTTACTATATAAACCACTCCATTCCATTGGTTTAGAGGTCCGATTTTGAGAGATCTAAGTACGAATTTTGGAGTTCTTAAACACTATTTTACTCTCTAATTAACATTCAAACACTCAAGAAGATCCAAGGTTTATTTCTTGCCAACATAGGTAAGTTTTTCTAACTTTTTCTTCATGTTCTTGTATTATTCTTAATGTAGATCTTTTATATTCATGTTATTGCATGTTTATTCATAGTTTCTTCATATGCTTTGCATGTTTATTCATATGTTCATATATGTTCTTCGCATGTTCTTCGTGTTCATAGATTAAAACCTTATTTATGCTATATTTAGGGTTGCGATCTTCATAATTACATGTTATTTCATAGCCGATGATGATCGAGGGTTCATCAACCCGAGGATGATCTAGGAACTACTTCTAAACCCTAATCTTTAGGTAATCCCCCCTTCATTATGCATGACCCCGATTCTTCTGCCTATTCTAAATTCTCTGCGAACTACGCTGACCTGAGCTTCTCACATTGAGAGGAACGTAGGCAATCTTCGGATCCGGTTTAAATCACTAACACACTACTAACACATTCATCATGATAGAAAGACCGATCAATTCGGGCAATAGGAGTGATAACGTCCAATATTCTTCTCTTGTTGTAATTTGACCTCCGAACCCATTAAACATGCTTTTTTCAATGTTTTGGCTTTAATTAAAACGGCGTGGCGACTCTCATAATTTTAATGTCGTTAAGAATATTCCCTTTATAAATAAAAATAATCACAAGATACTTTCCATGCGTCGCTTCATCGGAAAGGGGTATTCACAAACCCGTCAAATGCCGACGAGCTAGCCCTCGAGCAATGGTCCAAAGCCCGGTAAATCTCAGCCAAACCGGCTCCGCCCCAAGAAATCCCACCAACTTGGTCCAAATCCACAAAAGCCCCTAGCAGTGAGTACCGGCAGACAGTAGCCCCACTCGGAAATAAGATCTCTGAAAAGCTGTACCATAAGAACAGCCGGACCAAGCAATCCAAATCATATTCCCCCTACTAAAGGCCTCAATAGCCACCTCCACCAAGCGATTCACCTTCCCGGCCTCCACTCCATAACCATTGACACCTCCTCCCAGGTCGGTGTCGACTCCCAGCAGAGCCTGTCTATAGTCCCGCCGCTCCGCCAAGCTCTCATCAAAAGGCAAAGGGGTACCAATAAACCTCAACCCTGTGATGGCCGCGAAATCCGTCGGCGTAATGGTAATCTCTCCCCAACTGAAGTGGAAGGTATGGGTGGTATCCCACCAGAACTCCCGGCACACCTCTATCACCGCTGCCACCTTCAGGGTAGCCCCGACCATGTGGACACTGTCAAAGAATGGGCCAAAGCCCATAGCCTCGATCCGAGCACGCAAACCGCCCGGTCCCTCCGGCAGGGACGCCCACAGTTTGCCCACAGTCACTGTGGACCCACGAGCCTTGATCCTCTGCAGGTAAACACAGCACAGGTATGTTACCATTCTAGCAATTTACAATTCTAGCAATTTAAATTCTAGCATTTCATTATTCTAGCATTTCATAATATGTGCATAGAACATACAAATGTGCAAGAAGGAGAGGAATGAAAATTCGAAATTTACCTCTCGCGTCTCTGGAAGCCCCATCGACCAATGACGCTCAGAGTCGATGTAAAAATCGTAATCTTGGTCGAACGTAGACCGCAGCAGATTATCGCGGTAATTCCGAGTCGCGGCTCGTGGTCTCAAACTGCCCGATGGAATCAAGGGCGCCGCCTCAAAGCCCGCTCCTGGATCAACCCCGACATTTCCCGCGCCCTGAGCATAACCGTGCCCCTCTCCTTATGGCTCTTGTTGTGGAATCATATACCCACCGTGGCCCGGGAAATCCCTAAATAATGCCTCATTGATCCAATCTGCCATAGCTTCGAGATGTATGTGAAACGAAGTCTTCAAGATTATCAAAATCCAAGCTTTCTCTCTCTAAAAACCCAATTTCCTCTCTCTAACTCGTTAACAATGGAGGAAGGAAGAAGAAGAAAGAAGAAAAGAAGAAGAAAAGGGGAGGTGTCTGGTGATGTGACCAAGGAGTCAGCCCGTCGGCATCCTTGGCCACGCGGCCACTTTCGCCCTTGCAACCCCAGCCGTCAGATCGGCGATCCGTGTGAAAGAGATCTGACCATTCAGCGGTCTTGGCCACGCGGCCACTATTGCAAGTTAGTGTGTTTGGCCACGTGGCCACTATTGCAAGTTAGTGTATTTAGCCACGCGGCCACTATTGCAAGTTAGTGTGTTTGGCCACGCGGCCAACCTTGTCCCTTCAGATAAAATTTCACTTTGGTCCCTGATCTTTTCCCTTTAATTCATCTTAAATACCCTTAGCACAATTTTGACTGATATTCGTTACCTTTGGGTGCGGGAAGCCCCTTAAAATTTCCATTCTTCACCGAATATTTGCTTAGGATTCGTATGGTTGTAGAGACTTCGGCGCCTCTATGACATACCATCCTAGATCGATCGTGATTGGCAGAAGCCTCGGCGTTTCTGTTTACGAGAGATCCAGCATCTATTATTAGGATTTCCATGATTGTAGAGACTTCGACGCCTCTATGACATACGTATCCTTGATCGATCGTGGTTGGCAGAAGCCTCGGCGTTTCTGTTCGCGAGAGATCCGACATCTATTACGTTAGCACAATCGGCAGGAGCCCTGGCGATCCTGATTGCGTTTACCATTCCATCATGGGATTATTTAGACAACGTAGTCTTTATTTTTCCCAAATAACTTCATTTTCCTAACGAATGTTCGTCCTTCATACAGGATAGTGCCCGTAGGTCTATTATCCGCAGCAGAAGTTCGATGTCTCGTCTTTCCTCAATATCTCCGAACTACGTTTGGCTTGATTCCTCGGAGGATACGTAGGAAACCTGAAAAGGTTCAGCCACCAGACCAATGCGACCAACGCAGTCATCTATCATCCCCATCATGTGCATTTTCCCCGGCAGAAGACATTGTTTCCCATCAGAGGACAATCATTCTAAATTTCCCCGTCAGATTTGAACTACGTTTGGCTTGATTCCCCCGCGGATACGTAGGTCGCCTGTCAAGGTTCAGCCGTTCCCTTACCTTTCATCTGTTTTGAAACTCATGTTTCAGACGGATCCTTCTTTTATCGTCGACCCCACATTGCCTTGCAAGAAGCGTCGCCGAGGGGCTACTGTTAGTACCCGACCTGAAAATGAGTTTATTAGGACTTTCCCAAAAATACAAGGACTTTATAGGAATTAGAAACCTTGCAAAGACTTGTCCCGGATTCCCAAAATATCTCATTTATGGTAAAATCTATCAAATTAGGTAGTAAATGGTTTCCTTAAAAACCATGCAGAAACCCTAGCTTAAGAATCAAGTCAGCCGGCATCCTTGGCCACGCGGCCAACCTTGCCCCGCGTTGATCTTGGCCACGCGGCCACTCTTGTCACCGGCTTCAACCATGGCCAGGCGGCCAACCTTGCGCTGGATGATCTGGACCATCAGATCCTTCCATCAGTTTACTATATAAACCACTCCATTCCATTGGTTTTGAGGTCCGATTTTGAGAGCTCTAAGTACGAATTTTGGAGTTCTTAAACAATATTTTGCTCTCTATTTAACATTCAAACACTCAAGAAGATCCAAGGTTTATTTCTTGCCAACATAGGTAAGTTTTCTAACTTATTTCTTCATGTTCTTGCATTATTTCTAGTGTAGATCTTTAATATTCATGTTCGTACATGTTTATTCATAGTTTCTTCGTATGCTTTGCATGTTTATTCATATGTTCATATATGTTCTTCGCATGTTCTTCGTGTTCATAGATTAAAACCTTATTTATGCTATATTTAGGGTTGCGATCTTCATAATTACATGTTATTTCATAGCCGATGATGATCGAGGGTTCATCAACCCGAGGATGATCTAGGAACTACTTCTAAACCCTAATCTTTTGGTAATCCCCCCTTCATTATGCATGACCCCGATTCTTCTGCCTATTCTAAATTCTCTGCGAACTACGCTGACCTGAGCTTCTCACATTGAGAGGAACGTAGGAAATCTTCGGATCCGGTTTAAATCACTAACACACTACTAACACATTCATCATGATAGAAAGACCGATCAATTCGGGCAATAGGAGTGATAACGTCCAATATTCTTCTCTTGTTGTAATTTGACCTCCGAACCCATTAAACATGCTTTTTTCAATGTTTTGGATTTAATTAAAACGGCGTGGCGACTCTCATAATTTTAATGTCGTTAAAAATATTCCCTTTGTAAATAAAAATAATCACAAGATACTTCCCATGCGTCGCTTCATCGGAAAGGGGTATTCACAAACCCGTCAAAGGCCGACGAGCTAGCCCTCGAGCAATGGTCCAAAGCCCGGTAAATCTCAGCCAAACCGGCTCCGCCCCAAGAAATCCCACCAACTTGGTCCAAATCCACAAAAGCCCCTAGCAGTGAGTACCGGCAGACAGTAGCCCCACTCGGAAATAAGATCTCTGAAAAGCTGTACCATAAAAACAGCCGGACCAAGCAATCCAAATCATATTCCCCCCTACTAAAGGCCTCAATAGCCACCTCCACCAAGCGATTCACCTTCCCGGCCTCCACTCCATAACCATTGACACCTCCTCCCAGGTCGGTGTCGACTCCCAGCAGAGCCTGTCTATAGTCCCGCCGCTCCGCCAAGCTCTCATCAAAAGGCAAAGGGGTACCAATAAACCTCAACCCTGTGATGGCCGCGAAATCTGTCGGCGTAATGGTAATCTCTCCCCAACTGAAGTGGAAGGTATGGGTGGTATCCCACCAGAACTCCCGGCACACCTCTATCACCGCTGCCACCTTCAGGGTAGCCCCGACCATGTGGACACTGTCAAAGAATGGGCCAAAGCCCATAGCCTCGATCCGAGCACGCAAACCGCCCGGTCCCTCCGGCAGGGACGCCCACAGTTTGCCCACAGTCACTGTGGACCCACGAGCCTTGATCCTCTGCAGGTAAACACAGCACAGGTATGTTACCATTCTAGCAATTTACAATTCTAGCAATTTAAATTCTAGCATTTCATTATTCTAGCATTTCATATTATGTGCATAGAACATACAAATGTGCAAGAAGGAGAGGAATGAAAATTCGAAATTTACCTCTCGCGTCTCTGGAAGCCCCATCGACCAATGACGCTCAGAGTCGATGTAAAAATCGTAATCTTGGTCGAACGTAGACCGCAGCAGATTATCGCGGTAATTCCGAGTCACGGCTCGTGGTCTCAAACCGCCCGATGGAATCAAGGGCGCCGCCTCAAAGCCCGCTCCTGGATCAACCCCGACATTTCCCGCGCCCTGAGCATAACCGTGCCCCTCTCCTTATGGCTCTTGTTGTGGAATCATATACCCACCGTGGCCCGGGAAATCCCTAAATAACGGCTCATTGATCCAATCTGCCATAGCTTCGAGATGTATGTGAAACGAAGTCTTCAAGATTATCAAAATCCAAGCTTTCTCTCTCTAAAAACCCAATTTCCTCTCTCTAACTCGTTAACAATGGAGGAAGGAAGAAGAAGAAAGAAGAAAAGAAGAAGAAAAGGGGAGGTGTCTGGTGATGTGACCAAGGAGTCAGCCCGTCGGCATCCTTGGCCACGCGGCCACTTTCGCCCTTGCAACCCCAGCCGTCAGATCAGCGATCCGTGTGAAAGAGATCTGACCATTCAGCGGTCTTGGCCACGCGGCCACTATTGCAAGTTAGTGTGTTTGGCCACGTGGCCACTATTGCAAGTTAGTGTATTTAGCCACGCGGCCACTATTGCAAGTTAGTGTGTTTGGCCACGCGGCCATCCTTGTCCCTTCAGATAAAATTCCACTTTGGTCCCTGATCTTTTCCCTTTAATTCATCTTAAATACCCTTAGCACAATTTTAACTGATATTCGTTACCTTTGGGTGCGGGAAGCCCCTTAAAATTTCCATTCTTCACCGAATATTTGCTTAGGATTCGTATGGTTGTAGAGACTTCGGCGCCTCTATGACATACCATCCTAGATCGATCGTGATTGGCAGAAGCCTCGGCGTTTATGTTTGCGAGAGATCCAGCATCTATTATTAGGATTTGCATGATTGTAGAGACTTCGGCGCCTCTATGACATACGTATCCTTGATCGATCGTGGTTGGCAGAAGCCTCGGTGTTTCTGTTTGCGGGAGATCCAGCATTTATTAGGATTTGCATGATCGTAGAGACTTCGGCGCCTCTATGACATACGTATCCTTGATCGATCGTGGTTGGCAGAAGCCTCGGCGTTTCTGTTCGCGAGAGATCCGACATCTATTACGTTAGCACAATCGGCAGGAGCCCTGGCGATCCTGATTGCGTTTACCATTCCATCTTGGGATTATTTAGACAACGTAGTCTTTATTTTTCCCAAATAACTTCATTTTCCTAACAAATGTTCGTCCTTCATACAGGATAGTGCCTGTAGGTCTATTATCCGCAGCAGAAGTTCGATGTCTCGTCTTTCCTCAATATCTCCGAACTACGTTTGGCTTGATTCCTCGGAGGATACGTAGGAAACCTGAAAAGGTTCACCCACCCGACCAATGCGACCAACGCGGTCATCTATCATCCCCAGCATGTGCATTTTCCCCGGCAGAAGACATTGTTTCCCATCAGAGGACAATCATTCTAAATTTCCCCATCAGATTTGAACTACGTTTGGCTTGATTCCCCCGCGGATACGTAGGTCGCCTGCCAAGGTTCAGCCGTTCCCTTACCTTTCATCTGTTTTGAAACTCATGTTTCAGACGGATCCTTCTTTAATCGTCGACCCCACATTGCCTTGCAAGAAGCGTCGCCGAGGGGCTACTGTTAGTACCCGACCTGAAAATGAGTTTATTAGGACTTTCCCAAAAATACAAGGACTTTATAGGAATTAGAAACCTTGCAAAGACTAGTCCCGGATTCCCAAAATATCTCATTTATGGAAAAATCTATCAAATTAGGTAGTAAATGGTTTCCTTAAAAACCATGCAGAAACCCTAGCTTAAGAATCAAGTCAGCCGGCATCCTTGGCCACGCGGCCAACCTTGCCCCGCGTTGATCTTGGCCACGCGGCCACTCTTGTCACCGGCTTCAACCATGGCCAGGCGGCCAACCTTGCGCTGGATGATCTGGACCATCAGATCCTTCCATCAGTTTACTATATAAACCACTCCATTCCATTGGTTTTGAGGTCCGATTTTGAGAGCTCTAAGTACGAATTTTGGAGTTCTTAAACAATATTTTGCTCTCTATTTAACATTCAAACACTCAAGAAGATCCAAGGTTTATTTCTTGCCAACATAGGTAAGTTTTCTAACTTATTTCTTCATGTTCTTGCATTATTTCTAGTGAAGATCTTTAATATTCATGTTCGTACATGTTTATTCATATTTTCTTCGTATGCTTTGCATGTTTATTCATATGTTCATATATGTTCTTCGCATGTTCTTCGTGTTCATAGATTAAAACCTTATTTATGCTATATTTAGGGTTGCGATCTTCATAATTACATGTTATTTCATAGCCGATGATGATCGAGGGTTCATCAACCCGAGGATGATCTAGGAACTACTTCTAAACCCTAATCTTTAGGTAATCCCCCCTTCATTATGCATGACCCCGATTCTTCTGCCTATTCTAAATTCTCTGCGAACTACGCTGACCTGAGATTCTCACATTGAGAGGAACGTAGGCAATCTTCGGATCCGGTTTAAATCACTAACACACTACTAACACATTCATCATGATAGAAAGACCGATCAATTCGGGCAATAGGAGTGATAACGTCCAATATTCTTCTCTTGTTGTAATTTGACCTCCGAACCCATTAAACATGCTTTTTTCAATGTTTTGGCTTTAATTAAAACGGCGTGGCGACTCTCATAATTTTAATGTCGTTAAGAATATTCCCTTTGTAAATAAAAATAATCACAAGATACTTCCCATGCGTCGCTTCATCGGAAAGGGGTATTCACAAACCCGTCAAAGGCCGATGAGCTAGCCCTCGAGCAATGGTCCAAAGCCCGGTAAATCTCAGCCAAACCGGCTCCGCCCCAAGAAATCCCACCAACTTGGTCCAAATCCACAAAAGCCCCTAGAAGTGAGTACCGGCAGACAGTAGCCCCACTCGGAAATAAGATCTCTGAAAAGTTGTACCATAAGAACAGCCGGACCAAGCAATCCAAATCATATTCCCCCATACTAAAGGCCTCAATAGCCACCTCCACCAAGCGATTCACCTTCCCGGCCTCCACTCCATAACCATTGACACCTCCTCCCAGGTCGGTGTCGACTCCCAGCAGAGCCTGTCTATAGTCCCGCCGCTCCGCCAAGCTCTCATCAAAAGGCAAAGGGGTACCAATAAACCTCAACCCTGTGATGGCCGCGAAATCCGTCGGCGTAATGGTAATCTCTCCCCAACTGAAGTGGAAGGTATGGGTGGTATCCCACCAGAACTCCCGGCACACCTCTATCACCGCTGCCACCTTCAGGGTAGCCCCGACCATGTGGACACTGTCAAAGAATGGGCCAAAGCCCATAGCCTCGATCCGAGCACGCAAACCGCCCGGTCCCTCCGGCAGGGACGCCCACAGTTTGCCCACAGTCACTGTGGACCCACGAGCCTTGATCCTCTGCAGGTAAACACAGCACAGGTATGTTACCATTCTAGCAATTTACAATTCTAGCAATTTAAATTCTAGCATTTCATTATTCTAGCATTTCATATTATGTGCATAGAACATACAAATGTGCAAGAAGGAGAGGAATAAAAATTCGAAATTTACCTCTCGCGTCTCTGGAAGCCCCATCGACCAATGACGCTCAGAGTCGATGTAAAAATCATAATCTTGGTCGAACGTAGACCGCAGCAGATTATCGCGGTAATTCCGAGTCGCGGCTCGTGGTCTCAAACCGCCTGATGGAATCAAGGGCGCTGCCTCAAAGCCCGCTCCTGGATCAACCCCGACATTTCCCGCGCCCTGAGCATAACCGTGCCCCTCTCCTTGTGGCTCTTGTTGTGGAATCATATACCCACCGTGGCCCGGGAAATCCCTAAATAACGCCTCATTGATCCAATCTACCATAGCTTCGAGATGTATGTGAAACGAAGTCTTCAAGATTATCAAAATCCAAGCTTTCTCTCTCTAAAAACCCAATTTCCTCTCTCTAACTCGTTAACAATGGAGGAAGGAAGAAGAAGAAAGAAGAAAAGAAGAAGAAAAGGGGAGGTGTCTGGTGATGTGACCAAGGAGTCAGCCCGTCGGCATCCTTGGCCACGCGGCCACTTTCGCCCTTGCAACCCCAGCCGTCAGATCAGCGATCCGTGTGAAAAAGATCTGACCATTCAGCGGTCTTGGCCACGCGGCCACTATTGCAAGTTAGTGTGTTTGGCCACGTGGCCACTATTGCAAGTTAGTGTATTTAGCCACGCGGACACTATTGCAAGTTAGTGTGTTTGGCCACGCGGCCAACCTTGTCCCTTCAGATAAAATTCCACTTTGGTCCCTGATCTTTTCCCTTTAATTCATCTTAAATACCCTTAGCACAATTTTGACTGATATTCGTTACCTTTGGGTGCGGGAAGCCCCTTAAAATTTCCATTCTTCACCGAATATTTGCTTAGGATTCGTATGGTTGTAGAGACTTCGGCGCCTCTATGACATACCATCCTAGATCGATCGTGATTGGCAGAAGCCTCAGCGTTTCTGTTTGCGAGAGATCCAGCATCTATTATTAGGATTTGCATGATTGTAGAGACTTCGGCGCCTCTATGACATACGTATCCTTGATCGATCGTGGTTGGCAGAAGCCTCGGCGTTTCTGTTCGCGAGAGATCCGACATCTATTACGTTAGCACAATCGGCAGGAGCCCTGGCGATCCTGATTGCGTTTACCATTCCATCTTGGGATTATTTAGACAACGTAGTCTTTATTTTTCCCAAATAACTTCATTTTCCTAACGAATGTTCGTCCTTCATACAGGATAGTGCCCGTAGGTCTATTATCCGCAGCAGAAGTTCGATGTCTCGTCTTTCCTCAATATCTCCGAACTACGTTTGGCTTGATTCCTCGGAGGATACGTAGGAAACCTGAAAAGGTTCACCCACCCGACCAATGCGACCAACGCGGTCATCTATCATCCCCAGCATGTGCATTTTCCCCGGCAGAAGACATTGTTTCCCATCAGAGGACAATCATTCTAAATTTCCCCATCAGATTTGAACTACGTTTGGCTTGATTCCCCCGCGGATACGTAGGTCGCCTGCCAAGGTTCAGCCGTTCCCTTACCTTTCATCTGTTTTGAAACTCATGTTTCAGACGGATCCTTCTTTAATCGTCGACCCCACATTGCCTTGCAAGAAGCGTCGCCGAGGGGCTACTGTTAGTACCCGACCTGAAAATGAGTTTATTAGGACTTTCCCAAAAATACAAGGACTTTATAGGAATTAGAAACCTTGCAAAGACTTGTCCCGGATTCCCAAAATATCTCATTTATGGCAAAATCTATCAAATTAGGTAGTAAATGGTTTCCTTAAAAACCATGCAGAAACCCTAGCTTAAGAATCAAGTCAGCCGGCATCCTTGGCCACGCGGCCAACCTTGCCCCGCGTTGATCTTGGCCACGCGGCCACTCTTGTCACCGGCTTCAACCATGGCCAGGCGGCCAACCTTGCGCTGGATGATCTGGACCATCAGATCCTTCCATCAGTTTACTATATAAACCACTCCATTCCATTGGTTTTGAGGTCCGATTTTGAGAGCTCTAAGTACGAATTTTGGAGTTCTTAAACAATATTTTGCTCTCTATTTAACATTCAAACACTCAAGAAGATCCAAGGTTTATTTCTTGCCAACATAGGTAAGTTTTCTAACTTATTTCTTCATGTTCTTGCATTATTTCTAGTGTAGATCTTTAATATTCATGTTCGTGCATGTTTATTCATAGTTTCTTCGTATGCTTTGCATGTTTATTCATATGTTCATATATGTTCTTCGCATGTTCTTCGTGTTCATAGATTAAAACCTTATTTATGCTATATTTAGGGTTGCGATCTTCATAATTACATGTTATTTCATAGCCGATGATGATCGAGGGTTCATCAACCCGAGGATGATCTAGGAACTACTTCTAAACCCTAATCTTTAGGTAATCCCCCCTTCATTATGCATGACCCCGATTCTTCTGCCTATTCTAAATTCTCTGCGAACTACGCTGACCTGAGCTTCTCACATTGAGAGGAACGTAGGCAATCTTCGGATCCGGTTTAAATCACTAACACACTACTAACACATTCATCATGATAGAAAGACCGATCAATTCGGGCAATAGGAGTGATAACGTCCAATATTCTTCTCTTGTTGTAATTTGACCTCCGAACCCATTAAACATGCTTTTTTCAATGTTTTGGCTTTAATTAAAACGGCGTGGCGACTCTCATAATTTTAATGTCGTTAAGAATATTCCCTTTGTAAATAAAAATAATAACAAGATACTTCCCATGCGTCGCTTCATCGGAAAGGGGTATTCACAAACCCGTCAAAGGCCGATGAGCTAGCCCTCGAGCAATGGTCCAAAGCCCGGTAAATCTCAGCCAAACCGGCTCCGCCCCAAGAAATCCCACCAACTTGGTCCAAATCCACAAAAGCCCCTAGCAGTGAGTACCGGCAGACAGTAGCCCCACTCGGAAATAAGATCTCTGAAAAGCTGTACCATAAGAACAGCCGGACCAAGCAATCCAAATCATATTCCCCCCTACTAAAGGCCTCAATAGCCACCTCCACCAAGCGATTCACCTTTCCGGCCTCCACTCCATAACCATTGACACCTCCTCCCAGGTCGGTGTCGACTCCCAGCAGAGCCTGTCTATAGTCCCGCCGCTCCGCCAAGCTCACATCAAAAGGCAAAGGGGTACCAATAAACCTCAACCCTGTGATGGCCGCGAAATCCGTCGGCGTAATGGTAATCTCTCCCCAACTGAAGTGGAAGGTATGGGTGGTATCCCACCAGAACTCCCGGCACACCTCTATCACCGCTGCCACCTTCAGGGTAGCCCCGACCATGTGGACACTGTCAAAGAATGGGCCAAAGCCCATAGCCTCGATCCGAGCACGCAAACCGCCCGGTCCCTCCGGCAGGGACGCCCACAGTTTGCCCACAGTCACTGTGGACCCACGAGCCTTGATCCTCTGCAGGTAAACACAGCACAGGTATGTTACCATTCTAGCAATTTACAATTCTAGCAATTTAAATTCTAGAATTTCATTATTCTAGCATTTCATATTATGTGCATAGAACATACAAATGTGCAAGAAGGAGAGGAATAAAAATTCGAAATTTACCTCTCGCGTCTCTGGAAGCCCCATCGACCAATGACGCTCAGAGTCGATGTAAAAATCGTAATCTTGGTCGAACGTAGACCGCAGCAGATTATCGCGGTAATTCCGAGTCGCGGCTCGTGGTCTCAAACCGCCCGATGGAATCAAGGGCGCCGCCTCAAAGCCCGCTCCTGGATCAACCCTGACATTTTCCGCGCCCTGAGCATAACCGTGCCCCTCTCCTTGTGGATCTTGTTGTGGAATCATATACCCACCGTGGCCCGGGAAATCCCTAAATAACGCCTCATTGATCCAATCTGCCATAGCTTCGAGATGTATGTGAAACGAAGTCTTCAAGATTATCAAAATCCAAGCTTTCTCTCTCTAAAAACCCAATTTCCTCTCTCTAACTCGTTAACAATGGAGGAAGGAAAAAGAAGAAAGAAGAAAAGAAGAAGAAAAGGGGAGGTGTCTGGTGATGTGACCAAGGAGTAAGCCCGTCGGCATCCTTGGCCACGCGGCCACTTTCGCCCTTGCAACCCCAGCCGTCAGATCAGCGATCCGTGTGAAAGAGATCTGACCATTCAACGGTCTTGGCCACGCGGCCACTATTGCAAGTTAGTGTGTTTGGCCACGTGGCCACTATTGCAAGTTAGTGTATTTAGCCACGCGGCCACTATTGCAAGTTAGTGTGTTTGGCCACGCGGCCAACCTTGTTCCTTCAGATAAAATTCCACTTTGGTCCCTGATCTTTTCCCTTTAATTCATCTTAAATACCCTTAGCACAATTTTGACTGATATTCGTTACCTTTGGGTGCGGGAAGCCCCTTAAAATTTCCATTCTTCACCGAATATTTGTTTAGGATTCGTATGGTTGTAGAGACTTCGACGCCTCTATGACATACCATCCTAGATCGATCGTGATTGGCAGAAGCCTCGGCGTTTCTGTTTGCGAGAGATCCAGCATCTATTATTAGGATTTGCATGATTGTAGAGACTTCGGCGCCTCTATGACATACGTATCCTTGATCGATCGTGGTTGGCAGAAGCCTCGGCGTTTCTGTTCGCGAGAGATCCGACATCTATTACGTTAGCACAATCGGCAGGAGCCCTGGCGATCCTGATTGCGTTTACCATTCCATCTTGGGATTATTTAGACAACGTAGTCTTTATTTTTCCCAAATAACTTCATTTTCCTAACGAATGTTCGTCCTTCATACAGGATAGTGCCCGTAGGTCTATTATCCGCAGCAGAAGTTCGATGTCTCGTCTTTCCTCAATATCTCCGAACTACGTTTGGCTTGATTCCTCGGAGGATACGTAGGAAACCTGAAAAGGTTCAGCCACCCGACCAATGCGACCAACGCGGTCATCTATCATCCCCAGCATGTGCATTTTCCCCGGCAGAAAACATTGTTTCCCATCAGAGGACAATCATTCTAAATTTCCCCATCAGATTTGAACTACGTTTGGCTTGATTCCCCCGCGGATACGTAGGTCGCCTGTCAAGGTTCAGCCGTTCCCTTACCTTTCATCTGTTTTGAAACTCATGTTTCAGACGGATCCTTCTTTTATCGTCGACCCCACATTGCCTTGCAAGAAGCGTCGCCGAGGGGCTACTGTTAGTACCCGACCTGAAAATGAGTTTATTAGGACTTTCCCAAAAATACAAGGACTTTATAGGAATTAGAAACCTTGCAAAGACTTGTCCCGGATTCCCAAAATATCTCATTTATGGTAAAATCTATCAAATTAGGTAGTAAATGGTTTCCTTAAAAACCATGCAGAAACCCTAGCTTAAGAATCAAGTCAGCCGGCATCCTTGGCCACGCGGCCAACCTTGCCCCGCGTTGATCTTGGCCACGCGGCCACTCTTGTCACCGGCTTCAACCATGGCCAGGCGGCCAACCTTGCGCTGGATGATCTGGACCATCAGATCCTTCCATCAGTTTACTATATAAACTACTCCATTCCATTGGTTTTGAGGTCCGATTTTGAGAGCTCTAAGTACGAATTTTGGAGTTCTTAAACAATATTTTGCTCTCTATTTAACATTCAAACACTCAAGAAGATCCAAGGTTTATTTCTTGCCAACATAGGTAAGTTTTCTAACTTATTTCTTCATGTTCTTGCATTATTTCTAGTGTAGATCTTTAATATTCATGTTCGTACATGTTTATTCATAGTTTCTTCGTATGCTTTGCATGTTTATTCATATGTTCATATATGTTCTTCGCATGTTCTTCGTGTTCATAGATTAAAACCTTATTTATGCTATATTTAGGGTTTTGATCTTCATAATTACATGTTATTTCATAGCCGATGATGATCGAGGGTTCATCAACCCGAGGATGATCTAGGAACTACTTCTAAACCCTAATCTTTAGGTAATCCCCCCTTCATTATGCATGACCCCGATTCTTCTGCCTATTCTAAATTCTCTGCGAACTACGCTGACCTGAGCTTCTCACATTGAGAGGAACGTAGGCAATCTTCGGATCCGGTTTAAATCACTAACACACTACTAACACATTCATCATGATAGAAAGACCGATCAATTCGGGCAATAGGAGTGATAACGTCCAATATTCTTCTCTTGTTGTAATTTGACCCCCGAACCCATTAAACATGCTTTTTTCAATGTTTTGGCTTTAATTAAAACGGCGTGGCGACTCTCATAATTTTAATGTCGTTAAGAATATTCCCTTTGTAAATAAAAATAATCACAAGATACTTCCCATGCGTCGCTTCATCGGAAAGGGGTATTCACATCCCTCCGTCCCCCAATACTTGTTGTTTTAGAATTTGCACACAAATTAAGAAAATCAATCAATGCATGTCTAATGGAATAAATTACCCTTGAAATATTTCAAGTACCAAGACAATTAAATGTTTTTACAATGACAACTACCATCATAATAAGGGTATATTTGACAAACAATGTCAAAGATGTCTAGATAAAAGCAAAACTACAAATATTTTGGGATAAATTTTGACCCCCTTAAACTACATGTATTTTGGGATGGAGGGAGTACTATTTACTAAATATACATTTATCTATAGTTATAAATTATAAACTTCTCATTGTAAAGGCTATTTAGTCTATTTCATATCCATAAATTACACTTTCAACATATGTACACAAGTCTAAAACGATAAATATTTTGAGATGAAAAAAGTATTTTATTTCGACAATATTTTTGAGGAAAACTAGTGTCTCCTTTAAATTATTGAAAGTCGTGTTTTTCAAACTATTCCTAAATGTTCGTCAAATTCTTGCAAGTTTGAAAAATTAGACTTTATGTAATTAAAAGAGAAACTACTTTCTCTCAAAACCTACACTTTTAGTTCTAAGTTTTAGGGGTGTGCAAATGAAATGAAAAAACAGAAAACCTTATCAAAATCTATAAAAACCGTACCGATAAAACTGAAAATCTATGATACCGATTAGTGAACGGTATTATATATTAGTAAAACCGAGTTTTTTGTTTAGGTACGGTTTCATAATTCCAAAACTGATTATTACACCGAACCGAACCGAAACTCAAAAACGTGACATCTTTATAGGAGTGCTTATATATATTGGGTTAATTGTTAACTCTAATGATGTGAATATATAAAAAAATATGTTGTTAAAAAATATTAATATAAGTTGTGCAATTAAAATTTTATTTTGTTTCAATTATGGAGAATTAATTTTTTCTACTAATAACATATAAATTTGTGGAAGTAATCTAGGTTCATTTAAAACTTTGGATCAACAATTTTTGTTTACGCTTAGAAAGTCTAAATAGAATTTTTGAGATCACCCAACAAGTGAAAAACCTTAAGACTATAAAAACCTATAAACAATACATTTATAAACCGAAAAAAGGGAAACAAATACAAACCATAACCGAAAACCAAATAAACCGAACCGATAGAAACCAAAATTAAATGGTATAGATTTTTGGTATACCGAAATATTTCGGTACAGTATCGGTTTTACTTAAATACCGGTGATGATGCCAAAAAGTGTCGGATCATCCCTAATTCATCGGTTCGGATAATCCAACAACTCCTTGATGACCTGAAATCACAATGAACAAACGTAAACTAAACCGGGGCTTCTCCGACGAAGACCCTCCGACGTGAGAGTAAGAATCTGGTTTTTTTAGAGAGAAATCAATTGACAAGCGTTTAGAGTCAAGAGATATGTTACCAGAATAGGCATGTGAGGGTCTGTTTATATAGGCTCCGGTAGATAATCCTTGCTTGGGAAGGAAGTCCGGGAGTCCGTTTTGGTATAGGACTGTAGTTTAGGAAAGAAGAATCCCGATTAGGATTGAATTCTGGTAGTTTCCTTGTTGAGGATCTCCTTGTTTAGAGAGTATTTCCTTATTTGAGAGTATCTGGGACTCTGTATGGACTCCGTGTTTGACTAGGAAAAATCATGGAGTGTTTGACCAAGTCATTGGGCACGACCTTGGTCACCGTAGAGACTCCTCATCTTCGGTTCGTTATGAGGCCAAGGAGAGTGATTAGGAGGGAAGGTCCCTAGTAAGATCGTCTCCTGGCGGCGGCCATATGGATTAAGTTGAGCAGGCTTGGTCGGTTTGGGGCTCCTCGTCCTCGTCAGGGATAGACCGAGGATGGAGAGATGGTGATTGGGACTTTGGTCCCATCATTGGAGAACAAGCTTTCTAGTGATTGGCCTTTGAATACTCATCATCGGTTTATGACTCCTCACCTTGTGACTCCTCGTCCTCGTCCTGGATAAGACCTAGGAGGGTAGTCATGGGACTTGGTCTCCTTGGAACTAGGTTGGTAGGCATCCGCTTCCTTATGGTCAGCCTGAGCAAAGCCAAAGAAGGCATGTGGTGTCCAAGACTTGGTCTTCGCCTTCCATGGACTTGGTCGGCATGCCAAAGAGGTGGAGTAATACGGGTGGGCTTGGCCCAGGTCCTAAGTCATATAAGTCCTCTTGTAGGTCCAAGGTTTGGTGTGAAGCCTTGGTAGGCACGCCCTACTATTGGTAGTCCTTGGCATGGTGATTCTTAGGCATGGTAGCCTCTTAGTAGGCTTTGCCCTGGTATGACCCTGCCCATGGTTGTGCTAGGTTTATACCGTTTAGTGGCCCTCGAGTTTCTATCTTGATTTCATCAAGTAGAAAGTAACGTGGAGTTATGCTTTTCATTATATGCTCGATTTTTACTTGAGTCTTGTGATGGGTCATTCACCCCTTTGGTTCGAGCTAGGGTGATCGTCTTTAAGTGCATGCATTTTACCTACTTGGGTGCGAGCTAGGCACTTGTCTTTTGTGCGACCTAGGTGGTCGTCTTTTGTGCGACCTAGAAGGCCGTCTTCGGCGCGACCTTGGAGGTCGTCTTTGGTGCGCGACCTAGGAGGTCGTCTTTGGTGCGACCTTGGAGGTTGTCTTTGGTGTGCGACCTTGGAGGTCAGGAGGTCGTCTTTGGTGCGACCTTGGAGGTCATCTTTGGTGCGACCTAGGAGGTCGCCTTTGGTTTGCGACCATGGAGGTCGTATTTTATGTGAGGTGTTGATGCACTAGCACGTCATCGTTATAAGAAGAAGTCGTTTTAACTATCTTAAACGATTACATCAAATGGAAATTCTATCTTTTAAAAGGGAAACTCTCTAATTCTGATAAACTAGAAAAGAGAAAAATGCTTTTGAAATCACTAAGTAAAAAGGTTTTTGGAAATACTAAGTAAAAAGGTTTTTGAAAATACTAAGTAAATACTGGTAGTATTTCTCAGGTGGTCAAAGTATCACGGGCGCTTCAACTCATTTCCCTCGGGGAAGTCGGTCTTCACTTTCTTCTTCATGGTCTTCGTCTCGCCTTCTCTTCTTATCCTTCCTCATCACGTAGCGATCAAGCTTCCCTTCATCAACCCATCGTTGGATCATTTTCCTCAATGAGGTTCAATCTTTTGTCTCATGCCCGTGGTCCTTGTGGTAGGCACAATGCTTAGTGGGATCTCGAGTGTGTTTGGACTTCTCAAGCAATGGTTTTGGATCTGGTAGGTCTACCAGATTCAATATCTCTAAGATGGACTTAGTAAGGGGAGTAAAGAACTCAGCTTTCTCACTAGTCCTTGTTCAGTTCTTCCCATTTTAATTTCCCCCGTTCGAGCCTTGATCTTAAGATCCTGTGGTAGGCTTGCTTCCCAGATCTCGATCTTCCTTCCCCGTCCGCTTCTTTGCTTTTTCTTCGGCCATAGCCATAGCATAGGATCGATGGTATAAGTCAGACTTTGAATCAAGCTTACAGACTGAAATCTCATGTATGGGTTGTGCTATCTTAAGCCTGAGTTGAAACATACGATTATCTCCCAGTCTGTCAACCTTTCTTCAATAGAGTTGGCAAAATTTTTGAACCTATTGTAGTAGTCCAGAGTCAACTCGTTCTTCTCTTGATTGATGCTTGCAAGATCTGATAGCCTCTTCTTCCTTGCCCCCGCGGTGGCAAATTAATCTATGAATTTTCTTTTAACCTCGTAAAAGTTTCGATACTCCTTTTTTCCAACTCCATGAACCAAGACCTAGCTGCTCCTATCAAGGTACTGGCGAAATCCTTGCAGAGGATATCGTCTTGGTTGGAGATTAAAGCCATAACGCCTTCAAAGGATTTCACATGGTCCCTTGCATCAGAATTGGCCGAGTATTTATCCAAGTTAGGGATTTTCAGATTGGGGTCAGGTGGTGACACCACGATTCAGTAAGCAAAGGGACACATGGCATCATAGTCATCCTTGGAACCTACCTTCCTCTTTTTAAACTCCAAGTCATCCATCCTTTTCTTCAAGTTTATTAATTCGCGGGCATCAAGTCCAATGCTATTGTAGGAACTACTCCGAGACCTATCATGGTCATCATGACCTCCAACTCGTTCATCTCAGTTCCTGTTACCTCTAGCTCAGTCATCACGGTCCCTATGTCCCCCTACTCGACTGCCATCAGCTCGTTCGTTATCTCCGTGTCCTGATGGTATTGGATAACGGAGACGAGGACTTGGATGACGAGGACTTGGACGATGATCACGTCTTGGTGGACTATGACGAGCAGAACTGGGAAGTGGAGGTGGACTTCGTCTTCCTTGATGGAGGGGGTGAAAATCACCCGAATTGACCTCATCTTCCGTTCTTTGATCAAGATGGACCCTTAGGTTTCCTTCTCTGTTGCTTCCTCTATGTGGTCTTCCATTGGCTTGACTTTCTCGAGCATAATCTTGCATAGGATCGACAAGCGTGCCGGGAACATGGGGATTTTCACCGTTATGGAAATTTTCCCTATTCCCGTGGTTATACCGGCCATGTCGGCGACTCATTCCTTGCGACCCTCCTGTTCTGGATGGCTGGAGGAAATCAGCCATAGAGTTCTCTGGATCAAGGGTTAGCAAAGCCGCCTGGGCGTCCGCCAAGCTTTTCAAGGTTTCAAGTCTCTTGTGTAGGAGAGTCCTTGTCCAAGACTTGTATGGATGTACCTTCTTCGGCATTCTGAATGCGCCTAGAAGCACAGTCGGCAGGTCTGCCTCTATTACGACGACGGTAGGTGTTATTACCTTGGGGAATATTTGGAGGAATTCCACTTGAACGGAGGTTCATGCCTTGAGGTTGAGGTGGTGGAAGTGGTAGTCCTCCAGTTTGGTTAGCACCACCAGCAGCTGTGTTTTGTCCACCAGGGGCAGTATTCACGCCTAGCTGTTCTGGCTGGATCTCCTGGTTGTTACCTTAAATAAGACTAGCAGTTCGTCCATCTTGAGAAATTTCAGCCATTGGGATGAATTATGGAACCTTGATTCAAAGAGTTTTCTGATCCTTCCCGGTAATGGAACCAAACTGATGACGCCAAAAAGTGTCGAATCAGCCCTAATCCAGCCGTTCGAATAATCTAGCAACTCCTTGATGACCTGAAATCACAATGAACAAACGTAAACTAAGTCGAGGCTTCTCCGGCGAAGGCCCTCCGGCGTGAGAGTAAGAATCTATTTTTTTTTAGAGAGAAATCAATTGGCAAGAGTTTAGAGTCAAAAGATTTGTTACTAGAATAGGCATGTGAGGGCCTGTTTATATAGGCGCCGGTAGATAGTCCTTTCTTGGGAAGGAATTCAGGGAGTCCGTTTTGGTATAGGATTGTAGTTTAGGAAAGTAGAATCCCGATTGGGATTGTATTCTGGTAGTTTCCTTATTGTAGAGGATCTCCTTGTTTGGAGAGTATTTCCTTATTTGAGAGTATCTTGGACTCTGTATGGACTCTATGTTTGAATAGGAAAATTCTTGGAGTGTTTGACCAAGTCATTGGGCGGGACCTTGGTCGCCGAGAGACTCCTCGTCCTCGGTTCGTTATGAGGCCAATGAGAGTGATTAGGAGGGAAGGTCCCTAGTAAGCTCGTCTCTTGGCGGCGGCCATGTGGATTAAGTTGAGCAAGCTTGGTCGGTTTGGGGCTCCTCGTCCTCGTCATGGATAGACCGAGGATGGAGAGATGGTGATCGGGACTTTGGTCCCATCATTGGAGCACAAGCTTTCTAGTGATTGGCCTTTGACTCCTCGTCATCGGTTTATGACTCCTCGCCTTAAGACTCCTCGTCCTAAGACTCTTCATCCTCGTCTTGGATAAGACCTAGGAGGGTAGTCATGGGACTTGGTCTCCTTGGAACTAGGTTGGTAGGCATCCACTTCCTTATGGTTAGCCTGAACAAAGCCAAGGAAGGCATGTGGTGTCCAAGACTTGGTCTTCACCTTCCATGGACTTGGTCGGCATGCCAAAGAGGTGGAGTGATACGGGTGAGCTTGGCCCATGTCACAACTCATGTAAGTCCTCTTGTAGGTCCAAGGTTTGGTGTGAAGCCTTGGTAGGCACGCGCTACTACTGGTAGTCCTAGGCATGGTGATTCCTAGGCATGGTAGCCTCTTAGTGGGCTTTGCCCTGGTATGATCCGGCCCATGGTTGTGCTAGGTTTATACCATTCAACCGGTATTACCGTACTGTGCCATGCTATCCCTACTAAGTTACTTTCACTATCCCACTATGAGGTTTAATCAACTACCATATCCAACCTTTTATCATTACAATTGAAAACAAAGTTTATAAAAAAAAATGCTGAACACTAACATTATTCAACTTCAAGAATTAATAGAGTGTAAAATTAATTCCATTATATCCTTTTTTTTTTTTTTTTTTTTTGATAAATCCATTATATCTTTGTTGGGTGCAATGGATTAAAAGACCCTAAATAAGGAGTATGTTTGCTTAGTTGTCTTTCTAAAATTAAAAACATCGTGATTAAAGTAAAGAAACTGACTCTAGAAAATCATATTATCAGTTTTCTCTCAACTTCTCTTTGTCAACTTGTTTCCATCTCTTTGCTCAAAAAAAAAAAAAAAGAAAAAAGAAAAAAAAACTTCTTTCCATCTCAAACCAAAAACTTCCATCTTCTTCCTTCTTTTGTTCAAATTCAACAACACAATTGTTTGTAATCTCATTGAGATTACAAATAATTGTGTTGCTGTTTTTTTTTTTTTTTTTGCTTTATATTATAATAAGTTTCTCTCCAAAGTTGAGACCGTTTGACTTCTCTCTATTATTGAGAGACGTTTGATTTCTCTCATTCTTTGAGAGCGAATTTATGTTTGTTTCTTTGTTTGTTTGTGTTTTTGTTTTGCGCTTGCGACAAATCCCGCATTATTTCACAATGAAGAGGAAGGCATTGTTCTTACTGCACAAAGATGTTTCATGGATTTTGAGATGTTTGGTGGGCGCTTTCTCGTCAACCCGGATTCTAGAGTATATCAAGTTTTCAACGCAAAATATTATCTGAAAGGGGGTTTGTTAAATGCCTAATTAAGGCAGTTTTCAAGTTTTACTTGGAGTAGAATCCAAGCGTTTCAAATTTTAGATCTAAATTGTTATTATTACCGTTGTAAGGTAAGCAATGGAAATACTCTTTATATTTGGAATGAGCCTCCGATCTTTGTGTAGTGCCATCATTTTTCTTATCATTGTGAATGCAATTGATCTTGTTGTTTGCTTAAAAAAAAAAGAATTTCAGTTATATAAAAACCGTTTTCTCTCCAAATCTCGTCTTCTTCCTGTGTGTACAAACCGTCACCAACTCTCTCTCTCCTTTTTCTCCATTCACTAAATCTACCATTAATATCTTCCTTGTCTCTTTTAATAATCATTGTTAATCAACAATACAATTATTGTACTTTCAATTCGTTGAGATTACAATAATTTGTGTTTTTGATATTTTTTTTATTATTGTTATGTAATAAATCTCTCTCTGTTGAGAGCATTGTTATCTCTCCATTGTTGAGAACCGTTGTTTTCTCTTAACTGTTCAGAGCCGTTGTTTTCTCTCCATTGTTGAGAGCATATGTTTATTGATTTCTTTGTTTGTTTGTTTGTTTGTTGTTTTTATCATTTTGCAATTGCGACGAATATCACATTCATTCACAAGGAAGTGGATGTTACTGTTCTTGATACAAAAAGATGTTTCATGGATTTTGAGATGCTTGGTGAGCGTTTCTCTTTAACCTGGATTTCCTAGTATATCGAATTCTCAACGCAAAATTTTATTCGACGGGGTTTTTTTAAATGCCAAATGGAGGCAATGTTCAAGTTCTACTTGAAGTGAAATCCGATCGTCTCAAGATTTAGATCGAAAAAGTTAGTATTGTAGTTTAAGGAATGGAACTTCTAATATTAATTACTTAAAATACATGAATAAATGAAAAAAATAGAGTTGTTCATAATATTAATTACTTAAAAAATAAGATAATTATATCTATTCAATAATAGTTACACAAAATTTTGGGGGCTAATGTTAAAAAAAGACCGGTTTTGGACAACCAGCAAACCAACTCCTACCTTTTCTGAACCGGTTCTCGCTCATTAAAAAAATTCGATCAAAATTTTTGTAAACCGGCCTTTTATGCGGCTTTTGATGTACGACTCTTTCTCTCTCCCATTTCTAACCGTTCTCTCTCCATCTCTCTCAGACTTAGCCACCTCCATCTCTCTCACTCTTCGACCTAACCTCCATCTCTCTCACTCCCCGACTAACCGTCGCCGTCGCCGTCGCTATCTCCATCTCACTCTCTCTCAGACCTAACGACGGTCATACTCACTCTATTTCACTCGATTGCACTCGATTTCAAGAAGAATGAGGTTGATTTCAAATCCAAAAGCAAAAAATATGTAATGAAGAAGAGGACGGGCGTGATGGAGGTATGTGTTGATTTCAATCTTTTTCCGCTTGATTCTCACTCTATTTTGTTCGCTTATTGTGTTGATTTCAAGCATTTTTTGTTATGTTTTTGTGATGCTTGTTTAGTTATGTTGAGTTTGGTACTTGTTACTAAGTGATTTAAACAAGCAAAGGAGTCTTTGTTGAATAAAGTTGAAGACTTTCCGGCAATCAAACATGATCACATTGACAAGGTTGTTGGGAGCAAAGACAACGAGGAGAAGAAGAGGAAGAAAGCTGATGGTTCGACTGCAGCATATGTCAACAAACTAGGTCTAGAAAGGGTGTTAGTCAGTGAAATTGTAACTTATTGTTTTTAAGTCCAAACTTATTATTTTAACTTATTAACTTGCTGTTTTTTATGATTAAACATGTGTATTAAGTTGTATTATAAGCTCATGTTCAAACTGCTTGTTTCAAAAGAAATTGCACGGTTATTATAATATCAAGTTTGCCTGTTAAATTATGAAGTTACACTAATAAAACACCAAGTGTAGATCCGATACTGCATAACTTGATTAACCACCAGGCTGCACTAATTAAACACAAAGTTACTGTACTAAAACATAAAGTTAAAATAGTAAAACACCAAGTTACTATACTAACAACACTAAGTTATATTATAGTTGATGTTCAAAATGCTTATTTCAATAGAAATTGCATGGTTATTATAATAACAAGTTTGTCTGTTTCAAAGACCAAGTTACACTACTAAAATACCAAGTATATATCTGATATAGCATAACATCTTTAACCAGCAACTTGCACTAACAAATCACCAAGTTATTGTATTAAAGCATAAAGTTACAATACTAAAACACCAAGTTACTAAACTAAAACAACACCAATTTATATATAACTCGATATTCAAAATGCTTTATTTCAATGTTATTATAATATCAAGTTTGTCTGCTCAAACATCAAGTTACGCTACTAAAATACTAAGTATAGATCTGATACAACATAGCTTGATTAACCACCAGGCTGCACTGATAAAAAATCAAGTTACAATACTAAAACTCCAAGTTACTATACTAAACAACAAGTTACACCAAATCAATTCTATTTCAATTTGAGCAGTTCGAACATCTCTATTTCAATTTGAGCAGCAAACGACAACATGATTCAAATTAAGTGTAGATTTGGTGTTTTTGAGCCCAATGAAGATATCCATCTCTTTAAATTGATCTTCATTGTCTTTTTCAATCTCCTCTCCCCTGATTCAATGACATTGTGATCTACTATCTCCATCTCCATCTCCATATCCATCTTCTATAAGGAGAAAATCAATTTCAATTAGATCAAATAACGCATTCGAATATCAATTTCAAGTTAAAAAAAACCGTGATAATTGATGAACAAACTTGTAAAGATTCATACCTTTTCACTAATCTTTTTGAAGCTCATCTCGTCTGCAATGGCGGTAGAGAGATGGAGAGAGAGAAAGAGAGAGAGAGAGATGGCGGAAGAAGGGAAAAGACGGCCGAAAAGATCGCATGTGTGTGGGCTACTGATGTGGCGGAGTTTGTATATGTTATTTCCCTTATTTTCCTATTTATTTTCCTTCATTTTGATATATTTAGACTAGTTTTGATGTAATAGGGCAATATTTAATTATATGAGCTTTATTGTAATCCAGGGTAGAATAATCGTTTTTATTTATTAATTTTTCCGGATGTAATTTTTGGTGAGCTTCAATGTCATGTCTCGAGGATCAAGAATAGTCAAAGTCAAGGCAAGGCAATGTCAAAGTCAACCAGAGCGGAGGAGTATAGGACCAAACTGTTTTTTCTGGAAGTTGAGGGTCTGTTTTGGAATTTCTGAAAGTTGAAGGTCTGAACTAGAAATGGTGAAACTCCAGGGACTGAATTGCAAAAGTTTTTGGAAATCGATTTCCGCACATGGGGAATTCGGCAGATCATGGCAGAGGATATTATTTCTTTTTCTCTTTCTTTTATTATTTTTATTATTCTTTTATTTTGATTTTTGAATATTGATTATTAGTTTAGAATTAAGATAGATTAGGTTATCATTCTTTTCACGGAAAAAAAAAGAGACGACGTTTCTTTTCTTTTTCTCTAGAGTTTTGTAACCCTTTAATGGAGAACTAACTCGATAGCTTTGGATTGTGATCTTGAACCTAATCTAGTTTCAATTGAGGTAACTTTCTTTTTTTCTTTTGTTAATCGATTCATAGTTTTGCTTGTTCTGATTTTAGATTTATAACTAGGGTTTGTGGATTTGGCCAATTCATTTGTCCTTTTTATTGATCTTTGCAAGAATTCTCTGTTCTATGCCAGAATTAGGGTTTTCACCGTAGCATCTTCACGAATTGTGTATGTGCCATAGCAATTCGGGAAGTAGGCAAAATTTAGCGATTATCTGTGTGAAATATTCATAGAAAGCGTTCTTGATCTTAGTCTCTTAAATTGAATCAATTAATCTTTAGACCTTTTCTATGCCAGTCTAGATTTAATTTTAATTAGGGTTTATAGTGAGTGTGCCACTGCTATAGACTAAACAGTAAGAAGAGACTGAGATTTCAATATATCTCGTGATCAAGTGAATAGGATTAACAGAGAAAAAGAAGTACTGATGAAATTGAAATGGAGGACGGGGATAGTGATCAATCCGAAGTGCTTTTTAATTATTGTTTCAAACACTTAGTTTATTTTTCCCGTCTTAGGAATTAATTAAAATCTCAATTAAACCCCCAATCTTATCAAGTGACAATTACGTAAACAAGTAACCGTTCTTCGTGGATCGACTCTGGACTTGCCCTAGCTATATTTTTAGAACCTAGTCCAGGTTTAATTTGTAGGTGTGCGACTAAGCCTACCAAATTTTGGCGCCGCTGCCGGGGAACGGTGTTTATTTGTTTACGTTCTTATTTTAATTCTTGTTCTTTTTCTTTTTATTTTATTTGTATTTATTTTTAGTTAGTTTAGTTATTTAGTTTCCTTTTAGTTTTTATTTATTTATTTCTGTTTTTAGTGTGGCACATTTTATGGTCCACACCCGTTCTACTGACAATCTGCTTGGAATTCTTGAGTTAGATAACAAATGGCAGATCAGACATTGAGGCAAAGGACTGCCCAGAATTGGAATGAGCAACCACATGCCGTCCAATTCCCCGCCTTACCTGCCGGAGTGACTTTTGAGTTGAAACCGGGGCTGTTGAGCCAGTTACCACACTTCACTGGGATGCCTGGAGAGAATCCGAATTAGCATGTGTCCCAGTTTGTGCAGATAAGTCAAAGCATAAAGCCGGCTACACTTCCTTTAGTGCACTTATTACTCAGAGCATTTTCTTTCACTTTGAAAGATGATGCTAGTACATGGTATTACCATCTGCCGCCTAACAGCATTACCACATGGCAGCAGATGAAGGAGGTGTTTCTTGATGAGTTTTTCCCACCGGATCAGATCAATGTCATGAAGCGGGATATTAGCAACATGGAACAGAAGGTAGATGAGACTCTATACGAGTATTATAACAGGTTCCATAAGTTATGCAGGAGCTGCCCGTATCATGGATTCGATGATGACCAGTTGATCGTGTACTTTTATGGGGGGTTGACAAGTCAGGATAAGCGGTTGGTTGATTCTTGTTGTGGGGGCAGTATTCTTAACAAGACAACTGAGGAGGCAAAAAATATTATTGATGAGTTGGCTAAGAGCACTCGGACACATGGCAGGAGGTCGAGTTTCAGACAGGCCAGTGCTGCGAATTCTAGTGGAGGTGTGACAAATAAGCTTGAAACAGATGTTGAGGACCTTAAGGTGATGATGAGACAATTATTGATGGGTCCACCACAGAGTCAGCAGTACCAGACTAATCAGTATAATTAGTACAGACCACCGTATGGGCAGCAGCAGCAGCAGTATCAGAGTAACCCTCCGAGACAGTCTACGGATGATCTGCTTCACTCTTTAGCGTAGTCCGTAAGTATGATGAATGGTAATTTCCAACAGTATCAACAGATGACCGATGCGAGTATTGGTAATCTAGAGAGACAAATGGTGTCGCACCCCAGTTTTGGGGTCGTTACAATTGGGGCAAATAGCTGATGCAGTTGGGAGACTAGAGGCTAATGAGGAAGAAAAGGTACAGTCTAGAACAGAACCGAACCCTAAGCAGAGTGCATGTGCCATGACTTTGCGCATTGGTAAGGATATTGGGAAGAAAGTTGTACCGGAGGAGCCATTGATTGAGGTTGAGCAGGTTGTGCCTGAGGAGAAGACCCCGGAGGAGGAAAAGAAAGCTACATCAAAACCACCAGTTTTTTAGCCGGATGTTCCATTTCCTGAGGCCTTGAGAGAGCATCGCAAACCGGAGCCTGACAAGGCTATATATGACACTTTCAAGAGGCTTGAGGTAAACATCCCATTTTTTGGATCTTTTGCAGACTGTCCCGAGATATGCTAAATTCTTGAAGGAGTTGTGTACATTGAAGAGGGATCAGAAGGCAAGGAGTCAGAAAAAGGTGAAGATGAAAGAGCATGTGTCTGCAGTCTATCATAAGAAGATGCCCAAGAAGTGTAGTGATCCGGGCATGTTTGTGATTCATGTGTCTTTGGGTGATGATTCTGAGCATATGGCGATGCTTGACTTGGGTGCTTCAATCAATGTCATGCCTTATGCATTGTTTGAAAAGCTCAAGTTGGGACCTCTACAGAATACTAGGGTGGTTATTCAGTGGCAGATAGGTCAAATGCATACCCTAAGGGGAAGGTTGAGGATGTTTTGGTCCGAGTTGGTAAGTGTATCTTTCCCGCTGATTTTTATGTTTTGGATATGAACATGGATCCTAAGGCTCCCATTATGTTGGGGAGGCCATTTATGTCTACGGCTCATACTAAGTTAGATGTGTCGAATGGTTCATTAACTATGGAGTTTGATGGGGATTTAATGGAGTTCAATATTTTTGACTCCAAGAAAGACCCTAAGGATATCCGTGGTTTGTGTTTTATGGATGTAGAAGAGCCAAAGGTAGATGATGTGTCCAAGGTTTGTAGTGGGATTGATGATGTGAAGATTGGTTTGGAGATCCCGGCGGTAAAACAAGGACCAAGAAAGGTGAAAAATCTTCCTGAGCACCGAAAATATACATTTGGAGGTGAAGAAGAATTGATGATGGCTAGTGGTCTGATGGAGAAGAATAGAGGTTTGAGCACGATGAACAAAAAGAAGAAATGGTTTATGCAGACAATTCGAGCTCAAACGGGGTGGAGTGTGCATTAATGAGGTACCATTTATTCCCTTACGTTTAAACTGTCCTTATTTTTATTCACTTTTACACACTGAGGACACTGTAGTTTAAGCGTGGGGGAATGTTTCGTAGTGTATAGTATGCATTTTTATTTCTAGATTAGGAGTTTTTCGTTAAAAAAAAAAAGGTCTAGCTAAAGACGGGAAAGAAGGGCGGCTAACCGGGAGGCAACCCAAATTTAATTGCTTATTTTATTGGTTATTGTGTACATTATGCTTTTGATTTTAATTTTTTATATTTTGAATTGGTGCTACTGAAAGGTATATTTTTTTTTGTGGGTGCAGAAAATCTTGGCATGGAGGCACACACGGGCACACTAGAGCAAGGTTATAAAAAAAAAAAAAAAAAAAAAAAAAAAACGCATCACGACTCGTGCTATTGAGCACGAGTCGTGCAAGTTGAAGACGGTTCCTATCTGCACGTATGAACTAGTCGTGCTCACTAGTGCCTTAAAAAAAAAATAAAAAAAATCCTCAGTCTCTTTCTTTCTCTCTCACAACCCGCCCTTCTTCCCCATCTCTCTTACCCGTCTCCCTCTCTACATCTCCATGGCCGCCGCCGCCCTAATCCACCAGACTACCATCTCACCACTGCGAACCCTTATCCTCCATTAAAAACAATCGACCTCTATCCCTCTCTCTCATCCCGTTCTCTCCCTCTCTCCATCTTCACAGTCGAACCATCCTTCCATAAAAATACCACCACCCGCCATCAATTCCGCCACCCCCTCCATTGCAATCAACTCCCTTCCTCATCTCCTTCCTCCCTAATCCCATATCCTCCCTCAATTCACCCGATTTCACCTTCTTCACCCACTTTCTCTCTCTAAACACTAAACCCAAATTCATCACAAATGCTTCCAATTCCTCCACCTATTCACCTTAAATCACTCCCTCTAACCTAAATCTGACTTATCCAGGCTTCCTAGACCATCAATTTCGAATTTAACCAAGAAAATCAAGAACCCTAATTTATCAAATTTTGAGGCTTTTTGAATTGCTATCTGTTGGAGCACTCTTGGAGGGACAAGGATTATCTTGGAGCATTGTTGGGGTCTTTAGAGGTAACAAATTACAATTTTCAAATTGTGGGATAATTGGTATTTTGTTGTGGAAAGTGGTTATTGTGGTGCAATTGTGGTGTTGATATTATTGTTGATTTTATTTTTTTTGTTGATGAGTGATTGTGAGCGTTGATAGTGTGGGTGAAATTGTGAATTGTTTGGCGATAATTTCTTGTTGGGAAATACGGGAAGGAATAAGGTTGGGGAAAGTAGTAGAGAGAGTACACCTTTTCCTTACGCTTTTACTGTCCTATATTTTTACTGTTTCACACACATTGAGGACACTGTTTAGTTTAAGCGTGGGGGAGGATTTGTTTTGTATTGTGTATAGTACGTATATTTAAAAATAAAATAAAAAATAAATGATGAAATGAAAAAAATAGAGAGGCTAAGTGAAAACCCGAAAGAGCGCTTAGGCAAAAGGTGAGGTATTGAGTTGATTATATCTTATATTCACCGGAGTGTTGTCATAAGGGAGGTTTGGAGTATCGGGTTAGGATTGTCATACTTGGTGTAGGAGGCTTGGTTAGAGGTGATTAGGATAGAAACCCTCGTTCTTTCTTGGAGTAATAAGGGGGCGTTGGTGCTTTCACGAGGTAAGTTATGTCCGGAAACACTTTCTAGGCATCAACTTCTTATTTTTACGAGGGCGATAGTAGTGTGAGACTAGCGTGGGGGAAACTTAGGACACTTTTAGTTCCCCTAGGCTTTTATGTGTGAGCCTTAGTCCGGATACTATATTATTATTCGTGTTTGTATCGTGCTAAGGCCAATGATCTTTATTCGTTCTTGGTGTTAATGGGGACGGAGTTTCTTATACTCCGATATAGTTTGTTGATTTTGACTTGGAGGATTAGAGGAGATTAGGGGTCATTTTCTCTCATGCTACGCTTATAGACCGGAGTTTAGAGTGGGGTTAGGATGTTACTCAGGGGCGAGTAAAGGTCTAAGCGTGGGGGAATTTGATGTGGCGGATTTTGTATATGTTATTTCCCTTATTTTCCTATTTATTTTCCTTCATTTTGATATATTTAGACTAGTTTTGATGTAATAGGGCAATATTTAATTATATGAGCTTTATTGTAATCCGGGGTAGAATAATCGTTTTTATTTATTAATTTTTCCGGATGTAACTTTTGGTGAGCTTCAATGTCATGTCTCGAGGATCAAGGATAGTCAAAGTCAAGGCAAGGCAATGTGAAAGTCAACCAGAGCGGAGGAGTATAGGACCAAACTGTTTTTTTCTGGAAGTTGAGGGACTGTTTTGGAATTTCTGAAAGTTGAAGGTCTGAACTGAAAATGGTGAAACTCCAGGGACTGAATTGCAAAAGTTTTTGGAAATCGATTTCCGCACATGGGGAATTCGGCAGATCATGGCAGAGGATATTATTTCTTTTTCTCTTTTTTTTATTATTTTTATTATTCTTTTATTTTGATTTTTGAATATTGATTATTAGTTTAGAATTAAGATAGATTAGGTTATCATTCTTTTCACGGAAAAAAAAAAGAGACGACGGTTCTTTTCTTTTCTCTAGAGTTTTGTAACCCTTTAATGGAGAACTAACTCGATAGCTTTGGATTGTGATCTTGAACCTAATTTAGTTTCAATTGAGGTAACTTTCTTTTTTTCTTTTGTTAATCTATTCATAGTTTTGCTTGTTCTGATTTTAGATTTATAACTAGGGTTTGTGGATTTGGCCAATTCATTTGTCCTTTTTATTTATCTTTGCTAGAATTCTCTGTCCTGTGCCAGAATTAGGGTTTTCACCGTAGTATCTTCACGAATTGTGTATGTGCCATAGCAATTCGGGAAGTAGGCAAAATTTAGCGATTATCTGTGTGAAATAATCATAGAAAGCGTTCTTGATCTTAGTCTCTTAAATTGAATCAATTAATCTTTAGACCTTTTCTGTGCCAGTCTAGGTTTAATTTTAATTAGGGTTTATAGTGAGTGTGCCACTGCTATAGACTAAACAGTAAGAAGAGACAGAGATTTCAATATATCTCGTGATCAAGTGAATAGGATTAACGGAGAAAAAGAAGTACCGATAAAATTGAAATGGAGGACGGGGATAGTGATCAATCCGAAGTGCTTTTTAATTATTGTTTCAAACACTTAGTTTATTTTTCCCGTCTTAGGAATTAATTAAAATCTCAATTAAACCCCCAATCTTGTCAAGTGACAATTACGTAAACAAGTAACCGTTCTTCGTGGATCGACTCTGAACTTGCCCTAGCTATATTTTTAGAACCTAGTCCAGGTTTAATTTGTAGGTGTGTGACTAAGCCTACCAGCTACTGTGTGTTTTCCACGTTTTATGCCCTAGATTCATTAACCGATTTACTGCCTCTTGAACCCGAATTATTAATGAACCGGTTTCTTCAATATCAAAACAGGTCTTTTTTTAATGTTTGGGGAAACTAGTTTCCCCCAAAACCAACTCTAATAGTTATGCAAATAAAATGAGATTGAAATAGCGACTATATTGATTTATTTCCTATTATTTGTCAGTTTTTTTAGACTAGTTTTATTTTACAGTGGAAGACATTTTTTGTCCATGAACTCTCAAAAGCCCAAAATAGGTGACCTTTGTATGGGCCATCCCGACATTTCAACAAGAACTTTTATTGGGTGCTTCGCGTACATGATAAACTTCTGGTAAGTCTTTCTAAATACCTAGAACCCAACTTTCTATTTCTCTTTCGCTTGGTTGTTGTTCATCTGTAATTGACCGTCCCTCCATCGCAGATCAAGTTTGTTGTTCAATTGGATCTCAGCCAATGGCGGAGATCGCAAAACCCCCAACCTTATCCGAGGTATTCTCGCTCACCGCTCTCTAATTTCTGTTTTCTTTTTCTCGATTTTCTGATTATGTTTCATTTCCGAAATGAAAAAATGATTACAATGATATTACTATTGGGATTTGCTTGAATTTGTAGTATATTCCTGTGTTGATTTTGTTTTCTGATAAATTGACTGTTGACAATTTTCGATTCGGTAAGGATTGATGTTTTTGCACAATTTTATGTTAGTGCAGACAATTGAAATCCTGTGATGTGTTTTGTTCTGGATTTATACAGAATTCTTCTAGTCTTGAACATCTATGTGGTTTCCTTTATTTAATGTGATTCACCATGATATTGATATTGAGTGGTACTATTCACACCCACACTGAATAAACCCGCATTACTAAGCTTACCCAAAATAATTATCCGCTATACCAAATGTTTTCCAATTCTACCCTTTTAAACTCAAAACACCCACCCACCCACCCACCCATCTGCATTCTCACACATAACACGCACGACACAAGATAAACTTCAAAGAAATACAAAACAACAACAATGAAATCATGTAATTCGAAGACGAAGTACAGTCAATCTTCACCTCCAAACGTCCTGAAGTTTTGATATCTGGGAAGGGAAATCTCCGGCCAGTATCTTTCACATCCTCTTTCTCCCTATTTTGGGAAATGTTCCTGCACAACACTGCAAGGACACAAGTGTGCTTTGAACCTCCTTGAATATGGAACATATTTTCTAACTAAAAAACCCACCAATAACAGCAAATCGATTTCCACACTGCAAGTCAAAATCAACCCGACCATAAGAGAGATTTAATGGCTACAAGAGAAATCATGAACAACCCAGATGAAGAAGCAAGGAAATGTTACTGAACCAGATGGAAAATTTCAGAAATTTGAAGAATTGAACACCCAGATGAAGAAATCTGCGAAGATCAAGGGCTCCTCCAGTAGTTCCGACTCCAATCTTGATGAAGAAGCGCAATAAAGTAAAGATTAGAAACCCTAGAGTGCAGATGGGTGTGTGGGTGTATAATAATGGGTTTAAAAGGGTAGAATTGGAAAACATATTGTATAGTAGATAATTATTTTGGATAAGCTTAGTATTGCGTGTTTATTCAGCAATTGTGCGGGTGTGAATAGTAGCTCTCATTGATATTTATTCATCTTTTTTACTTTTATATTTTCTTATTTAGTCATAATTAAGCGTTAGTGTTTCTTCTAGCTGTCTTTGTTATCCATCAGTGGCGGATCCAGGGAAAAATTGTGTTCACTAATTAAAAGGGGGCAAAAAGAAAAAAACTAAGTACAATTTTTTCTTTACACAAGCAGGGGAAAAGTATCAATATACTACACTAAAACCCTCAACTTTCACTTGCACTAGTAAAAAAATATTTTTCTTAACTCAATGGGGGGAGGGGTTATTGGACCCTTTAATCTCCACCTAGCTCATCCAGTGTTATCCATGACCTGCTTCATGTCATTATATTATTGTAGAATAACTTGTAAGTCTCAATGCGCTTATTATAAATAGGGATGGCAACGGGGCGGATACGGAGCGGGTTTGCTCATTACCAAACCCGCCCCTCAACCAAGCCCCCTTGTACCGAACCCGCCCCGCCCCGCCAACTGCCAAACCCGCTGCCGCCCCGCCCCGTATGCTGCAAAACCTTACTACTTTTGGGCTTTGGCCCAACCTTTAAAAGAGCCCATGCAAAATATTACTACTTTTGGGCTTTGGCCCAACCTTTAAAAGAGCCCAGGAAGGCAGGAAATAATAGAATGCATAGGGGCTGAGGTAATAATTGAAATGGGTTAGGGACAATATAGTAAGTAAATGCATATATTATTATACGGGGCGGGGCGGGGCCCCGCGGGTTTTAGAGTGCAACCGAACCCGCCCCGCGACCCGCCGGGTTTTGAAAATAGGTTACCAAACCCGCCCCGCTACGGTGCGGCTTGTCCCGGATACGGAGCGGGTTCGGATAGATTGCCATCCCTAATTATAAAGTGGTAACGGAGAGGAGGTCAAACATTAACCAGTTATTTGAAAAGAGATTTTCTTTTTTGCTTATGATGCGTGGCGGTGAGGGGAGGTGAGTGCGACTAAGGAACTCCAGCAAATCAGCTTGCTCCTTTGTTACCTTTTTTTTATCTGTTGTGGTTCTTGAGGACAGAGCTGGGATTTTTGGAGGTTCACAAGAGTACTAATTTGCATCGGGAGGATGGGGTTGGAGTTCTGAGGAAGTTAGCATTACCTCTGAACTCAGCTTACAAAACTGTATTTAAATTTGGGATGATTGTGTAATGCATATAACGTTCCCTGTGGTAAATTTACTGGTTTTCGCATGCTAATTATTACATCTCCCCTGGAAATAATTTGTAGTTGACTCTTTTTTTTAGGGAGAGTAGTTGTCATCTGAAGTATTCCCTTCATTAGCTTTGTTTCCTGACTCGGCTACAAAAACTAGATATGCATTACAATCATCCCAAATTTAAATACCCTTGTCAGATCAGCCCAAATAAAGTGCGTCACAGCCACAACCACAACACCAGGTAGGATTGAAGACGGGGTGATTGGTAGTTGTTTCTCATTGCTTTTAAGCTTAGAAAATCTTTCCGTTGTAAGGATCTGGTGGAAGTGTTCTAGAGGTCAGGTGGGTCCCTTTATGAACCTCAATCATTCTTTCTAACCCCTTTTCGAAAAGGTCCTCAAAATAAGTCAATATATAAGAGCACAGAATGAGGTTATTATGAGTACAAACTCTCTGGTAACAATCTCAACTATGTTCAGAAGGGCTATATTTCCTGATTCGGCCACAGAACTGTATATGGGCGTGATTGCTCTTTTAGATCCACCAAATTGTAGTGTGACTGCCAAGCCCACACCCACACTCACATCCTATGTTACTCGGACAGTCGGACTCGCCTAGGAGTAACTGATACCGGTACGTATCCGAGTGTCGGATTCGGGAAAAAATAAAAGATTTACACTAAATGTAGTGTAAAATAGCCATGTGTCGGACTCGCCTACGAGAATCCGACACGGGTGTCGATTTGCGGGGTGAAATGAAGAGTCCAAGCATCATAGCTCACATCCATATTGTTTTGTGTCGATGGGTACAACTGCAAAGTGATGGCTACTCCTGCCATCTCATTTTGGAATGACCGAAATAAACTTCCTCTTTTTCTTCTAAGTTTTTTTTCTTAAAGCCAAATATCAAATAATACTCATTATAGCTGTGTGAGATAAACACATGCACTACAACATGATAAATAAGGGCTCAAGAAAAACACAATTTTTCAAATATTCTCTTAAAGCCTGTGAAAAATCAGTAGGGTCCTGAGGCGGATGGACTGATGGAATATTAAATTTTTGTTCCAAATTTCACTCTTAGCAATTTACTGTGGTTTCATGTTTGCAGTTTAACAGGAAGCCTTGATTTTGGAACTGGGAATGGGAGAACAATCTTTGTTTGACATAAGAATACTTTGTCCTTCCCGTTCCAACTCGAAGGCTTCAATTTGAATTGCCAAGCTTAGCCTTATTCGTATTACCATTGTGAAAAATTAATTTTACAAGAATAATGATTGCAGTAGCCCGAAGCCCTAAATATATTTCATTATTAGAATCACACACTATTTTTAAATTTTTCAGAAGCAATGTGAAATACAGCTATGAGAAAGCTTAAAAAAATTCGCCAATATACACTCCCAAACCCCTCTGCCCTGCTATCACAATTCCCTACAGCAATCTGATGTATTGTTTATTTTTATTTTTATTTTAACAGCATCTTCATGTGTTAGGATCTCATTTGCTTAGAACCATTACGTTTGAGGGTCTGGTATTGACAAGTGACAACACAATATATGCGCTGTACAGATGCCATTTTGCAGACACTTTTGCAGGTCACCTGTCAATGTGATATACCCTATGATACATGGACACGGTATCGAGGATCCGACACGGATATGGATCCTAGTATCAGATACAATTTTCTTAATAATTCTGGACACCGGGAAACCGTCCTAAATTTGGACACGGGTACGGGATACGGTAATAGCAAAATACTTTGAGCCCATGTCACAGAAAATAACATTGAGTTCATACATTCAAATAAGTAATCTAAAACCAAATTAAGCAACTACTGGAACCAGAAATACTAAGTCAAGAACAATAAATTAGACAAAAGTATACAAGTATAAAAAATACCACAAGACACGTTGACTAGAACTAAGTAGAAAAAGAAAGAAGAATTATAAATTAAACAAAATAACAGGAAATAAAGAAGGAAATACAGAAAAATCGGAAATCGTCGCAGATAGAGTTCGCGTACTCGAGTTCGTTGAAGTGTGTCATCGTCGTCGAAGGGTTCTTGGCTGTAAGTATTCTCGACTTCTCGCTTCTGAGCGTTGGGAAATTAGGGCTCGATTTTACAAAGACCCACCCCTCTTTACCTAAATTGACGAGGTTTCCTTAGAGGTGTATAGCCGTATCCGCGCCAGATTCCATACCAGTGTCGGTGTCGTGACACTGGTATGGTGGCAAAATTACCAAGTCCGAGTAACACAGGATATACCTTTTTATTTTTAATATTGGACTTGTTTGATTTTTTTGCTGAATTTCTATTTTATGGTTTATAGATGATGTGTTTGGTTGAGTCAGGAACTTGATTAAATACATCCCATTTAATTTACAAAATTCTAAACCATAAACCGGTATCAAAAGCTAACATCAAACAAGCCTGATATACTATGATCCTCGAATTCGGGTACGAGTATCTGACACGGGTACAGATCTGAGTGTCTGATCCTCCAAAATTGTAAATTTTACACCAAATTTAGCGTAAGATAACTACACCCATACCCACACCGACGCCCATGTCATATCCTTTGGACTCGGGTACTTAGGCAAAAATGAAGGGTCTTCTGTGCATCACACCCTATATATAACACCAAGATATTTTAAGAGACGTTTATGTAAGAAAGATCGTATGCATGGTTAAGAAGTGTGATTTTTTCTTATATGGAACCCACAGAATTTTTTTATTTACCCACGATAGATTTTTTTATTAGTTTTTAAAAGACGTTTTGTATGGCAGAAGGATTTGTCACCTCTATACATAGTTAAGTTAGGAGTTTTTGAGACTTGCTGCTCAAAACCAGCTGAACTTTTCAAATAGAGTCTGTGTTGCTAAAGGATTCATTTATATGGGATGATGGTGAAGACGTGACAACAAGAAGGCATCGCCTCTACTGCTATCTTCTCTTGGTGTGGTCTAGCTAGATTAATCGTCAATTGAGGTTTCTAGTCTTTTAATTAGGGGTGGCCCTTTGCGCATTTCTAACTCCAAGGCTGTTACCCTATACATCTCCCTGTCCTGTCAATCAATTGAAACAGAAAGGATAAATCAGCATCTTCAGTCCCAACTAACCTTGTCATTATTAATTTTGTTAGTACTCCCTCCATACCCACTATTTTTTTTAAGTGGTCCTATTTTTTATCTCTGGATTCCAGTTAACAAGTTGTTTCCAAACCAAGTAATAATATTTTATAGGATTCAAGTTTTACCTGTGTTCTCATTAGTTTAAATTAAAAATATTTTTGTAATGTAAGGGTATAAACGACGAAAGAAAAATTATGATATTACAAATAACCTACCTCCCATTTTGAAGCTACAAAATTATTTTTCCTCGAAATTAATGTTATATGTATGTATATAAACTCTCTAATCCTTCAAATGTTTTCGTTTCAATATGTTAAGCGCCTAGGGAGTTGTCAATTGAGCTTTCTTCAATATGACAGTCCAAGGGTATCACCTCTGCATCCCTTGTTATTTTCCTTCTATTTTCACACAGAGAGAAAGAGAGAGAGAGAGAGGGAGAGAGAGATGCTTCCTCCTCTTTGTGAACACTTCAACAGTAGGGCTGTTCAAATTATTTTCGAGTAGATTGGACCATTTATGTGACTTTTGCATGCAGCAATACCTACTAAAGGGTGACGAAGGAAAGGCGGATGTGAGCACAAAACCTGCACCAGAGATTGATGTAAAAAGTTCTGTTATTGCTCCCCCCGAGGAAGTTGCCGCTCCAACAACCGAGGACGCGCCAGTTGTTGTAGAAAGTAATGAAGCTGTCCCTGATACCGTGGAGGAAAGTAGTGGAGATTCTGAAACTACTGCTGAAGAAACCAAAGAAGTAACTCCAAGTGCCAGTGAAGATGTTACAGAAACACCCGCAGCTGCTGAAGAAAGCAGTGAAAGTGCTGAGCCGGAGAACTCAGATGATCAAGAGGCTGCTGAAGAGAAACCAGAGATTAAGGTTTGTCTGACTTTACTCATCTGCTTTCCTTTTCATTGTTTACCACCAGATTCTCACTTTCTCTGGTTTTCAGTTTCTTGTTACTCCCTCTGTCCCAAAATTAATGTCCAATAAACTTTCGAATTTGCTTTTGATCAAAAGTAAATTTGGAGTTCATTTTGGGACGGAGGGAGTATTTATATTAATCCTTTTGCACTTTTATTTTGTGTGTTGGTTGTCTATCAGCTTGAGACGGCACCAGCAGATTTTCGTTTTCCTACCACAAATCAAAGTAGGCACTGCTTTACCCGATATATTGAGTACCACAGGTAAGTTGATATGTTTTCCGTTATGGTGGTTTAGGTCCTTCTTTCTGTGTTGTGTATGCATGTGTGGCTTACTGTACTGACTGGTTTCACCTTATCAGGTGTGTTGCAGCGAAGGGAGAAGATGCCCCCGAGTGTGATAAGTTCGCCAAGTACTACCGTTCTCTTTGCCCGGGTGAATGGGTATGTGTCTCGTGTTATGTGGATTATCTTGATATTGGTGCAAGCTATGAAGATTTATCTTAGTAGAAAGGGTGTAAATTCTAAAGCTGAGCTATGAAAAAATTGCATCCTGAAGTTTTTTGTCCACGAGTTATACCCCCTCCGTCTCTAAATGAATGTCCATTTTCATACATGAAATATTCTGAAAAAAATTGACTTTCAAGAATATTTAGCTGCAATGACTTATTACAAATATCCTTAGCATCCACGTTTAAACTTTTAAGTTTTGCCAGTGTATATGAGATTATAAGGTGAAAATTTATCAAGGACATATTTTTTTAGAAAATGGACATTCGCTTAGTAACAAGTTTTTCTCAGGGAAAGGACATTCATATATGAATGGAGGGAGTATTATAATCTTCTTCGTATAGCTCCATTATTATGTTAATGATTGAGCCCGAGACCTCTCATATGGAGACATCTCCTACAGACGGGATGTCGCTAGAACATTACCTCTTTGGCTTTCATTGACATTGTTTCTGTGCAGGTTGACAGATGGAATGAGCAAAGAGAGAACGGAACCTTCCCAGGCCCCTTGTAAACGGTGGTTGCCAATGAGAAAGCCAGGTCTAGACGAGAAGTCCACTTTTGGACAACCGGGTTAATAAAAGTAGTTGTGGCGGTGCATGCCATGTGTCAGAACACATTTGCCACCGCTACAAAGAAGTCGTTTTTGCTCATTATTCTTATGCTTTTCAAATGTTTGTAACAGTAACCGGCTCAGTTAAGGAAACTGAAGAGGGAAACATCCTGATATAAAAAACCTGAGTTTTTGTTAAACACATAATAAGAATTATTGGCCTGGTACTCATCGTTTGCATGGTTTTGATATGAGCCATATTTGCTCAGGATCAAGAGTAAATTTGGATCTTCAGTTTTTACTTGCTTCAGTGTACGGCTAAATCAAATCAGATGAGATGGAAAGTAATTGAAAACAATAACAACATACAGTACCTTGAAGGATTCTCAGGTAATTGATTTTTTTTGCTTGAATGGATCAATTGTGAGGGCGGATCCGTTTGTATTTATAGTTTTGACTTTTCCGTTTTTGGCTTCGCTTTGGATTTTGATGGTCATGATTTGCAATAATTGCGTTTTTACTTGCTTCAGCGTACGGTCTGGATGTGCTTTTCAATTTTGCCAGTGAGATTGCGGACTGTTGATACTCGCCTTCTATTGGTGGAAATTATACTATAACCTTACTCTCGAGTCCAGATCTCCTGTACCACTTTGTGTGCCCGTCCCTGCGCTATAATAATCTCAATCGTTTACATGCTTGAATAATATCAACATAATGATAATCTTAATGACTGCAAGCCGTTGGATCACTTGTGACACAGGAAGGGGCTCATAATCTTAATGGCTGCAAGCCTTTGGATCACTTGTGACACAGGAAGGGGCACACAAAGTGATACAGGAGATCTGAATTCCTTACTCTCTCCGTCATCACGTAATAATACCCACACTTTTGAATAAACATGAGAATTATGAAAGAGATAGCTAAGACACGCTCACGGTTCACGTTTGAATCGGATGAACCAACGGTTTTTAACCGTTGGAAAGCCGTGAATCGGATGAACCGTGAACCAGCACTTTACGGTTCATAGGCGGTTCGGCTTTCAAAACCGGTGGTTTGGACCGGCGGTGGATACTGTATAAATTCAAAATATTTTAGAAATTTTTGATGTAAGCCTCCTAAATGTCCTTGTTAATTATAAAAGGGTAATGTTGGTTGTGTCCCTTTATGTAAATTTGCTTAATATTAATAAAATTATAAGGGTACCGTCCTTTTTTTTCAAAATATTCTCGTCCCAGTAACACCTCTTAATTTCTTTAAAAATATGTAATTCAAAATTTTCTTAATATTTATATAAAGTAATATAATTATAATGTATCAAAAAATAATTACAAACAAACATTTTTAAAAAAATCTTAAAACTGCTCAAAATGTGTTTTTTTTTTTTTTTTACAAAAAAATGAACCGTACCGTGAACCGTGAGTTAACTGTTCATATACGGTTTTAGTTTTTGGGGAACCGTGAACCAGCGGTTCATGAATCGTGAACCATCATGAACCGTGAACCGGGCATGTCTAGAGATAGTAGTCCGTATGTGTTGTGAGTATGACAGTTTTTTATCTTGAGTTGTCTCGAGCTCGATTCGAGTGAGTTCGAATCGTAGTTCGACCTGAACTCGAACAGGAATTTTAACTCGTTAAATGTTTGAGTCCAACCGGATCGACTCGTGTGCTCGACGAGTTTCGTTCATGATCGACTCGGTTCGAGCTCGTCTCAATGGACTCGTTAAAAACTCGGATTTTTTTTTTATTTGCAAGCAACTCATTTCGAATTTGGCTCAATAAGCTCGTTAAAAACTCGAAAGAAAAAAAAACAAGGCCCAATTGTTCTATAAGTTTAGTAATTTAAAAAGGCTAGCTTGAACTCGAATAAATGAGTTCACCAGGCCCAAACAAGCCAAGGCCCAATTGTTCTAGGCAGATTTCTCCATTCAAAAAGTTCAACCTCGAAGTCGACTCGTTAATACTCGAGTTCGTTATCGACTCGAGTTGCTTGCGAGTAACTCACGATTAACTCGAGTTCAAACCACTAATTGAACTCGAACTCGATAAAAACTCAAACTTGATAACTTGTTAATGAGCTCGAGTTCGAACATGCAAAACTCGACTCGTTTATAGCCGTAGTTATGAGTATAAAAAGTAAGGTATGAGAGAGAAAGTAGCGTAAGGAATAGTAGTGGATAGTTATCGTGAGTATAGCAAGTGAGTCTCATTGAATAAAGAAATCTATAAAATTTCATTTGAAAAAGTGTGACTTACCAATGAGACGCCAAAAAAAGAAGTTTATGCACATTGTTACGTAATGAAGGAAATATGTCTTTTATTTTTGCTCTTGCTTTAGAGCAACTCCAACAATGAGTATCAAATTCAAATTTTGATACCCATATGAAGGTAATAGCCACTACATCTGTGAAAATAGGAGGTATTATGATACTAATAAATGTAGTAAATTTGCTATCTTACTTGATACCTTTTGAGTGTTGCTCACTTGCTCAAATGGCGATAGTGTGAGTGTTTTAGTGGGGAACATGACATGATCTTGTCTACTACTCAAATAATGAAAATTGGTGGTAATGGACATTTGGAGTCGTTCCACTAGTTGATGAAATTAGTTTTAAAGTTATGGATAAATTTACTTAAAATTAAAATTGAATTTGATTAGAAAACATATATTTATATCAAATTTTGTATATTTAAATTTTTTATAAATAGAATTCAATATTGTCATATTTTGATAAATAACTTGAATTTATTTATTATTTTCTCACTAAAATATTATAAATGCTTTAAATTTAATATTCATTCTCAGAGATGGTGATTTAATTTTAATTTGTAGTTTCCAGGATTGTTTATATAATGATAAAGTGATGTTTTACAATTTTTTATTTTAATATAAAGTAATAAATTAAAGCAATAATCCCATTATAGAATTAGTGATAGTATTGAAAGTGTTACTAAAATTTATAAAAAAATGAATTAATTTAATTTAACATCACAAATTTGATACATATTGTCAGAGATAACAAAATTTATACCATATGAATATGGACTGTAGGGATCAAATTTTAATTTTGATGTTTGTAGAACAAGTACTACTGTTGGAGTTGCCCTTAAAAGACAGGGTCTTTTAGCTTAAGCATAATGCCACAAGTAAACATTATATTTCTACAATACTATAAAAGAACTCCATATAAAAATATACAAGCGTCCTCACTTATTTGCGATACTCTCACTGCACTCCTGTAATATTTCATTGCCAAATATCAATCCACCTCTTATAATTTAACTACCATACTGAGAATGATTCTTGGAGTTCAACAATCTGACTCAATATTATCTTATAGTTGATTTATGTTGTGGAAAAGCCCTCCAAACACCCAAACAAATCGCAAGAAATCGCAGCACCCAAACAAGCACAAGAAATAAAGAAACAAAGCAAAAGACAAAGGAACACAAGAAATTGTTTACCCAGTTCGTCAATATGTTTGACTACATCTGGGGGCACTACCAAGCCAGGATCTTGCACTATAATATGTTAAATATGAGTTACAATGAGTATGAGGGCGGAACATTGCTTAAATATGCACCCTAGAATAAGACCTAAACCTAAACACAAGAGAAATCCCCAAAAAAACTGCTATTTCCCGAACTCAGTTCGCGGCACCGAGCGCCCGCCTGGTAAGGACCAGGCGCCCGCTTACCTCTTGCCCAAAACCAGTTCCTTCTGATAAGACCAGGCGCCCACTCGCCCCAGATGCAGATTTTCGTCTCTTTGCTTTCTTTACGATCTCTACTCCAACAATCTCCCACCTAGAGATCAACCCGTGTATTCAAGCCCCGTATCCGTTCTTCAACTCATCCTTTGTGCCATAGTGCTCACCTCGATCATGGTAGTGCCTTCTTCCGCCCCTATTCTCCAATCCCAATTGAAGCTATGCATAGATTCAACTTTTCAAGGTTTACAACCTTGGTCAACATGTCAGCCGGGTTCTCCGATCCCAAAATCTTCTCCAAGAGATGTCTGATGTAGTGAAACCTCAGCTCGATGTGCTTCGTCCTAGAATGAAACGCCGAATTCCATGCTAGATGAATTGCATTCTGATTGTCACTGTAGAGAGCATTACCACTTCACGTCTTCCCAAGTTCACCCAAGAAGTTCTGCAACCATACCATCCCTTTATTTGCCTCTGTCACTGCCACATATTCTGTTTCCGCAGTAGACTGAGCCACGATCTTCTGAAATTTAGAAGCCCAGGAGATTGCCGTACCACCCAATGTAAACACATAACCCGTAGTACTTCTCATCTTATCAAGATCACTTGATGCCAAATCCGCATCGACATAACCCGCTAACACGATATTCTTGCTTGAGAAACATAGAGCCTTACCAGCAGTGCCTTTTAAGTAACGAAGGATCCATTTAACTGCTTCCCAATGTTGCTTCCCTGGATTGCCCATGAACCGGCTGACTACTCCCACCGCATGTGTAATGTCCGGCCTTGTACACACCATAGCATACATTAGACTCCCCACCGCCGAACCATATGGAGTCTTACCCATCTTGTCACGCTCCTCCTTGCCCTTAGGTGAGTCCTTCTCGGATAGCTTAAAGTGCATACCCAATGGTGTACCTGTTGGATTTGCCTCTTCCATGCAAAATCTTGCCAAGACCTTCTCGACGTACTCTGCTTGTGAAAGAACCAACTTACCCGACTCCCTATCCCGGTCAATCGCATGCCTAAGATTTTTCTGGCCTCCCTCAAATCCTTCATCTCGAACCGCTCCGACAACTGTGCCTTCAATCTGTTTACCTTTCTACTACTAGAGCCCGCTATTAGCATGTCATCCACATATAATAGCAAGATTATGTACCCGTTGTCAGTGTTCTTGAAGTAGCAACAATGATCCCCCTCACATCTGATAAAATCAATGTCATGCATGAATCCATCAAACTTTCTGTACCACTGCCTAGGAGCTTGTTTAAGGCCATACAAGCTCTTAGTCAATCTGCAAACCAGTTCCTCGTTACCTTTAGACAAGTATCTCTCTGGTTGTACAATTTTCTTCCTCCAAATCACCATGAAGAAAGGTCGTCTTTACATCCATTTGTTCCAGCAACAAATTATCTGCCACTACTATCCCCAGAACCATTCTGATAGTGGTCATCTTCACAATAGGAGTGAAGACCTCGGTGTAGTCAATACAATACTTTTGTTGAAACCCCTTTACAACCAGTCTTGCCTTGTAGCGCTTACTGCCGTTTGCCTCCTCCTTAATCCTGTAAACCCACTTGTTATGCAATGCCTTCTTCCCCTTAGGCAGTTTAATCAAATCCTAAGTTTCATTGGCCTTTAATGAGTCCATCTCATCATCCATCGCAGCTTTCCACTTATCACTAAGTGCACTACGAACAGCCTATGCATAACACTCCGGTTCACCACTATCTGTTAACAACAAATAGTAATTTGAAGGAGAATACCTATCAGGAGATCCACGCAATCTACTGGATCTGCGCAGCGGAATATCCGGTCCTGGATTATGTGGTTCATCTTCAGTGACCCCCTGATCTTGGTCATCATGAACCGTCCTGCTCCCACCCGAGTCTGGAATATCTACCTCAACAATGTCTGGCTCCGAACTAACCCCATCAGATTCCCCCTTTCTGTCCTTGTACAAAACCTGTTCATTGAATATAACATCCCGACTACGAATAACCTTATGATTTTGGTCATCCCAAAACTTATACCCGAAGTCATCCCCGCCATAACCAATAAACGTACACTTTACAGACTTAGCATCTAATTTAGTTCTATCAGCAGAGTCAATATGAACATATGAAACGCAGCCAAATATGCGAAAAAAGGACAAATTTACCTGCTTGCCACTCCATGCTTCCTCTGGAATTTTATTCCCCAATGGTACCGATGGTCCCCTATTGATCAAGAAAGCCGCCGTGTCAACTGCATATGCCCAGAACGTCTTCGGAAGTCCACACTTGAACCTCATACTTCTAGCCCGCTCGTTCAATGTCCTGTTCATCCTCTTTGCTACCCCGTTGTGTTGAGGTGTGCCCTTTGGTGTCTTCACCATACGAATTCCATTCGCTACACAATATTCCTTGAACTCCTCGAGCTCATACTCCCCACCATTGTCAGACCTCAAGCTTTTGAGCTTAAGACCTGTCTGATTCTCCACCAAGGCCTTCTATTTCTTAAACACCTCGAATGCCTCATCTTTGTGTTTCAAGAAATAAACCCAGACCTTCCTTGTCGAATCATCAATAAACGACATGTAGTATGACGCACCACCTAGAGAAGTTACCGGGGCCGGCCCCCACAAATCTGTGTGAACCAATTCCAACTTTGCTTCCCTCAAAGCCCTACCTGTCCTCGAGAAGTTGCTTCTCGCCTGTTTGCCAAACACACAATCTTCGCAGATCCCCACGTTGACTGTCTTCAAACCCGGTAGTAATCCCTTTGAGCAAAGTACTTTCATCCCCTTCTCACTCATGTGACCCAATCGACAGTACCACAAATCCGTATCACCCTTGGATGACGCCACCACGATACTATCCTTGGTGTTATTCGCCAAATACAATGTCTCCTCCTTATTACCCCGAGCGATCTCAGAATCCTCCTTGGTAATAACCCAGTTCCTGCAGCCAAAAGTTACCTTGTAACCTTCTTCATCCAACTGCCCAACTGATAACAGGTTCTTTTTCAAACCCGGAATGTGTCTGACCCCGTGTAGATGTAAGACTTTCCCGTCCAATGCTCCTATTCTGACATCCCCCTTCCCCTTGATTTCCAAAAGCTCGCCATCCGTCAGATAGACCTTTCCGAAATCACCGGAAGTATAATTTTCCATCTCCTTTGCATGCCCGTATGAGTGGAATGATGCCCTCGAATCCAGCACCCATGATTCTAGCGCACTACTAACACTTAGAACCAGTACATCTTCACCCCCAGTTACCACATTCGCCGATTTATCCCCTCACATGGGACAATCCTTCTTGTAGTGTCCTAACTCCTTACAATGATAGCACTGTACCGATCCCTTGGCAACCCTTGGTACATTCTTGTTCTCCCTAGGCCTGTACTCACCACCTCCTACGTTTTCCTTTGATTCGGTTCTCCCCTTGTTGCTAGTACTCGACTTTCCCTTGCTAGTTGTAGCTAAAGCCGATCCCGAAGTAGATGGTGTCCCCAACTTCTTCATACGATTTTCCTCACCTAAAATAAAGTCCTTGACATCATCATACTTCAATTTATTCTTACCTGCTGAAGCATTTAACGCCGTCACCGTTCCGTTCCAACTTCCTGGTAAGGATGCTAGCAATTGACAAGCATGAACCTCATCCCCAAACGTAATATCCAACGCCGCCAATGAGTCTATAACATCCATAAACTCATCGATGTGTTTGGCTATGGATCCTCCCTCTTAAATCTTGAGATTACCCATCTTGCGTATCAAATCAACCTTATTTGCAGCAGATGGAGTTTCAAATCTCTCAGTAAGATAATCCAATAGCTCCTTGGTGGTTTTCGCCTTCTTGGTATTCTTCGCGATCCACTTTGACAAAGTAGATCTAACCACCCCTAGGGCCTTTTGATCCATAAGATCCCAATCTTCCTGTTTTTCGCTTTCCGGCTTGACTCCTGTTAAGGGCTTATAGAGATCTTTTTTATACAAGAGATCCTCTATTTGCATCTTCCAAAACCCATAGCCAGACCCATCAAATTTCTCCACCGCTTGTTTATCCTTGCCCATTCTTGATTGCTTGATAAACCCGGATCGTTAAACCGGAGCTCTGATACCAGTTGTTGTGGAAAAGTCCTCCAAACACCCAAGCAAATCGCAAGAAATCGCAGCACCCAAACAAGCACAAGAAATACAGAAACAAAGCAAAAGACAAAGGAACACAAGAAATTGTTTACCCAGTTCGTCAATATGTTTGACTACGTCTGGGGGCACTACCAAGCCAGAATCTTGCACTATAATATGTTAAATCTGAGTTACAATGAGTATGGGGGCGGAACATTGCTTAAATATGCACCCTAGAATAAGACCTAAACCTAAACACAAGAGAAATCCCCAAAAAAACTGCTATTTCCCGAACTCAGTCCGCGGCACCGAGCGCCCGCCTGGTAAGGACCAGGTGCCCGCTTACCTCTCGCCCAAAACCAGTTCCTTTTGATAAGACCAGGCGCTCGCCTGGTGTAGACCAGGCGCCCGCTCGCCCCAGATGCAGATTTTCGTCTCTTTGCTTCCTTTACGATCTCTACTCCAACAATTTACAAGACTCATTTTTCACATTATTTCAAGAACTCGAAAAAAAAACTTATAATTAAGCTTGACTATGATTGTTCACCTATCAAATCAATTTCTTTAACAAAATGAACTACAAACTCACTTTTCACATATAATCTTCATTTTCTATCTAATTTGTTACCGTAGGCAAAGAGAACATAGCTACTACACTTAACTAGGGTATAGGGCCAATTTTTGAGCAATAGATATACTCCTTCCATCCCCGCACAAGTAAGACTTCTTTCCTTTTTAGGCCGTCCCAAAAAAATTGAGACTGCTCAAAATAGAAATGTTTTAATATATTTATATTCAATCAACCCCACCATTTAACCCCCATTCATTCTCTCTCTTCATTTTTCACCACTCAATTTATTCAACCAACACTAGTCTCTTCATTTTCTAACACACATAAACTATTTTTCTCTTAATTATTGTGCCCACTCTTTTAGTCTAACTTGTGCTGAGACGGAAGGAGTATCCATTAAGATTGTATCATTCTGATCTATTTTGTATGATATGAAACGGTTTGAATCATAATATTTTTAATAGATAACCTCCATTGGGCGAAAAAATAATACCTATTTTGACACCCATACTTTTAACTTTAATAATTAGGATCCGAAAGATGAGAGATAATTGTTAAATAAATCTTGCACAAGTTTATTCGTTGTCATTTGAGTTTTGTACAAATTATAGTTGTGTAAAAATCTTGTTCAAAGAATTTCATTACAATTTAGACATTCCACCAGTTAGTCGTTACAAAATAAGTTATAAATGTGAACTTACAACCCTAACCCTAGTTTCATGGAGGCTGTTAAGTACAATGCCATGTTTGAAAACCCTAGAGCTATTAATTTCATGGAGAGTAGTGGAGCTAAATATGATCAGGGTCATTTTGGTCATGATTTGGGTATGATGGGTGGGCTTGGTGGTGATCATGTGGGTAATAGTACCCATGGGTTGGCTCCGAATTACCATCATGCTATTCATCCATTTGGGATGATGTCTCTTGATGGGCAAAATGGTAATTTCATGGATACTGACATTGCTTCCATATAATGAAGGAAATGTTAATGAGGATCAACATAATGCAATTGAAGTTAAGCCGAATGCGAAATTCTGTCACTCGAATGGCAAGATTAGGGTTGCTCCGATGCAGGCAAGGACTCGTTTGGTTACATTTCAAATCTCGGATCGTGGGCCGGGATGATGAACTGGTACGGACCATCCACAACAAACCCATTAGTCTAATCTAATCAATTCGAGATCGCGTAATGGCTACATTTTTAGGTTTAGGATTATCTAAGTACTACTTAATTATTCGGATTAATTAAGGGTATGCTTTTTTGTTGGTATGTGACTTAACAAAAGTTGGAGTGTGAATGCAGGGAGTGTAAGAGTCTAAATATGACTGCTTTGGGGGTCATCATGTTTGTCTCTTCATTAAATCTTTTATTTATTAGTGATATTTGCGGCTCTCTCTTGATATCCTAACTTTCCCCTCGCACAAAACAAGCACCAAATATTATGATGGCTGGCACAATATATTTATAGGGATATAAAACCTAATCCTGATCAAAACCTAATTACCCAGTCCCAAAGACGGAAGCAGTATAAATAGAATAAGGTAATTAATATCTGTAGACACCTCATTTTAAACATTACAATCATAACCGCACTACTCTTGTGTCTCGCCTTTGTGTCCGGATGAAAACTCATCAGTTTCTTATCGTTTTGTTAAGTTTCTGATTGACTCCGTTAGTTAGGGGCTAAACTGAACAAAGAAACTGAAGACAAGGGAAAAACAGTAAAAACTCACTAGATCTCTCGTACGAGAGATCTTCATGTCTCCGAGTTTCAGCTAGTTTCCTTCTCAGTTTTAAAATCTTTCTTGGTGAAACTCTTAGCACTTCGAGATTAGATGATAATACTGATCTTTAGGGTTGGGATAAACCGCAAAGACTCCAATTCCTACCTCTCCAAACCTCTAGACTTGATTCCTAAGTCGTCCTACACTATAAAAACAACCCTCTTTTACTCTAAGAAGGTTAATCGATCCTAATCGCTCATAATGACTCTCTAATCATCCTAGCCTCCTCTAATCACGTTTTTAGTCCTCCTAACACTCAAAACATCTTTAGAAATTCATACCTTCAAACACAAACAAGTTCAACCTCTTGGATCATCATAGCCTTAGCCTAGGCTATCTATTGGAATCACGCGTTCTTCACAAGGGTAATTCTCTACACTTTAATCTTCTCTTCTCATCTATTCTATTGCTTTCTTAGAGTAGTGTAATCCCATAAAAAAAAGATTAGCAGAGTCCATTCAAATCATGAAGGCGATCTCAAAGCACATGATCTGACATTCTAATAATTAACTAATTAATTATTGGTTTCACTTGTTTATTTACTTGTTCATCATTTAGATCAATAACACCTAAGCAAGAACAATTTTAGATTTGGTGGTTTTGGTACTCATTGACCTTTCAAATCCATAACTTAACCCCCGAACCCTTGAATCTCTGATAATTAATTCTTATTTCAATAATAAATGGCGACTCTAAAATAAAATTAAAACAAGGAAATTCTCACGTTCTCACGGTGGCGACTCTGCTGGGGACTAAATTTAAGAGGGTTAGACTTGCATGCAATTAGGTGTTTTTTATCTTTTCAATTTTCTGCAAAAAAAAAAAAAATAATAAATGATTTTTTTTTTTTTTTGCATTTTTCTAAATGTTTCGGAGTTGTTCTAAACTGAGTCTGGGTTCTAGAGGGAATGTCTCGCACGAGACATCACCTTCTGCCACCAGTACTTTGTTTGCAACATTGTTTCTGCTTGACGGCGGCTGTAAAGAACAATTAGGGTTGACTTTTGGGGTTTGACCGAACCCAATTGAAAAAAAAAATAGTACTCCCTCCGTCCCAAAATGATTTTCTCATTTGCCATGTTTCATTGTCCCAAAAAGTTCTTCTCATTTCAACAATCTAGGATTTAAAAGTGAACAAACAAAACATGGCTAGTGAAACAAGTGCTTATATCCTTAAAAAGTTTGAATAGTCAAACAGGAAGATCATTTTGGGACGGAGGGAGTATTACTCTTATGCTTTGTATTACTTCGTCCCCTATGTGCAATAAATAATTTATGTTATATACATCGAGATAGCACACCACAAGATTTGGAGGCTCGTCCCAAATAGTACAATTGTAATACAATTGTCGAACACCATAAATTTCATTGTTTGTTGAAAAAAAATCAAGATAAGTACAAATATTGGTTGCAAATTCACTATTGTCTACCTTTGATTTGACCACTGATTTGGTCGATACTTTGCAAACCACCATTAAATTGAAACCCACTACTTCTTGTGTATCCTTGATCTTCGCTCTATTGTCCCTGTCTTGATGAACTCCGCTTCTTACTAGAACTTGGGACGCCCAAATGCTACTCCAAGCAACACATGGAAACTGCCATACACAGTGACACGCCCCCAGGTCCCGGGATCCCCTAATAGAACCTCGAACCTGGTGCGCGTGAATAACAAGAATCAAGAAACTAACAAGAAACTGGATGACAACTGTTTATAACAAACTGACATGATATATATACTCTAGAGTAAGGAGCTAAAATAGCTCACTGTTGGTCCCAAAGGGGCAACAAGGGTATGAAAAATGCTAGAGGGGGGGGGGGTGAATAGCGTTTTTAAAATTCTTTTCAAACCCTTTTTCAAATCAATGGCTTATGCGCACAGTTCTCAAATAAGCTAAGTATAGCGCGCAGAGAGAGTGTGAAATGCACAGCGGAAGTTTAAGCAGCACCTGCGCAGGAAAAAGCTGCGCAGAGATAAAAACGCACGCGCTAAGTTTTGGCTTAAAGTGTTGGATAAAATGTTCTAAGGCAATAAGCAATAACAAGCACAGCAGCAAAGTATAGCAATCTGAAAGATCAAACAAAGCAGTAATTCAGAAATGATTAAGCAGGAAATAAATAGCGAGAATAAAGAACAAGCTATTTGGAGAAGTTCGATCAATGAAAGATCTACGTCCTCTACCAAGATGGTTAGTCTTGGATTTTCTAAAGGAGATCTTATTATATGAGAGAGTTACAAGATACAACAATGAAGAACAAACTATCTCAAAGATCTATAATCTATGAAGAACAAATCCTAGACTAAACCGGTGTATCTCTAGAAGTATGATCGAAATAATCAAAGCTTCAAGAGGTGTGTGTGTGTTCAGAAATTCTGGGCTCTATGAATCTATGAGATGAAGAGCACGAAGAATTCTGGTGATATAAGGCTTAGGATCTGGGCTTGGTTGAGTATGAAGGTATGAAGGTCGATCTTGAGAATTCTGGAAATATGCAAGCAATCTTCAAATCTTCAAAGTTTCTCTTTGGAAGCAATAACTCAAGCAACTTGGAAATGAAGATGAGCTGGCTATTTATAGCAGAGAGCTTAAAACTAGCCGTTGGAGCTCTTAGCAAGGACGATGAGCTGGCACGATATGATTGGTGCGCAGGTGTCCTTTATAGCCGTTGGGGCTCTGATCAAAGTTGATGACCTGGCACAATATGATTGGTGCGCAGGTGTTTTAGAGCCGTTGGAGACTGAGCATGAAGACCAAATTCAAAAGCTTCTTCTAGAAGGTTGACAGCTGTCTTCATTTGAAATATTTCTCTTGAGCGCGTCTCCACCGTTGGATCTGCTGAGTGTGCTTGCTTTGTCATTTCTGCACACCTCAGCGTTTTTAATAAGCGTGCATCTTCTAAGCGCTTTCCAAGTTATGTAATCTGAATGTATCGAAAACTGAGCAAGGATGCATGCTGCGCAGAGGAGACCTGCGCAGTGATGTCCTTCGCAGGGAAGTCCTGCGCAGAGACCACAGTCTTGCTTAGATCTTCATTCCTTTTCGCTCCAAGCTTCAAGAATATAAGGTTGTTGAAAGATAAGCATAAGGACCAAGTTAATCTGCTTTGCTCATAGAAGTCATGCGTATAGAGAATGACCAAGTGATGCTATGCGCGCGGAGAATAAGCAGGTAATGCTATGCGCGCGGAGAATGAGCAGGTAATGCTCTGCGCATGAAATGTGCTGCGCATTATACTTGGTCTTCAGTAAATGAAACCTCAATTCCAAGCAAGCCCTAACCGCTAAGCCTATTCTATAAAATAGGACTTAGCTAAAAATAGAAGTTATAAAACTTCTTACATAGGGTCCTAAAGTCTATAGAATATACTTAGGTGATGGTATCAATCAATTCTAACATAATTGGGAGGGTTAAGAAATAAGCATACCCAACAATCTCCCCCTAAATGATTGATGCCATTACCTACTATAACAAAGGCAATTCATTGTACTTGATAATAACATGTCCATAAAAATGAAAATGGTAAATCATGCCTCAAGTCAATGCACACATTAGCCAGTGTTATAGATTTCTAATCTATCCAAAAGAAATGATCTTACAATATAGGAAAGACAGAAATATCATACAGCGCATACAAAAAATATGAGTTTTAGTTTGAGTATGCGTTTAAACTGAATGTTTAAACATCATGCGTAGAAAATATGAGCAGTCAAGTATATGCGCATGAGGTGAAATAATGTATTCATTGTTCCACAAATGAAAAGTTTGAATTGAACAAGGTTTTGGGAAAAGCAATGATGCATTATAAGATTAGTGTTTTACCTTCGAGAGAGCTCTGCGCACTTCATCTTGTAGCTTCCCAATTTGCGCAGAGCTTCAATATCAGAAGCGGGAGCATCAAATTGTAACTATTTGCACTATTCTCCCCCTTAACTTTTTGCCTCTCCCCCTTTCTATTTCTTTCACTTGAGCTATTTGCCTTTGACTTTGTTACTCTCCCCCTTAATGGCACAATCACAGGCCTGTAGAATACTAGCATGCGCTCTTGAATCTTTGTCTGCGCATTGACCACTTGAGGGATCTAAGGGAGAAGAATCCAGAAGAATGATATACTGAGGTCCACAGGGTATGCGCGTGAGGTTCATGCGCATCGATATAATGCGAGAAGAAACCGGAAGAATGATATCCTGCCTTGAGCGCAACATCTTGTGCGCTTCATATGCGCAGGCGAATGAGGCATTACCTATCTTAGAAAATTATCAAGTAAACAAAAGCTCATTAGTATTGACAAATCATATGGACAGGTTACCTGAGTTCAAGCATACCCATTTCTCCTCTTAAGAAATCAAATCTCTTTGCGTCAAGAGCCTTTGTGAGGATATCAGCAATTTGATTGTCTGTGCCCACGTGCTCTAAGTGAATATTTCCTTTTTCCACGTGGTCCTTGAGAAAATGATATTTGATGTCGATGTGCTTTGTCTTTGAATGCATGAAAGGATTGTTGGAGACTGCTATGGTGGACATATTATCGCAAAAAATTTGGCAATTTCCTTCATTAATTCCATAGTCCACTAATTGTTGCTTCATCCATAGGATTTAGCAGCAGCAGCTCCCAGCAGCAATGTATTCAGCTTCTGTAGTGGAGATGGACACAGCAGCTTGCTCTAATAAAGGAATCTATGCCCTTACTATGGCCTGTAGTAAGAGGTCAAGCGCAGATACATAGATCCCCGATTATCACTTTGGCCCCAGGCTCATGATAAGCGTGAACCTATATACCTCCGAACAAGCAAGGACCAGCTGGACTCACACAAGAATGCACAAGTAGGTATTTACTTGAACTACGGGAGTAGAACTAATCCAAAAGTAGTGGACTAGCTCACCAAGAAACATGCTTCAAGTAATCAAGAAGTCACATTGTTATCAAGCAACTATATGCATTGTTTGCACATACACATCAAGAATATTTCTCATACACGTTAGTGCTTGTTCATAGCACTTTCTAGTCCATTACCATACACATGTATTGGTGTCAAGTCATGTACAAGATTTTATTATCTTATATTCAAGTCTTAATCCAATTCTTTGGATGTTCAAGTCATGTACAAGATTTTATTGTCTTATACTTCAAGTTATAATTCAAATCTTTGGACATTCAAGCATGTATAAGAGTTATACATTTTACTCTTACAAGTTCTTAATCCTATTCTTAGGATGTTCAAGCTCAAGACACTGTTCTAATCCCCTAAAGTGCACAAACATTGGTTTCAAGACAAGCATAACACATTAGTGCTTGTTCATAGCACTTTCATGACATAAAGAAGAGTTGTTACTCTTATACTTAAGTTCTCATTTGAGTTCTATAAGTGTTTGATAAATGGCTATTTTATAGTCATTTAAGGTCTAAATATATGTCTTTTTAGAGTCAATTTAGTATTAATGAGTCTCATATTGCATTATTTCACTTTACTTTTACGGATATAATGTGCGTGGTGTAGTATGGGTTTTGTGGACAGAAAACAGGTACTATTTGGAGCTATTTTGAGCTAAAGGGAGTAAAGGAAGGAAAGACGGGAGCAAAACATTTAAAAAGGAGAAATCAGATGCAGAAGTCAAAGATCCGACCGGACCCATCTATAAGACCCGGCCGGACCTCACCAATACAAGAACAAATTTCCAGAAGACAAAGATCCGACCGGGGCAAGGAGAAAATCCGGTCGGACCAACTGGATCCGGCCGGACCATTATGAAGACCCGCCCGGATCTTGACGCCTGTTCTGAAAGAGTGTTTCCCAACAGACACTCCTCTTGGTGGATGTATCCGGGAACAGACACTCAAATCAGTCCTAGGGCCTATATAAGAAGGCTACAACAGCCTTAGAAAGGATCCAGATATTTTTAGAGATTGATTGTAAAGTTATTATAGTGAAATTCTAAGTATACATTATCATTTCCAGAATTTTGAGTGAATTTGAGAGAGGGTTCCTAAGCAATAAAGAAGTATTCTTCCATCATTAAGTTCTCCAATCTGAATAAGTATTCTCTTCTCTATCTTAATCCTTTATTCTTATTCTTGATGTTTTATTTAATGGCTAGTGAGTAATCCCCCTCTTTCTTGGGGTTGGATACTCATTGTGTTCATATGTTCATCATAATTTTATGTTCTCTAAATTCATTTCTCTTCATCTTTAACAATTTTACTATATCAATCTAAAACGCCTATAACCACGATGACGTCCTTGGTTATATGAACTCCAGTTAATCGAGAGAAGGACCTAGCGGTGAATCTCGATTAGCGGACCCATATAGTCAAAACTAAGTTCATTACTCACGAGAGTAGTGTAATGGCTTAGGGATGCTCCTTGAGTGGAAAGTGTGCCGATTTTCATAAGAAAACCTAATGGATTCTTACTAATTATGGTCAGCTAGAGATAAGCCGGAATGCCCGTTTGTGACAGGGCGGGGGAAAAACATAAACGGATTTCTCAAAGAGTTAGGACATAATTAGTATGAGAATACAAACACTACTTGCTTGATCGTGAGAAGTAGTGTAGGCTAAGCATACCATCCTTGTATAAAAATGAACCCTTAATCTAAAAGAGAGCATAAATGAATGATGAATATATGAATACTTGAGTCCCAATCCCGGGAATTCCTTTAAAATAAGAGTTTTTCCTACATAAATAGCTTTTACTATCATTTCTATTTTAAGTGACAAACAAATTTTCCTACCCCCAATCATTTTATTTTCTTTACTTTTATCCAAAGCAAAAAATATTTTTAGAATTAAGTTGTCTCCGTGGGATCGACCCGTATTTGCACATACTATACTATTAATAACCCGTGCACTTGCGGTTTAAACGTAACAAGTTTTTGGCGCCGCTGCCGGGGACAACGGTTAAATTTAAAAAAAAAAAAAGTTTTTGCTTTTCAATTTTCTGTTTTTATTCTTTTTATTTTTATTTATTTCATCATCTTTTTTTCAAAGTATTTTTCTTTGAATTCTTCTTTAAAGTGTTTTTTCCAAAGTTTATGAAAAGAGTCCGGAGAGGTGACAATTACGTTGAATACAATCCGGAACCTGAGAGATACCTTAGAGAAAGACTTAGAAGTTTGAGAGAAACTTTAGAGAAAGAAATGGTGAGAGAAAACAACGAAGACGGGCAAAATTCGGGCGATGCCCCACCACCTAAGACCTTACGGGAGTTTGTTAACCCAAGCACCCCGGGTTCTAGGACGCCCATAGTAGTACCAAATGCCGACGCAATCACATTTGAGATAAAGCCACAACTTCTCCATATGGTTATGAACAACCAATTTGGTGGCTCGGCACTTGAAGATCCGCACCTCCATGTCCAAACTTTCTTGGAGTATTGTGATACTACAAGGATTGTTGGAGTCACACCCGAGGCAATACGGATGCGCCTATTCCCATTCTCATTAAGGGATAAGGCGAAACAATGGTTGAACTCGGTCCCACACAACTCTTTAACAACATGGGACCAAGTTCAAGAGGCTTTCCTTGGACGTTTCTTCCCTCCTTCAAAAACCGCTCAAATCCGGACCAAGATCACTAATTTTAGTCAAAATGGAGATGAGTCGCTTTATGATGCTTGGGAGCGTTTCAAAGAACTCCTAAGGATGTGCCCACACCACGGGCTTGAAAAGTGGTTGATAGTGCACACCTTCTACAACGGTCTCACATTCAAGACAAGAGAGACCATAGATGCTGCTGCGGGAGGAGCACTCATGAATAAAGGAGTGGACGAGGCATATGACTTGATCGAGAGCATTGCCCTGAACCACTACCAATGGTCCAATGAAAGGGACCAACCGCAAGTATCAGCAGGTAAGTATAATGTTGATGTCGTCACTCTTCTATCTTCAAAATTTGATACTCTTTTCAAAAAGATAGATAGCTTGAATACAAATTCCGTGGCTAACATTAATGTTTTATGTGAACTATGTGGGTCAAACTCACATAGTAGCGAAAGTTGTGATTTACTTGACACTACTTCTAGTGAACAAGTTAATTTTATTTCTAATGGACAACGAGGGGGTATGTATTCGAACACATACAATCCCGAGTGGAAAAATCACCCCAACTTGTCCTATAGAAATAACAATGTTTTAAACCCACAACCTTCCTCACAACCACCGGGATTTGTACCCAAGAACTTCAACAATAATGCTTTCCCTCCCCCTAAATCTAAATTAGATCTTCTCATAGACTATATGGTCGAGAATAATAAAAACCAAGAGAAAATCAATAATGAATTTAGGGAAAACTTTAAGGTTTTGAATAGTAGGTTTGATAGTCTAGCCGCCCATAATAAAATGCTAGAGAATCAACAAGCCCAGCAAGCCGGGACCTCGCATAGACCACAAGGGAGTTTTCCCGGTCAACCGCAAAGGCCCGATGAGCATGCTAAGGCGGTAGTACTTAGGAGCGGAAAAGAACTAGTAGATCCCCCTCCTAAAGAAAATATCAAACCTAGTGAGAAGAACATTAGTCCAACCCCACCGTTGGTTGAGACTAATGAAGAGGTAGAAAAGGGGACGGAATCCCCTAAAATTTCTAGAAATTTTGACCCGCCAATACCTTACCCCCAAAGGTTGGTAAAAGCGAAACTTGATAAACAATTTGCAAAATTTTTAGAAGTTTTGAAATCTATTTACATCAATGTCCCTTTTACGGATGCTTTGCAACAAATGCCCTCGTATGCCAAGTTTTTAAAAGATATTCTTTCTAATAAAAGGAAACTAGAGGAATATGAGACGGTTGCATTAAATGAAGAAGTAAGTGCTGTTTTACAAAGAAAATTACCTCCCAAATTAAAAGATCCCGGCACTTTTTCTATTCCTTGCAATATCGGGAAATTTGATGTAGATAATGCTATGCTTGATCTTGGGGCTAGTGTGAGCCTCATTCCGCTTTCGGTAAGTAAAAAAATAGGTGTGGGGGAACTTAAACCCACCACCATATCGTTACAATTAGCGGATCGCTCAATCAAGTATCCAATAGGGATTATGGAAGATGTCCCTTGTAAAATCGGGAAATTAATCATCCCGGTTGATTTCGTTGTTCTCGAAATGGAAGAGGACCATCACATCCCCATCATTTTAGGTAGACCATTTCTTGCCACCGCTGGGGCAATTATTGATGTTAAAAATGGTAACCTTTCTTTAAACGTTGGGAATGAGAAGGTTGAATTTAATTTAACAAAATTAATGAAAAATCCAAATCTTGAGAGCCCTTGCTCCGATATGAATATGTTAGAATCAATAAGCAAGGAATTGGAATCACCCCAATCTAAGGACCCGCTTGAAAAAAGTCTTATAGATTGGAAAAGGTTATTGCATGATGATGATGATGATGAAATTGAAAATTATACAAAATGTCTAGATGCTAACCATGCAGGAAAATTTAGTGGAGACACTAAATTTGAAAAGTTGGAGGTTGAAGCGGAACCATCCAACGAGGAAATTCTTGAGGTAAGTAAGGCACCTCAAGTTGAATTGAAGCCTCTTCCCCCAAATCTAAGGTATGAATTTCTTGGCTCTAATTCTACTTATCCAGTAATTGTTAATGCTAATCTAAGTCCTCTTGAGACTGAAAAGCTATTGGGTATACTATTGATGACTTAAAAGGAATCCACCCAAAAATTTGCATGCATAGGATTGATTTAGAGGAAGATCATAAACCCTCCATAGAACATCAACGAAGATTAAATCCTAACATGAAAGAGGTTGTCAAGAAAGAAATCCTTAAATTACTTGATGCGGGCATTATCTATCCAATCTCGGATAGTAAATGGGTAAGCCCCGTACAAGTAGTCCCTAAAAAGGGAGGAATGACGGTCATTCGTAATGATAAGGATGAATTAATCCCAACTAGGACCGTCACGGGATGGCGTATGTGCATAGATTATCGAAAATTAAATAAAGCCACCCGAAAAGATCATTTTCCCTTACCTTTCATCGACCAAATGCTTGAAAGGTTGGCGAAGCATTCATATTTTTGTTATTTGGACGGGTATTCCGGATTTTTCCAAATACCCATACATCCAAGTGACCAAGAAAAACCACTTTTACTTGCCCATATGGCACTTTCGCTTATAGGAGAATGCCATTTGGATTATGTAATGCTCCCGCCACCTTCCAACGTTGTATGATGGCCATCTTTTCTGATTTCATTGAAAATATAATGGAAGTTTTTATGGATGATTTTTCAGTTTATGGTTGCTCCTTTGATGAATGTTTGAATAATTTATCAAAAGTTTTACAAAGGTGTGAGGAAGTCAACCTAGTTTTAAATTGGGAAAAATGCCATTTTATGGTAAATGAAGGTATTGTTCTTGGACATATGGTGTCCGAGAAAGGGATTGAAGTGGATAGAGCCAAGGTAGAAATTATAGAAAAATTACCTCCACCCACCAATGTTAAGGGTGTGAGGAGCTTTCTAGGGCATGCCGGTTTTTACCGGCGATTTATAAAAGATTTTTCTAAAATTTCTAAACCTTTAACTAATCTTCTTTTGAAAGATGCTCCTTTTGTGTTCGATAGTCTTTGTCTTGAAGCTTTCAACAGGTTAAAGGAAGCTTTGGTGTCCGCTCCAATAGTGCAACCACCCGATTGGGAACTCCCTTTCGAGATTATGTGCGACGCAAGTGACTATGCAGTGGGAGCAGTTTTGGGGCAGCGGAAGGACAAGAAGTTGCATGCCATCCACTATGCAAGTCGAACACTAGATGAGGCGCAAATCAATTATGCCACCACAGAAAAAGAATTGTTGGCCGTGGTATTTGCAATCGACAAGTTCCGGTCATATTTGGTGGGTTCAAAAGTGATAATATACACGGATCATGCGGCGATAAGGTATTTGTTGGCAAAGAAGGATGCCAAACCAAGACTCATCCGATGGATCCTCCTTCTCCAAGAATTTGATTTGGAGATCCGTGACAAGAAGGGAACGGAGAATCTAGTAGCAGACCATTTGTCCCGTCTCCCCAAAAATATTATTGATTCCAAGAGTAAAGAGCTTCCAATTGATGATTCATTCCCGGATGAATATCTACTAGCCATTAACAATGTCGGAATCCCTTGGTTTGCGGACATTGTAAATTATTTGGCTTGTAAAATTATTCCTCCGGAAATGAGTTACCAACAAAAGAAGAAATTCTTTTCAGAAATCAAAAATTATATTTGGGAAGACCCGTTACTCTTCAAGCAATGCGCAGACGGAATCGTTAGGCGGTGTGTGCCTAATGAAGAGGTAAATGACATTCTTCATCATTGTCATTCTTCTCCTTATGGTGGGCATGCAAGCTCATCCAAAACCACCGCCAAGGTTCTTCAATCAGGTTTTTATTGGCCCACACTCTTCAAAGATGCTCGAAACTTTGTGATCTCTTGCGATCGTTGCCAACGTACCGGTAACATCTCAAGGAGGAACGAAATGCCTCTTAACAACATCCTAGAGGTTGAGATCTTTGATGTTTGGGGCATAGACTTCATGGGGCCATTTCCATCATCCTGCAACAACAAGTACATATTAGTAGCGGTGGATTATGTATCCAAATGGGTAGAGGCCGTGGCATCTCCAACAAACGACTCAAAAGTCGTTATGAAGCTCTTCAAGAACATCATCTTTCCAAGGTTCGGGGTACCGAAGGTGGTCATAAGCGACGGTGGTTCTCACTTCTCTCACCGCCAGTTTGAGGCTCTCTTAAAGAAATACGGAGTCCATCACAAAACGGGTACCGGTTATCACCCTCAAACTAGCGGTCAAGTGGAAGTATCAAACCGAGAAATTAAATGGATCCTTGAGAAAACAGTCACAAGCTCGAGGAAGGATTGGTCGATCAAATTGAATGACGCTTTATGGGCTTATCGCACCGCTTTCAAAACACCTATCGGAACAACACCTTTCCGTTTGGTGTATGGAAAGCCGTGTCATTTACCCGTAGAACTTGAGCACAAGGCGTATTGGGCGATCAAAGCCTTAAATTATGATATGAAGGCCGCCGGTGAAAAAAGAAGATTGCAATTGCATGAGCTTGAGGAACTCCGATTTGAAGCGTATGAGAGTGCCAAACTCTATAAGGAGAAAACAAAAAAATGGCACGATACTCATATCACGAGAAGGGAGTTCAAAGAAGGAGACATGGTTCTATTATTCAATTCTCGGTTAAGACTTTTTCCGGGAAAATTGAAGTCAAGATGGTCGGGCCCATTTCAAGTGAAGAAAGTTTATCCTTATGGAGCCATCGTAATTTGGAACGAATCCAAAGGGGAGCTCAAAGTTAATGGACAACGACTAAAACATTATATAGTCGGTAATCCAATTGAAACAATGGCTTCAATGATACTCGAAAGTCAGCCAATCGAGACAAGAAAGGCGTCGAGCTAAAGACGTTAAACAAGCATCATCGGGTGGTAACCGACGGATTATTTTGTTTTATTTTATTTTTTATTATTATTATTATTGTTATTATGTTCTGTTTTTCTAACATTTTGTAGGTAAAAAAAAAAAAAAAAAAAAAAAAAAAAAAAAAGAGGAAGAATTTTCGAAGATCCAATCGGGTCAACAATATAATCCGACCGGATCATCTAGATCCGACCGGGCCAAGTTGAAGCACCCGACCGGATCCAGCAACTCTGGAGATTCCAGAGAAAATTATCCGTCCGGGTCTGAAAAATAATCCGACCGGACCATAATAAATCCGACCGGATCCCCAGAGCGACCCGCCCGGATCAGTCGCATAGAAGGACATACCGATTCGCCAAAAGGTCAGATCTGTTCAATTGTATTCTCATTCTTCCCTTCTTCTTCATCTCAAACCTGTCTCACCACCACCTCCACCACCATTTCAGTGATAAGTTATTTGTTCCCCCGTCCCCATTTTTACTTTCTTGTCCAATTTTTACTTTCATGAAAACATTGGGGACAATGTTTAGTTCAAGTGTGGGGGGAGGATTTTAATAAAATTATTATATCCGTTTTTCTTTTTCTTTGCATTTAGTTAGCTTGTTGCTTGCATTTAGTTAAGTATTCTAAAAAAAAAAAAAAAAAAAAAAAAAAAAAAAAAAAAAAAAAAAAAATTTGCCAATGCTCCCATTGATGAGAATGTTATCTATACTTACAATTTGCCTAAGTAAAATTATTTCCTCTTAAACTTTACTTTTTGAGAGATTTGTCACAAAGAACTTAGGATCATATTGGATTGTAAATGAAAAATTTTCAAAATTTATATAGACTTTTAAATATTCTTGAATAGAAGCATTACATTATTAATGAAATTGTGGATATTAAGTTTGAATACATTACACTTGTGAAAAGTTATAAAACATCCTTGTATATACATTTCAAAAACTTTTACTTCTACTCTTTTCCAAAGATTTACTACATTGTTATGATCTTTAAGAATCACGAAGCTTTCCATTTCCACTTTTAAGACTTAATAACATAAATCAATCTTCTTGTATATCATCCACTCGAATATCCAAATGAATTTATCATTATAGAGTGTGATGATTTACAAAGAACTCAATTGCCACTTCTAAAACTTAATGAAATTAAATTTTCCACTACCTTCATCCGCCTTATTTTTTTGTGATTCAAGGAGCATAACAAAATCTGAATATCTTTGAAAAAGAATAAAATCATGAGTTTAAGAAATGTATTCCCAAGCATAAAAAACCCTATTCACAAAGCACTCAAAGAGTGAACTTAAATTCTATTTCATACTTGAAATCCACAAGTTCATTTAGTTATTCCTATATGCTCTTGTTCAATAGTATTTATTCATGTTATATTAACATCCAAAATTCTTTATTTACTTTCCAATATCCTCTTATGTTCTTTCTCACAAGTTTCTTGGGACGGAAAATTTAAAAGGAAATGATTTTGTAAAGGCAATACAATATAACAAATATTCTGAGGGAGCATTGAAACCTTCTTTGATTTTTCAAAAATTTTATGTCATTTGTCACTCTCTCTTCTTCAAAATTGTAAGCTTGCTCGAGGACAAGCAAGGTTTTAGTGTGGGGGAGTTGATAAATGGCTATTTTATAGTCATTTAAGGTCTAAATATATGTCTTTTTAGAGTCAATTTAGTATTAATGAGTCTCATATTGCATTATTTCACTTTACTTTTACGGATATAATGTGCGTGGTGTAGTATGGGTTTTGTGGACAGAAAACAGGTACTATTTGGAGCTATTTTGAGCTAAAGGGAGTAAAGGAAGGAAAGACGGGAGCAAAACATTTAAAAAGGAGAAATCAGATGCAGAAGTCAAAGATCCGACCGGACCCATCTATAAGACCCGGCCGGACCTCACCAATACAAGAACAAATTTCCAGAAGACAAAGATCCGACCGGGGCAAGGAGAAAATCCGGTCGGACCAACTGGATCCGGCCGGACCATTATGAAGACCCGCCCGGATCTTGACGCCTGTTCTGAAAGAGTGTTTCCCAACAGACACTCCTCTTGGTGGATGTATCCGGGAACAGACACTCAAATCAGTCCTAGGGCCTATATAAGAAGGCTACAACAGCCTTAGAAAGGATCCAGATATTTTTAGAGATTGATTGTAAAGTTATTATAGTGAAATTCTAAGTATACATTATCATTTCCAGAATTTTGAGTGAATTTGAGAGAGGGTTCCTAAGCAATAAAGAAGTATTCTTCCATCATTAAGTTCTCCAATCTGAATAAGTATTCTCTTCTCTATCTTAATCCTTTATTCTTATTCTTGATGTTTTATTTAATGGCTAGTGAGTAATCCCCCTCTTTCTTGGGGTTGGATACTCATTGTGTTCATATGTTCATCATAATTTTATGTTCTCTAAATTCATTTCTCTTCATCTTTAACAATTTTACTATATCAATCTAAAACGCCTATAACCACGATGACGTCCTTGGTTATATGAACTCCAGTTAATCGAGAGAAGGACCTAGCGGTGAATCTCGATTAGCGGACCCATATAGTCAAAACTAAGTTCATTACTCACGAGAGTAGTGTAATGGCTTAGGGATGCTCCTTGAGTGGAAAGTGTGCCGATTTTCATAAGAAAACCTAATGGATTCTTACTAATTATGGTCAGCTAGAGATAAGCCGGAATGCCCGTTTGTGACAGGGCGGGGGAAAAACATAAACGGATTTCTCAAAGAGTTAGGACATAATTAGTATGAGAATACAAACACTACTTGCTTGATCGTGAGAAGTAGTGTAGGCTAAGCATACCATCCTTGTATAAAAATGAACCCTTAATCTAAAAGAGAGCATAAATGAATGATGAATATATGAATACTTGAGTCCCAATCCCGGGAATTCCTTTAAAATAAGAGTTTTTCCTACATAAATAGCTTTTACTATCATTTCTATTTTAAGTGACAAACAAATTTTCCTACCCCCAATCATTTTATTTTCTTTACTTTTATCCAAAGCAAAAAATATTTTTAGAATTAAGTTGTCTCCGTGGGATCGACCCGTATTTGCACATACTATACTATTAATAACCCGTGCACTTGCGGTTTAAACGTAACAGTGTTCATGTTCAAGACTAAGTTCTAATGTCCCAAAAGGTACATATACACTTGCTAGGACATCTTATACTAAGGCTCTATGCCTTAGGAGGGGTAAGGTTTCATTTCATTTGAGTTTAAACCACATTGTGAAACAGGGGACTTGGGCGATCGCCCACTCCCCACCTGGGCGGTCGCCCAGACTAGACTTTTGGAACCCCTCTTTCAGTAGTTTTGGGCGGTCGCCCAGAAGCCTAGAGCTCAAATTTCCCATTTTTCCTGCAAGTCAAATTTCACCCGTCCCACAAGTAGGAGTAACTTTCTACTAACATTCTAACACCTATGCAATGCCAAGGAGTACTAAACAAGCTTTAAACCATTACTTTCAAGTTCTTTCAACATTTTACACAGAGGGTTGATACTCCCTTTGTCCCAAAATTACAAGTATCACAAAAATCACCCCAAACACGAAATTGACAAGCACAAGTATCAGGAATAACATATATGCATGTTATTACAAGCAAGGCGGAGCTAATAACTTACCTAGTACGAAATCAAAGTCAAGGAAACTTATTTCCGTTCGGCAGGAAACACTCTATTCAACGCCAAGAATATTTATCCGGGATCGGAATCGAGAACAGAGGGATAATTAAACTCGAGGAGTCGAGAATAGGGTAAAACTCTAACCCTAACTTTTCTTCAGAGGAAACATAAAACAAAGTTTGGGGAAAATGAATTTCTCTGAGAAGCAAACCAAGAAGATATACTTCAACTTTCAAAAAATGACACTTAGGCCCCTCAAGTTTCACTTTTAACAAAAAGGCCCCTAAATTCATAATTTCACAAATGACCCAAAAGTCAAAACTAGACATTTAACCACCTTAATATTCTAAAGCAGTTAAGAAATTAACCCAAGTAAAACTAACACATAATATGCAAGTTCAAGAATTTAACAAGCAAGTCAAATATTTAACAAGAATAATGATGGGCGTTACATCCTCCCTACTTTAAAGAAAATTCTCCCACGAATTTTACTTACCAAGATTTTCAAATAGGCTCGGTTATTTATCTCGCATCTCTTTCTCGGTTTTCCAAGTAGCCTCTTCTATTTCATGATTTCTCCAAAGGACCTTCACAATAAGAATCATTTTGGTGCGCAAGACATGCTCTTTCCAGTCAAGAATTTCAACAGGTTGTTCCTCATAAGACAAATCAGGCTGAAATGGAATAGCCTCATACTCAAGAACATGCGACTCATCCGCCATATACTTGCGAAGCATGGACACGTGAAACACATCATGAATACCAGATAAAGAAGGTGGTAAAGCCACTCTATAAGCCAACTTCCCAACTCTTTCAAGAATTTCAAATGGACCGATATAACGAGGAGATAACTTTCCTTTCTTCCCAAATCTCTTTATACCTCTACGAGGAGAGACTTTCAAGAATACAAAATCACCTACCTGGAATTCAAGATCCCTTCTTCGATGATCTGCATAACTCTTTTGTCTACTCTGAGCTGTGCGCAATCTATCTCGAATGAGTTTTACACTCTCAACTGATTGTTGAACCATTTCAGGTACCAAGAGTCTAGCTTCTCCTACTTCATCCCAGCATATAGGAGATCGACATTTCCTGCCATAAAGAGCTTCATATGGAGCCATTTCAATGCTAGATTGATAACTGTTGTTATAAGCAAACTCAGCCAAAAGAAGATGAGTATCCCAACTGCCTTTAAAGTCAACAACACAAGCACGTAACATATCCTCGAGAATCTGTATAAGTCTCTCAGATTTCCCATCAGATTGGGGATGAAAAGCTGTACTGAAATTCAATTTAGTACCCATGGCACCCTGAAGAGCTTGCCAAAATCGAGAAGTAAAACGAGGATCTCTGTCAGATACAATACTCACAGGAACTCCATGGAGTCGAACAATCTCCTGAACATACAAAGATGCCAACTGAGACAATGAATATCCCATGGAAACAGACAAGAAGTGAGATGACTTGGTCAGTCTATCCACTATAACCCAAACAGCATCATGGCCTCGTCTGGTACGTGGCAAACCAGTCACAAAATCCATCGTGATATGCTCCCATTTCCACTCTAGAATTTCTAATGGTTGCAACAAACCTGCTGGACGTTGATGTTCCACTTTTACCTGTTGGCAAGTTAAACACTTGGACACATACTCTGCAATTTCTCTTTTCATGTTGTTCCACCAGAAATATTTCTTCAAGTCTTGGTACATTTTAGTGCTTCCAGGATGAATAGTATACTTGGCTTTGTGAGCCTCTTCAAGAACTTTCTTATTGATATCAAGATCAACTGGAATACAAACTCTGTCTTGAAAGGTAAGAATTCCATCACTGTTGAAAGAAAAATCTGGTTGCTTTCCTTCATTCATTCCACTAATGATTTTCTGCAATTCAGAACCAGTTACCTGAGCTTCTTTGATCTGTTGGAGTAAGTCTGAAGTAGCCTTTATATTAGCAAGAATAACTCCATGTCTAGATTCACAAGGACTCTAATCACACAAGTTTTCAAACATCTTCCATTCACGAATCATCAAGCAAGAAACATAAGTTTTTCTGCTCAGTGCATCAGCTACAACATTTGCTTTCCCTGGATGATAAAGGATAGTACAATCATAATCCTTCAATTTCTCCATCCATCTACGTTGTCTCATGTTAATCTCTTTTTGAGAAAACAAGTACTTCAAGCTCTTATGATCTGTGAAGACTTCAAATTTTGTTCCATACAAGAGCCTCCATTTATGCAAAGCAAAAATAATCGCAGCCAACTCTAAATCATGACTAGGATAGTTATTTTCATAAGGAGATAATTTCCTCGAAGCATAAGCTATTACTATGCCATCTTGCATCAGAACACAACCCAATCCTTCTTTAGAAGCATCAGTATAAACAATGAAATTTTCAGAACCACTAGGCAAAGCTAAGACTGGAGCTGTAGTTAAGCGTCTTTTCAACTCTTGAAAACTTGCTTCACATTTGTCACTCCACTCAAAAGAAATAGCTTTCTGAGTCAGATTAGTCAATGGAGTAGAAATCTTGGAGAATCCCTCAATGAATCTCTGATAATAACTAGCCAAGCCCAAGAAACTACGGATCTCTGTCACTGTAGTTGGCCTCTTCCAGTTTACAACTGCTTCAACTTTGGAAGGATCTACTGCAATACCAGTAGCAGACACAACATGTCCCAAGAATGAAACCTTTTCTAACCAGAAAGCACATTTGCTGAATTTTGCAAATAATTGTTTCTCACGAAGAACTTGCAATACCACTCTGAGATGTTGTTCATGCTCAGCCCGTGATTTAGAATACACAAGGATATCATCAATGAATACCACCACGAAACAATCAAGATATGGTTTGAAGATACGGTTCATCAAATCCATAAATACAGCTGGAGCATTTGTCAAACCGAATGGCATAACAATAAACTCATAATGTCCATACCTGGTACGGAAAGCTGTCTTTGGTATATCCTCAGATCTGATTTTCAGCTGATGATAACCACTTCTCAAGTCAAGCTTCGAGTACACTACTGAAACCTGAAGTTGATCAAACAAGTCATCAATATGAGGTAACGTATATTTGTTCTTTATGGTTACCTGATTAGATCTCTCTAATCAATACATAATCGCAGAGTCCCATCTTTCTTTCTAACAAATAAGACTGGTGCACCCCACGGTGATACACTAGGCCTGATGAAGCCCCTATCAAGTAATTCTTCAAGCTGTGTTTTTAACTCTTTCAACTCAGCTGGAGCCATTCTATAAGGTGCTTTAGAGATTGGTGCTGTACCTGGTAATAACTCAATACAAAACTCAAGCTCTCGATCAGGTGGCATGCTATACTCAGAAGAGAATACATCTGAAAATTCAGACATAACAGGAATATCTTCTATCTTGGGAACAGATAAACTCTTATCAAGAACACATGCGAGATACCCGGCACAACCACGAGATAAAAGTTTTCTAGCTTTTAAAGCAGAAATAAAACGTATAGCACATATAGGCCTATCACTTTCAAAGGTAAAATTAGGCAAGCCAGGTATAGAAAAAGTTACTACTTTTCTATGACAATCAACAGATGCATGATGCACATAAAGACAATCCATGCCAAGAATCACGTCAAAGTCTCTTATAGGTAACACGACTAGGTCAGCAAGAAGGGCATGATCACCCACAAGAACCTCACATTTCTTGTAAACCTCAGAAGCAAACATGCAATATTCCATAGGGGAAGATACTTCTAGCAGATAAGGCATAGAATCAGAAAGAACATGCAAGTGCGACACAAAATGAGATGCCACATAAGAATGAGATGAGCCTGGATCTATCAAGACTCGTTCTCTCTGTAAGGATCCCGTCCTCGGGGCGAAACAAGCAAAGTTCGCACGAGGACAAAATGCCAAACACGGGTGGTTTTCACACAAACAACGGAGTCGCCACGTTAGTTTAATTTTTAACCCAAACTTAACGAAAAATGGTTAGAGAAAATGAGTTCGGAGGTCACGTTACACTTTGGGAAGAACTTGGACAAAGTTCACCCAAAGTGCCTCGGTAAACCGAGTCTCCTTAAGTTTGTTGACCAAAACGTGCGAGTGTGTGTGTGTGTGTGTTTAAAAATGGGAGAAACCAATCTTATTTTAGAAAATGATTTTGGGGATGAAATGTAGGCATATTAATTCCCTTTGTTCTTTTTAATGTTTTTTTTTTTTAAAGAGGCAAAAATAGAATGTTCATCCAAGTAAAAATAAGGCATTTTGGGGACGGACTTTAATAAATCATGGTAAGGATTAATAAAGTCAAGAGGGACAACTTTTTCATCCTATGTACCAAATTCATGCCAAGATGAGGGCCAAGGCCATGAATCGGACAATCATTGGAGCAACAATACCCTTACTTGGACAAATCCCCAACTTGGAGGATCAAAGATTGTGGCCAAACAAGAACAATATTAATAAGATATTTAACAAATCATGATTATATATAGCAATAATATCATAGCTTGAGAGGACAAGACTTGTAATGGATATATATATATATATATATATATATATATATATATATATATAGTGGTTGATTATGGACAAGACTTGCAATATTGAATGACATTAATGTAAAACCCACTCACACTTGCATTAATGTAAAATTGCACAAAAACATAACAAGTCTTAGATTAATCCTTTGGTTTAGAACCCACACTCATGCATAAAACATGAAGGGCACCATGGATCTCAAGGCTTGGTTCCAAGTTGATAAAAGGCATTAACTAAATGACATTAATGTAACAAATGCTCCTCTCCACTTGGTTCATCATTTTAATACACCATGAAGTGTAAGATGAGACCATTGGGATCAAGGGAGCATTTGGATCCCAATCATATAAAGATTACATTTTTAAGCCAAATGATCAAAGATCATATCCCAAAAAAAGGAAAATAGAATGAGATGAAGAAGAAGATTTTTATAAAATAAAGATTTGATTTTTAAGAAAGCTTGGGGTAAATCATCAATTGATTGACCCAAGTTTGCCTTTTTCCTACTTGGAGATCATGGACTCCAAGATTTCACTCAACCATGGTTTGTTCACCAATTTCACTAATCACTTAATTAATCACTCAATTTGTAGAGAAGAATTTTGTGCATAGTAACTTTACTCTAGAATTCTTGTCCAAATGATAGAGCATGGCCTCTCTATTTATAGGGGGAATTGGGGGCTTGTTTGCAAATTAAAGTTGTATTTTGGCCCCTCAACTATTGGCCTTTGATTTGCTTAGGGGCTAAGCAAAATAAGGATATTTTTTATCACAAAATGGGTCATTAAATCTGGGAATTTTGGGGAAGATCCAATGGTGTTGGTGCATTTTCTAGAAGGGGAGTGGGTGACACAAAATGGGGGTGAAGGACCAATCAGATCCAGGCACGTGGGGCTGTGAGGGGAGGGAGACAACCAAGGATGACTGACCAATCACAGCGCGGCAAGTGGGTGGTGTGTCTGGCGCGTGAGGTGCATTGGGGGGACAGGGCGCGTGAAGGTGGCGGCTAGCTTGGCGATTGTCGGCCTCATGGAGAAGGCGCGCTTGGTAGGTGCGCTTTCAAGAAGCCCGTGTGCGCCTTCAAGAAGTGCACCTACCAGGTGCGACCGCTCCCTTTTTCCCTCTTTTTTGGAAATTCCCACAAAGTCCTTTTGGGCTTTGTGGGGAATAAACCATGGTCCTGGCTTTCTAAAAATGACCAAAAGGTCCCTCTCTTTCTAAAATAATTCAGTTTATGCCTAAAATACCCCTTGATCATTGAAGTGACCCAATTAAGTCCCAAATTACCCTTAAATTCCCCAATTTGATTATTTGAGGATAGTAATCCGGATCGGGGTACTTACAGAGCCCCTCGACAACGGCGCTTTCGGAGGAAGCGGGGTTTTCGATTAAAGAAAGAATCCCGATCCGGTGAACTACCTAGATAGGAGAGATGGTGACCGAGGTGGTCGAGTGGCTGGACCCTTATCTGTAAAGGATTCCTACGTATCCCGTTTGCGGGGAATCAAGCCGGTCGTAGTTCTGGGTGAGAGATTTAAGGCTACTCAAACCTAAGGACTAGGGGGATATCAACCATCCTTTCCTAGGGGGACGAGCATGACTCTCAGTGAGTTCAGAGGCAGGACATGTCAATTTGGCTCTTGCCGGGACATGGACAAGGAAGCATGACTCTTGGCGAGGCAGAGGCAGGACATGGTCAACTTGGCTCTATTGGAGAGGGTTGACTTACCGGGACATAGACAAGGAAGCGTGACTCTAGGCAAGGCAGAGGCGGGACATGGTCAACTTGGCTCTATTGGAGAGGGTTGACTTACATAAGGAAGCATGACTCTCGGGGTCAGAGGCGGGATATGGTCAACTTGGCTCTATCGGAGAGGGTTTACTTATCGGGACATAGACAAGGAATCGTGACTCTAGGCGAGGCAGAGGCGGGACATGGTCAACTTGGCTCTATGGGAGAGGGTTGACTTATAAGGAAGCATGACTCTCGGGGTCAGAGGCGGGATATGGTCAACTTGGCTCTATCGGAGAGAGTTGACTTACCGGGACATAGACAAGGAAGCGTGACTCTAGGCGAGGCAGAGGCGGGACATGGTCAACTTGGCTCTATGGGAGAGGGTTGACTTATAAGGAAGCATGACTCACGGGGTCAGAGGCGGGATATGGTCAACTTGGCTCTATTGGAGAGGGTTGACTTATAAGGAAGCATGACTCACGGGGTCAGAGGCGGGATATGGTCAACTTGGCTCTATTGGAGAGGGTTGACTTGCTGGGGGCATGGTCAACTTGACTCTATTGGAGAGGGTTGACTTACACGGGACATGGTCAACTTGACTCTATGGGAGAGGGTTGACTAAATGGACTTACGAAGGACGGCCGGGGATAATGACTATTCTTAGTCAAAGAGTTCTACTGGGCTTATGTCAAGGACGGCCTATAATGACTATTCTAAGTCAAGGTTTTACTGGGCTTATGTCGGGGATGACCTATAATGACTATTCTAAGTCAAGGTTTTACTGGGCTTATGTCGGGGACGGCCTGTAATGACTATTCTAAGTCAAGGTTTTACTGGGCTTAACTCCAACTTTGGGGAGTTTGACGGGAAAACTGGTCTTACGTCCCTCTAAGGACTGCCGTGGCGAAGGATCTAGCCTATAATGACTATACTGGTCTTACGTCCTACCAAGGACTGCCGGGACAAAGGCTCTAGCCTACAACGACTATTCTAAGTCATAGCTACTTTTAACTGGGCTTACGTCGAGGACGGCCATAACAAAGGCTCTAGCCTGTAACGACTATTCTAAGTCATAGCTAATGGGCTTACGTCGGGGACGGCCAGATTTTGACAACAAATTTTTAACTGGGCTTACGTCAGGGACGGCCATATTTTCTCAACAAGCAGGAGACCATTTCCAAATTTTAACTTTTAACTGGGCTTACGTCGAGGACGGCCATAATAAGCATTTCAAATTCCAAATTTTAACTGGGCTTACGTCGAGGACGGCCATAATAAACATTAAGCAAAAGACCATTTCAATTTCCAAATTTTAACTGGGCTTACGTCGAGGACGGCCAATTTTCTTGGACATTCAATTTGACTCTCAATAGGTCAAACTCGGGGCTTGACTCTCCTTTGGTCAACCGGAGGGATTTTCCCGACACTCATTTGGTCGAAGTCGGGATTGGACTCTCTTTTGGTCAATCAAATAATTTTTAACTGGGCTTACGTCAGGGACGGCCAAAATTTTGTCTTAGAGGGTTGCTCGGGGGACCTAAATTTTATCTCAAAAGGGTTGCTCGGGGGACCTAAATTTTATCGCAAAAGGGGTCGCTCGGGGGACCTAGACTTTTCTCAAAACGGGTCACGTGGGGGACCTAGACTTTTCTCAAAATGGTCACTCGGGGGACCTAAGTTTTTATCTTTAAAGGGTCGCTCGGGGGACCTAAATTTTATCGCAAAAGGGGTCGCTCGGGGGACCTAGACTTTTCTCAAAACGGGTCACGCGGGGGACCTAGACTTTTATCAAAATGGTCACTCGGGGGACCTAAGTTTTATCTTTAAAGGGTCACTCGGGGGACCTAAATTTTATCCCAAAAGGGGTCGCTCGGGGGACCTAGTTTTATCTTACAATGGTCGCTCGGGGGACCTAAATTTTATCTCAAAAGGGTCGCTCGGGGGACCTAATTTTATCAACAAGGGTCACTCGGAGGACCTAAACGTTCTCAAAAAGGGTCACCTGGGGGACCTAAGATTTTTCAACAAGGGTCACTTGGAGGACGTAAATGTTCTCAAAAGGGGCTTGACTCTCACTTGGTCAACCGGGTCAACATGGGCTTATGTCTAGGACCGCCTAATTTTTTTCAGGTCGCGCGGGGGACCTAAATTCTCCTATCTCCTATGGACTTACGTCACTTGGGGACTGCCGGGAGAACAACGGATTTGACTCTCACTTGGTCAATCTTAAAGGTTTGGTCAACTTGGCTCTATGGGAGAGGGTTGACTACAAGACTGGTCTTACGTCATCTTTGACTGCCGAAGCAAAATCTCACAAAACTCACCCTCAAATGCCCAATGCAATTTGAAAGGGGAAAAACATTATTTTCACAAAATATACCCTCAAATGCCCAATGCAATTTGGAAGGGGACAACAAACACATTTTTTTTTTCTTTTAAAATACACCCTCAACCGCCCAATGCGAATTGAAAGGGGACAAGCAAACACATTTTTTTTTTCAAATATTCATTCCTCAAAGCAAATCTTTTAACGAAGCATGTCAGTCAAAATTTTTATTTTAATTTAACCACGAGGTTTATTATGCATAAAGTCCTTGGGAGTTTCATCCATTCTTTAGGAGTGGTCGGGAGTAGAGGACCCTTTCGTCGTTGATGTTGGGGTAGCCCCATGTCCTTGCAATCGTCAATGCCGGGGTAGCCCCATGTCCTTGTCATCATTGGGGGAGTTCCATGCCCTTGTCGTTACTGATGTCGGGGTAGCCCCAATGTCATCTCTTGGCCTTTGGCGTTGGCGTAGACCCAACATGACCTTTGAAGTGCGGTTAAGAACCCATCCCTTTTTCATGACGCACCCTTTCTTTTGCCTAGGCCGCCCTTGCGAGTTTTCAACCTAGCGGGCTACTTTTTTGCGTCTTTTATGGCACACCCTGTCTTTTGCCTAGGTCTCCCTTATGGGTTTTCAACCTAGCGGGCTACTCTTTTGGTGCCTCTTTTTTTTTTATGAGTGATCCAGCCGACTCGATGGGACGGGGACTTAAGATGTCTTTTGGAGAAAACATGCAGGGGCATTCATTTAGGCGGGAGAGAGTCCCTCAATGCGGGTGAGCTCTTTGAGAAATATATCATGAAAGGGGAGGAAGCCCTTGCTTGACAGAAAACAAGTGTTTAGCTCTTTCCTAAGATGGAGAAAAGAAGACTTGTTGAGACATTTGAAATTTGCCTTAGTTAACATCATCAAAGGATTGCTTGAATGGACCATGTTTGTCATTAGGTCAGGATTATAGCAAGCAATTAGCCTTAATATGTATAAATGTTGTGATCAATTAAGATTAGGATTCGATCAATGGCAAGATCAAAAGGTGTTTGTGGGGAATTGGCCCAAAGAAGGTGTGTCTTGGGAAGTCGGTCATTGATGGGACCGTGGGGGAGAGGCTTGGCTACTTTGGGAAAGCCATGGTTTGACCGTTCTTTCTCATGCTGTGACCGGACCCGAAGGTTGCCTACGTTCCCCTCAGTTTGAGGAGCTCAGGTCGCCGTAGTTCGGCCATGGGCCGTCTTTTGCTGAAGTTGCTTCCTTTCTTTTGACGTTGTCTTGGAGGACGTTGTTGCTCTTTTGACGTAGATCTCTTTGCTTCGTGGTGGACGGGCTCTTTCTTTCCGTCATTTCCTTTCCTTCTTTTCATACATTCATTTCCTTTCCCTCTTCTCCTCTTTTTTTTTTTTTTTTTTTTTTTGAGGGAGAGGGGAAACATTAGCCCCAACTTGCTGTTTCGGGCTTTGGCTCCTTTGTAGCCCCTTAGTGGAACGTCCTCACTTCCGGCTTTGTCTTTGAAGACCCAGGGAGTCCTTTGTCGTGCACACGCAATCACGGTTGAATTTGAGTAACAACATCCTTGCCTTTTCATTGCCTTGGGATGCCTTTGATGTGCATCAGGAATTTGTCTCGGGAAGGTGTATCGGGTTGTGTATCGGAAATGTGCATCGGGAATGTGTATGAGGGAAGACTTGCCATTAATGGTTTCTTCATGTCAATTGATCACAACATTTATTCACATCAAGATTAATTGTTTGCATTTAGCGTTTTTCATTTGTGTTTGGGTCCATTCGTCCTTAATGAGTCGTCATTGACTAATATGCTTAGAAGTCAATTCATCATTTTGGGGACGTAGCAATCAATTGATAATAACAAGCAAGGCAATTTCAAGGGTAAATGTATATTGCAAATAATGTCTCAAGTCTAGGGAGAAGAGAATGAAAATGACTCTTTTATATAGATAACTTTGTACAAATATGTCCGAGTACGGACCTTTGCAAAAATAAAAAGACACAGTCCAAGGCGGACTTTTGGTGAAAGTCTAGATCCTACGAGGCTGGAAGACTCATCATTTTTTATTTTATTTTTTTTATTTATTTTTATTTATTTTATATATATATATATATATTTTATTTTTTTTTAGGGATGGGCTCCTATAAAGTGCGATGGTCCGTTTTCTTCCTCAATTGTTGGAGGGTTAGTCGGCGGCACATTCCATGTCTTTTACGGGGAACTCGGGTTCCTTGTCATTGGGAAAGACGTCGCGAGGTCTCCACTTGGCTTGGCATTGCAATCGCCGGGATCGCCTTTGGTAATCTCCTTTTGGTGGCTCCCTTTCAAGGGGCGTAACCTCTCACATGGCATTCGGCGAGGGTACGGATCTCCATTTGATGTTGCTGCCTTTGGGCCTCCGAGGCATGGGTCTCTTCTCTCGTGGACGATAATCCAGTTTGTGTTGACCTACTTGTTCACGTGGGCGCCAATTCGGATGTGAGCTCATTGGTCGATGTTTCAGGCGGGCAAAAACCGCAAAGGACTTTAGCATTTTAAACCTCAAGGTGAAATTATAACCATGGTTCAAGAGAGATGCTTCATTAGCGGATTAGCCTTTTAGGAAAACTTGATCTTTTATTTTAAGAAAATTGGATCTTCATTTTCTTCTCGGAAAAACACACTTTTGTTTTGGGTGGAAGGCTCACACACACATTTTTTTTTATTTTTTTTTACTTATTTTTTTTTAGGATTGACCGGGCCGAAGTTGCCTACGTTCCCCTTACCACGAGGGAGGGGGTCCCACGTGATGAGAGGCTCAGGTCACCGTAGTTCGAACGGATTTAGAATTCTAAAACAAACATGACTGGCTTGTCGGAGGATAACGGGGATCCATCCATCCAAGGACTAAAACCGACTTCCTAGGAAACTATGCCTAGGGACTTCACGGGAATTCTGGGATCCATCCGAAGATCGACGGGTGTCTCGGAGGTCTTCCAAAGGCTTCACGAGGGGACCTAGGAGACAACGGCCTAGGGTTTCAGCAACGGGGACCTAGGAGGCAACGGCCTAGGGTTTTAACAGGAATCTCAACAATGGGGACCTAGGAGGCAACGGCCTAGGGTTTTAACGGGAATCTCAACAATGGGGACCTAGGAGGCAACGGCCTAGGGTTTTAATAGGAATCTCAACAATGGGGACCTAGGAGGCAACGGCCTAGGGTTTTAATGGGAATCTCAACAATGGGGACCTAGGAGGCAACGGCCTAGGGTTTTAACGGGAATCACAGTGTGTAACCTAGGGGACAATAGCCTAGGATTTTACGGGAATCTCAACGGGGACCTAGGGGACAACGACCTAGGGTTTTAACAGGAATCACAGTGTGGAACCTAGGGGACAATAGCCTAGGATTTTACGGGAATCTCAACGGGGACCTAGGGGACAACGGCCTAGGGTTTTATGGGAATCTCAACGGGGACCTAGGGGGACAATGGCCTAGGGTTTTACCGGAACTTTCAATGGGTACCTAGGGGATAACGCCTAGGGTTTTAACGGAAATCTCGACGAGGATCACAACGGGGATTCGTCCAAAGACTTAACGAAATCTCTTTAGCGAAAGTCTTGGGAGATAACGGGGATCCGTCCAAGGACTTAACAAAATCTCTTTAACGAAAGTCTCGGAAGATAACGGGGATCTGTCCAAAGACTTAACAAAATCACTTATCGGAAGTCTTGGAGGATAACAGGGATCCGTCCAAAGACTTAACAAAATTTAATGGAGCGGTCTTGGAGGATAACGGGGATCCTTCCAAAATCTGACGAAAGTCTTGGAGGATAACGGGGATCCTTCCAAACTTTGACGGAGGTCTTGGAGGACAATGGGGATCCATCCAAAGACTTGACAAAATTTAACGGAGGTCTTGGAGGATAACGGGGATCCATCCAAAGACTTAACGAGGCGACACTTGTTAGCGAATGTAATGTATCAAAGGCAAGGCGCAAAAACGGAGCAAGCTCATGCAATGTGCAATTATTCATTCATTCAAGTTTACTTAAAAAAGCTTTCTTGATTTGATCGTAAATGGTTGGAAAATATTCCTCTTCTTTTTCGCAACTATTCTAAATCCTGGATCAGTGGAGGCCGTCACTACGCCTATAGACCCCTCGTTTTTCACCTGTATTGCACGCTCCCATGGACGGACTATCCCGGGCGAGGGTCCTATAGGGCACGCGGCTTCCACCGACCAAAAGAAACGAACCTAAGGTCTAGTGCGTTGCAAGGTTCCCAATACGCTGGTCATCCTAATCATGATTAAGCCCCAGTCGGGATCGAGACTTTTTTCCGAAGGCTACACCGAAGGCTGCACCGATATTCCGACATGACCTCATTTTGATATGAGACGTCTCAATCCTTGACCATGGGCTTAAGGATGATTAAAAATGACTTGCACATTAGGGCTTAACGACACGGTGTTACCCTATCCTTAGCATATGACCTTCGCTAATTGTGGTCGTCATTAACACGCGAGTTGAAGGCGGGTTAGGCCACGCTTGCATTACATCAAGGAGTCACAACTCGGGCATTAACTTGGCCACAATTAACCTTGGACACGTATTAAGGACGTGGTAACGTGGACTAGACCAAAAACCAACCATAGTCAAGGTATTTGTGTGTCACGGACATGTGTGGTTGACTCGGCTCGGAAGGGAAGGTGGGATGGACCCGTGCGCGCATCGAAGAGAACAAGAGCGCCCAACGAGCTGCATCGTGGCATCCATCCCGGGTTTGAAGGGCATTTGGAACGTGCAAGGTCAAGTGCGCGTAGTGTGACGCCTTTCCTATGTTCCTTTTTGAGTCAAAATAGGGATTTTTTTTTTGTCCGTTTTAGCATTATGAGCGAGTATGGACAAGTATGAACAATCATGTACAAATATGAACAAATATGGACAAATATGGACAAATATGGACAAATATAGACAAGCAAGAACAAGCAAGTAAGCAAGGCTACTTAACAAGTAAGAGTTACAATTTGTACATGGAAGGTTTGTGCACAACCAAAGGTTCTTTGAAACCAATTTTTTTTTTGCAAGAATAACAACCTTTTGAAAGTCATTTGTACCAAAAAAGTTGTGCACAAACAAGAATAATTTAAAACAATCTTTTTGAAAAGGGTTATGCACAATGAGGCTTTGAAAACCCAATTTTAATGTCCAAAAGAAAAATGTGCATGACCAAGTTTTGGAAATTCATTTTTTGCTAAAAAAAAAAAAAAGAAGGCAAAAGTGCACAAGATAGAGTCTGGAAATTGGAACCTGGACATGAAGAAGCAAGGAGACCACTTAGAATGTTTCTGCCTTGCACCAATTTGTTGATTTGAACATTCTGTGGGTCCGGCCAAAGTAGCCGTACGGCTAGATCATCCGTCCCATTATTTTTTGCAATTTTTCCATCTTCAGGTCATCCAGCCCCAGTTTATTGTATTTCCAAAACAGTTCCATTCCTTGGAGTCAAAACAGAAACACAAAACACACAAATTAGGCACAAAGTCAACAAACGGGGACGGGAGTTTTACCCACACATAAATGTCCCCAAAGCTTCTAAAAAGAAGTTTAAGAACATTTAATTCCCCAGCGGAGTCGCCACTGTAAGGATCCCGTCCTCGGGGCGAAACAAGCAAAATTCACACGAGGACAAAATGCCAAACACGGGTGGTTTTCACACAAACAACGGAGTCGCAACGTTAGTTTAATTTTTAACCCAAACTTAACGAAAAATGGTTAGAGAAAATGAGTTCGGAGGTCACGTTACACTTTGGGAAGAACTTGGACAAAGTTCACCCAAAGTGCCTCGGTAAACCGAGTCTCCCTAAGTTTGTTGACCAAAACGTGCGAGTGTGTGTGTGTGTGTGTTTAAAAATGGGAGAAACCAATCTTATTTTAGAAAATGATTTTGGGGATGAAATGTAGGCATATTAATGCCCTTTTGTTCTTTTTAATGTTTTTTTTTTTTTTTTAAAGAGGCAAAAATAGAATGTTCATCCAAGTAAAAATAAGGCATTTTGGGGACGGACTTTAATTAATCATGGTAAGGATTAATAAAGTCAAGAGGGACAACTTTTTCATCCTATGTACCAAATTCATGCCAAGATGAGGGCCAAGGCCATGAATCGGACAATCATTGGAGCAACAATACCTTTACTTGGACAAATCCCCAACTTGGAGGATCAAAGATTGTGGCCAAACAAGAACAATATTAATAAGATATTTAACAAATCATGATTATATATAGCAATAATATCATAGCTTGAGAGGACAAGACTTGTAATGGATATATATATATATATATATATATATATATATAGTGGTTGATTATGGACAAGACTTGCAATATTGAATGACATTAATGTAAAACCCACTCACACTTGCATTAATGTAAAATTGCACAAAAACATAACAAGTCTTAGATTAATCCTTTGGTTTAGAACCCACACTCATGCATAAAACATGAAGGGCACCATGGATCTCAAGGCTTGGTTCCAAGTTGATAAAAGGCATTAACTAAATGACATTAATGTAACAAATGCTCCTCTCCACTTGGTTCATCATTTTAATACACCATGAAGTGTAAGATGAGACCATTGGGATCAAGGGAGCATTTGGATCCCAATCATATAAAGATTACATTTTTAAGCCAAATGATCAAAGATCATATCCCAAAAAAAGGAAAATAGAATGAGATGAAGAAGAAGATTTTTATAAAATAAAAATTTGATTTTTAAGCAAGCTTGGGGTAAATCATCAATTGATTGACCCAAGTTTGCCTTTTTCCTACTTGGAGATCATGGACTCCAAGATTTCACTCAACCATGGTTTGTTCACCAATTTCATTAATCACTCAATTTGTAGAGAAAAATTTTGTGCATAGTAACTTTACTCTAGAATTCTTGTCCAAATGAGAGAGCATGGCCTCTCTATTTATAGGGGGAATTGGGGGCTTGTTTGCAAATTAAAGTTGCATTTTGGCCCCTCAACTATTGGCCTTTGATTTGCTTAGGGGCTAAGAAAAATAAGGATATTTTTTATGACAAAATGGGTCATCTTTAGTCACAAAATGGTCACAAATTGGGTTGAAATTGGATCATTTTTTGGCACAAAATGGGCATAAATGGGCTGAGAGGATCAACGGTTCAAATTAAATATGGGAATTTTGGGGAAGATCCAATGGTGTTGGTGCATTTTCTAGAAGGGGAGTGGGTGACACAAAATGGGGGTGAAGGACCAATCAGATCCAGGCACGTGGGGCTGTGAGGGGAGGGAGACAACCAAGGATGACTGACCAATCACAGCGCGGCAAGTGGGTGGTGTGTCTGGCGCGTGAGGTGCACTGGGGGGACAGGGCGCGTGAAGGTGGCGGCTGGCTTGGCGATTGTCGGCCTCATGGAGAAGGCGCGCTTGGTAGGTGCGCTTTCAAGAAGCCCGTGTGCGCCTTCAAGAAGCGCACCTACCAGGTGCGACCGCTCCCTTTTTCCCTCTTTTCTGGAAATTCCCACAAAGTCCTTTTGGGCTTTGTGGGGAATAAACCATGGTCCTGGCTTTCTGAAAATGACCAAAAGGTCCCTCTCTTTCTAAAATAATTCAGTTTATGCCTAAAATACCCCTTGATCATTGAAGTGACCCAATTAAGTCCCAAATTACCCTTAAATTCCCCAATTTGATTATTTGAGGATAGTAATCCGGATCGGGGTACTTACACTCTCGTACTAGAAAGTAATATAGTACCTCCTATGACCGCAGAAGACTCAGCTACACCCTGCTGATCTAGAGCAAACACTCGACCCTGAACTTTAGGTCGACCCCCACTATCTCTCTTAGTACCTGAAGCCTGTTGACTCGTACCCCCAACTTGACTTCCTTTGCCTTTAGGACAATTCTTGATAAACTGCCCAGTTTCACCACAAGATAAACATTTTCCTTGCTCTAGCCAACACTTGTCTTCAGAATGGCCTTCTTTCAAGCAATAACCACATACTTTCCTGAGACTTTGGACTGTTGTCTTAGAACCAGTTGATACACTACCTTTGATTTCGGATGGTTTTCGGAATCGACGATCTTGGCAGCTAGATTTACCACCCTTAGAACCAGATCCCTGTGCTTTCTCTGAAACACGACCTGTCATGATTGTTCCCTGCTTCACCTTATGTTCTTCAATGTCATTCTCAATCCCATAAGCCCTTTCCACTGCTTGTTGGTAACTAGTAAGATGTAAAGAAAGAAGTTTCTTTCTGTACTCAGTCTTCAACCCCTTGACAAACATCTGTGCCTTCTTTGTTTCATTTGGAACTAAGTGATCACAATACCTAGCCAATTTTGTGAACTTGGTTGAGTATTGCCCCACTGTCAAGCTTCCCTGCTCCAGATTAAGAAATTCCATCTCTTTTTTCTGTCTTGAACCACTGCTGGAATAAACTGTAACTTGAATGCTTTGAGAAAATTCTCCCAAGTCTGTGGTACCCCTTCCAGTTCCCAGCTTTTATTCAGAACTTGCCACCAATGTTCAGCAGCTTTCTCAAGTTTAAAGGTTGCAAATGTTACCTTATCACCTTCTGCACATCTCAAGGCTATAAAGATCTTTTCAATACTTTCAATCCACTCTTCTGCCTTCTTAGCATCAAATTCCCCGTCAAAGCTACGAGGTTTCAACTTCAAGAACCTTGTAAGTCGATTAGGATAATCCCAGTCTATATTATCAACCATCTATTCTTGAAGAGTTACAGATCTCATCTGATTACTACCACTAGTACCTTCAGAACTCATTGTACCTGTAGGTAAACACTCGGTGTTAATAACACCCCAAGACTAACCCATACCTAGGCCATAGACCCTATCCAAACTTAGAGCAAACCAAGGTAGATAAACCAGGGTAGCTAAACCAGGGTAGCTCTGATACCAACTGACACGCCCCCAGGTCCCAGGATCCCCTAATAGAACCTCGAACCTGGTGCGCGTGAATAACAAGAATCAAGAAACTAACAAGAAACTGGATGACAATTGTTTATAACAAACTGACATGATATATATACTCTAGAGTACGGAGCTAAAATAGCTCACAACACGAGTTCTAGACAAGAAAATTTAAACCAAACATGATTATACACAGCGGAAACATGCCTAGCACATATGCTGGCATTACAAGATGTCTAGAGACAACAAGTACTATACAAGACTGTCTACCTCAAAATAAGGAGTTACATAACCCATAATACATCGTCCTCACCAAAATGTAAAAGGACCACGATCCCAAAAGAATAACCACCTGCGTAGTAAGCTCCCAGCTATGTCGAGCCTCACTGCGCACTATCACTAGCCTTCCTTTGATCTAAGGAAAACAATTAAACAAAGAACGGGGTGAGATAAATCTCAGTAAGCTATTAGATGCAACTACATGACATGTTATCATGCAATTCAAGTAGATACTCAAGTAATCATGTATCAAGTATCATCACATAACAAGTATATGAGAGGCTAAGCCAACTCATCAAGTAGCACATAAGGTCAAGCTAGCACGTTACAAAGGATATTGCTTCCTTCCTTATCCCTCCCAAGAATACCATTGTTGTCGTAGCTTGTATTACTTTTGACAAATCACGATCAATGTCAAGAAACCGCTTATGCAGTATATATAAGAAGACCCGGTAACCAGTATCATTCCCAAGATCAAGATTCACGAGGTGTTCACGAGTTTAGCATTCACTTATATCAGGCGTATTGCTCTAATAAAGGAAGCTATGCCCTTACTATGGCCTGTAGTAAGAGGTCAAGCGCATATACATAGATCCCCGATTATCACTTTGGCCCCAGCCTCATGATAAGCGTGAACCTATATACCTCTGAACAAGCAAGGACCAGCTGGACTCACACAAGAATGCACAAGTAGGTATTTACTTGAACTACGGGAGTAGAACTAATCCAAAAGTAGTGGACTAGCTCACCAAGAAACATGCTTCAAGTAATCAAGAAGTCACATTGTTATCAAGCAACTATATCCAATTTTTGCACATACACATCAAGAATATTTCTCATACACGTTAGTGCTTGTTCATAGCACTTTCTAGTTCATTACCATACACATGTATTGGTGTCAAGTCATGTACAAGATTTTATTATCTTATATTCAAGTCTTAATCCAATTCTTTGGATGTTCAAGTCATGTACAAGATTTTATTGTCTTATACTTCAAGTTATAATTCAAATCTTTGGACATTCAAGCATGTATAAGAGTTATACATTTTACTCTTACAAGTTCTTAATCATATTCTTAGGATGTTCAAGCTCAAGACATTGTTCTAATCCCCTAAAGTGCACAAACATTGGTTTCAAGACAAGCATAACACATTAGTGCTTGTTCATAGCACTTTCAAGACATAAAGAATAGTTGTTACTCTTATACTTAAGCTCTCATTTGAGTTCTATAAGCGTTCATGTTCAAGACTAAGTTCTAATGTCCCAAAAGGTACATATACACTTGCTAGGACATCTTATACTAAGGCTCTATGCCTTAGGAGGGGTAAGGTTTCATTTCATTTGAGTTTAAACCACATTGTGAAATAGGGGACTTGGGCGGTCGCCCACTCCCCACCTGGGCGGTCGCCTAGACTAGACTTTTGGAACCCCTCTTTCAGTAGTTTTGGGCGGTCGCCCAGAAGCCTAGAGCTCAAATTTCCCATTTTTCCTGCAAGTCAAATTTCACCCGTCCCACAAGTAGGAGTAACTTTCTACTAACATTCTAACAACTATGCAATGCCAAGGAGTACTAAACAAGCTTTAAACCATTACTTTCAAGTTCTTTCAACATTTTACACAGAGGGTTGATACTCCCTTTGTCCCAAAATTACAAGTATCACAAAAATCACCCCAAACACGAAATCGACAAGCACAAGTATCAGGAATAACATATATGCATGTTATTACAGGCAAGGGAGAGCTAATAACTTACCTAGTCCGAAATCAAAGTCAAGGAAACTTATTTCCGTTCGGCAAGAAACACTCTATTCAACACCACGAATATTTATCCGGGATCGGAATCGAGAACAGAGGGATAATTAAACTCGAGGAGTCGAGGATAGGGTAAAACTCTAACCCTAACTTTTTGTTCAGAGGAAACGTAAAACAAAGTTTGGGGAAAATGAATTTCTCTGAGAAGCAAACCAAGAAGATATACTTAAACTTTCAAAAAATGACACTTAGGCCCCTTAAGTTTCACTTTTAACAAAAAGGCCCCTAAAGTCATAATTTCACAAATGACCCAAAAGTCAAAACTAGACATTTAACCACCTTAATATTCTAAAGCAGTTAAGAAACTAACCCAAGTAAAACTAACACATAATATGCAAGTTCAAAAATTTAACAAGCAAGTCAAATATTTAACAAGAATAATGATGGGCATTACACACAGGCATTCAAAAGATCATTTCTTCTATAAGATTTAGCTTTTGAGAACAATACACAACAAAGCATTTGGATTGACGAGTAAACGCCAACCAAGCTTCCCAAACACACCAAAATTAAGAAGTTGCGTAGAACAAGATTGTAGATCATAATCCAAGGCTCTCAACAAACGGAGAGAAAACATTAGGCTCTCAACAAGAAGAGAAAACACAAGGCTCTCAACAAACGGAGAGAAATCATAATATTCGATCTTACTAAGCATCAAATATAAAGAAACAAAAAAAAAGCAAAATTGAACATGAAATCCTAATTTAATATTTATTTATTAACAAAATCAACAATACAATTGTTTGTTATCTCAACGAATTGAGATTACAAACAATTGTGCTGTTAGAGAACAACCCAAAAAAAAAAATTTGAAGAGGAAGACAATCCAAAAATTAGTCTGATGAAGAAGACGACAAGGGAGAGAAAACGGTTATGAGAGGAGTAAAAATTAGTTTATGATATTTTATAGTATTGATTTTATATTATGAATCAGTAAATAATTTAAAAAATAGTTAGCCAGTAAATATATAAAAAGATATTTAAATATAAATTTGCTGATGAATTTTGTTTGTTTTTCCTTAAATAATTCAATATATTTAGAGTCAGAGAAGTCGTCTCCATTTTTTAAATATGGCGGCAAAATCGTTGGTCTATGTTGTCATGAAATTTTCCTCTCCAAATGGAGATAAACTCTTGAGGCGAACTCCCGTGAGACGGCTCACAGCTAAGCTATAAGCCAAGCTGAGCCGAGCCTTTTTTTTTTGCCCATCAACTTTTTTTTTCCACGCCATTTTTTGCTACTAGCAAAAGTAACACTTTTTTCTCATATGTAACTTTTTTTTCCCCAAAAATGTACCACAATTTTGCTGAAATAGATTAAAGATGAGTAAACTGCATTTTTGACATTCGTACTATTGAGTTTTTTCATATTTACATCTGTACTACTGAAAAAATAAAAGTAACCTGCGTACTATTGATAAATTAGCAAAACTAACCAAAATCGTTAATGGGCGTCAATCGTCGTTAATGGGCGTTAATAATTTAATGGATATGACTATTAATATTTTCAATTTGCCCCCCTTAACTAGAAAAATATAACGGATATGACTATTAATTTCAAACGACATGAATAAGTTGTCAACTAACATTACACCACCACTTCTGTCGCGGCCCCGAACCCCGCGGGCCCGAGACCGCGATCTGGACGTCGACTTAAAACCTAAACTGACAAATACCGAAGTTAAAAATTCCATTTGATACCAAAAGGTAATGATCCAAAGTTTTACAAATCCAAGTTTGATAAAAACCAATTACAACTATCATAAACTTTCACAAGTTTATGCCCAACAAAATACAAATATACAATTCTTAATGACGTCATTGTTTGGTACAACTATCCCAAAAAGGTTACACATTTATATAATGTAAACCAACCTATAACAACCTTCCCCAAAAGAATGAATCCACACTCGACGTCCTCTTTCTCGTGATCAGCGAGACTAATCCTTAGCACCTGGGGGGGGTTAAGGAAAAACAAAGATAAAAGAAAGGGGGGTGAGATAAATCTCAATAAGTTACTAATGCAACTACATGACATGCTATGATGCAATATACAATAAGCAATAATAAATATCACATAGCACATAGCATTTATCACTTAATAGATAGCAGCGGAAATAAACACATAACAAAGGATATAGCCAAGGTTTTCCAAACCGGAACATCCAAATAAAGGATCGCTGCGCAGCTTCAATAATCAACAAATCATCATCTTCATAATAGCATGAAAGCCGAAGAGAAAACCCCGGTACCGGAACCAATAACCAAATGAAGTGTCACAAGGGACGGGAGACATGCCACAAAGTCATGCTCCAAGTAAAGCTAAAATACACACAAAGGAGCTAGCTCTTCTCACATCCAAGGCCAATCTGGAGGAGGGTAATAATGGGGCAAAACAATGGTCAACATCACAATGGACTTTGCCATGCCATCATAATGTTTCGCATCGCCCAAACACACACAAAATACCAGCTGGACTTTCAAATAAATGCTAAGTAATAAATACTAGCTTAAATAAACAACTTAAGGTTTCAAAGTAGGGAACCATTCCAATTAAATTACCACAAAGGTAAACCACTCCAAACAGCACATCAAAGATGCCCAACATTCCCAAAACGGTACTTAAATAAATTTCATAACACATTTATTCACAAAAGAATCAAATCCAATTACTAAAGTGTTCCACGATGTTATCCTAAGTTAATTAGAAGGATTAAACCTAAACTAGTTAAGCCATTTAGTTAAACAAGCAAAAAGGGCAATTTTCCAAGCAGGCGGCGGGCGGGCGCCTGGGTCGGGGCGAGCGCGCGCCTGCTTGACCAGAAGGTCTGGCCGCTAGAAGAAGGGGGTGCAGGCGGGCGCCTGGGTCAAGGCGAGCGGGCGCCTGGTCTGTGTTCTGGGCGGAAAACAGAGCTGGGTTCATCAAATTCCTTACCATTTCCATACCATTTACATAACACCCAAAATCAACACTCCCCACACGATTCCTAAGGTATCCAAACATCATTTAACCAAAAAGGGAACCTTAACAACACCCTTTATCAACCAAAAATCAAGACCAAATCCCCACATTCAAGATTTCACCATTTTTTTATCAAAACTCAAAATAAATTCCCAATAAATTCCAAACTCAATCAAACTTCAAATATAACAGATCAAACATCATATAAACATGATATGAACATTTTAGCATCAAAATAGGGGAAAAGTAACTTACTTGATAAATCTCAAAGTTGACGGAATTCAATTCTTTTTGGTTCTACGCGATCCTATCGACGATCTAAACAAGGTTCATGTTTTAAGAAATGAGAGATAACAAGGAGAAGATGAAGAAAATTAAGAGAGAAGGAAAGAGAATGAGAAACTTACCCAAAGGAGGAGAGAGAGAGGTTTGTGCTGGAAGATGAAGAATGAGGGAGCAGGGTGATGGGAGAGGTAAGGGAGAAGAGGAGGAGTAGGGAGGGAGTAGTTAAAACCTTTTCAAAAACTTACACTTAGGCCCCCCCCCTCTCTCACACTACACACAATTACTTACACTCTCTACTAATAATTAAGACCCAACAATATTACACTAACCCAAATGACTCAAATAAAATGCTAGGCATAATTATTATAACACATAAATTGCACACATAATTATTTAAATAAATAATAATTTAAATAAATAAATAAGCGATTAAATAAAGAATAATTATTTATTACTAATAAAATAGAGCCTAGATTTCGGGTCGTGACATTCACTCCCCCTTAAAGAAAATTCGACCCGAATTTTAACGAGACTCACCTTAAACAAAAAGCCACAGAAATTTCCTCTCGATCTCATCACGAAGCTCCCACGTCGACTCCTCGATGTTATGATTCCTCCAAAGGACTCTAACCAACGCAATACTTTTATTTCTCAACTTTTGAACTTTAGAATCTAGGATCCGGACCGGTCGTTCCTCATAAGTCATATCGGGCTCAATATCCTCCGGTACCCTCGGTAACACGTGAGATGGATCATGAACATACTTCCGAAGTATAGAAACGTGAAAGACGTTGTGCAACCGGTCTAAGGATGACGGTAACGCAAGACGATACGCTAGAAGTCCAACCTTTCCCAAAATCTCAAACGGGCCAATAAACCTCGGAGCCAACTTGCCTTTCTTCCCAAACCAACGAATACCCACCTTCGGAGATACCTTCAAGAATACCAAATCACCGGTCTGAAAGCTAAGATCTCGCCTTCGATTATCTGCATAGCTCTTATGTCGACTCTGGGCTGTCTTCAATCGATCCCGGATAACTCTAACCCTTTCAACTGAATCCCGAAGCAAATCAATACCCACGATCTTCGCTTCACCAACCTCATCCCAACAAATAGGCGATCTACACTTCCTTCCATACAAGGCCTCAAACGGTGCCATCTCGATACTAGCCTGATAACTGTTGTTGTAAGAGAACTCCACTAACGGTAGGTGCGAATCCCAAGAATCAGAGAAGTCTATCAAACACGCTCGCAACATATCCTCCAAAATCTGAATAGTCCTCTCGGATTGACCATCGGTCTGAGGATGAAAAGCTGTACTAAATCGCAAATCTGTACCCAAAGCTTCCTGAAACGCCTTCCAAAATCTAGAAGTAAACCTCGGGTCTCGATCTGACACAATGCTAACCGGAACCCCATGCAATCTAACGATCTCATCAATATAAAGGGTCGCAAGCTTCTCCATCGAATATCTGATGTCAATGGGCAAGAAATGGGCACTCTTGGTCAATCTATCCACTATTACCCAAACACTGTCATACTTCCTACGGGTACGAGGTAGTCCCGTAACGAAATCCATAGTCACATGCTCCCATTTCCACTCAGGAATCTCTAACGGCTGTAGTAATCCCGCGGGTCTCTGATGCTCGGCTTTGACCTGCTGACAAGTTAAACACTTCGAAACATACTCGGCTATTTCCCTTTTCATATTAATCCACCAAAATTGTTGCTTCAAATCCTGATACATCTTCGTACTACCCGGATGAATAGTATACCTCGATTTGTGACCCTCATCTAAAACTTGCCTCTTTATTCCACCAACATCGGGTACGCACAAACGGCCACGGAAAGTCAACACTCCACTCGAACTCAAAGAAAAATCCTCGAAGTTCTTTTCCTTCAATTTACCCATTATCTTCACCAACTCGGGATCCTCTTTCTGAACTTCCTTTATCCTCTGAATTAGGGTCGGAGACACCCTAATATTCGCAAAAATAGCCCCATGTCTCGATTCACGAGGGGACCAATCTCGAACATCCTCAAGCATTTTCCATTCACGGACCATCATCGAAGCCACATAAGATTTTCTACTAATCGCATCGGCTACCACATTCGCCTTCCCCGGGTGATAAGAAATCGTACAATCATAATCCTTCAATAATTCCATCCATCGGCGTTGCCTATTATTCAACTCTTTCTGGGAGAAAAGGTATTTCAAACTCTTATGATCGGTAAAAATCTCAAACTTCGCCCCATAAAGGTAGTGCTTCCATTTGTGCAACGCAAAGACAATAGCCGCTAACTCCATATCATGAGTCGGGTAATTCTGTTCACTCGGGGTCAACTTCCTCGAAGCATACGCAATTACTTTCCCATTCTGCATCAACACATAACCCAAACCCTCTTTCGAAGCATCACTGTAAATCACTAGGCCATCGCTCCTATTAGGCAAAGTCAAGATCGGTGCGGTAGTCAACCTCTTCTTCAATTCCTCGAAACTCTTGTCACATTTCTCGGTCCACACAAACGGGACATTCTTCCAGGACAACTGAGTCATCGGAGTAGCAATCCTCGAAAACCCCTCAATAAATCTTCGGTAATACCCGGCTAAACCAAGAAAGCTTCTAATCTCTGTCACTGATTCGGGTCTCTTCCAATCCACTATGGCTTCAATCTTTGAAGGATCCACCGAAATCCCATCTTTAGAAATCACATGACCCAGAAATGACACATTCTCGAGCCAAAATTCGCATTTACTGAACTTCGCAAATAATTTCTCCCTCGCAAGAACGGATAAAACTGTCCTCAAATGTTGTTCATGCTCCTCTCGAGATTTTGAATAAACAAGAATGTCGTCGATGAAGACTACCACGAACGAATCAAGATAGGGATGGAAAACCCGGTTCATCAAATCCATAAACACGGCCGGCGCGTTAGTCAACCCAAACGGCATAACCAAGAACTCATAATGACCATAACGAGTGCGAAAGGCAGTCTTCGGAATATCCTCCGATCGAACCTTCAACTGATGGTACCCACTCCTCAAATCAAGTTTAGAGAAAACCACGGACCCTTGAAGCTGATCAAATAAATCGTCAATATGGGGTAGAGGATACTTATTCTTCACCGTAACCTGATTCAACTTTCTGTAATCTATACACAATCTCAACGAACCATCTTTCTTCCGCACAAATAAAACCGGTGCTCCCCACGGGGAAACACTAGGGCGTATAAACCCTCGATCAAGCAACTCTTGCAACTGGACCTTTAATTCCTTTAACTCTGCGGGAGCCAATCTATAAGGTGCTTTCGAAATTGGAGCCGTACCCGGCAAAAGGTCTATACAAAACTCAATCTCACGATCGGGAGGCATATTATACTCGGTAGAGAAAACATCGGGAAATTCCCAAACTACGCGAACACTATCAAAGCTAGGGGATTCTTTCCTAGTATCAAGAACACTAGCCAAATACCCCTCACAACCACTATACAATAATTTTCTCGCTTTCATAAAAGAAATCAAGCGAACCTTTCTACTCAGAGGACTAGCCTCAAACACAAATTTAGGCACATCGGGAATAGAAAAAGTAACAGTTTTCTTACGGCAATCAACGGAAGCATGAAACTTGCTCAACCAATCCATACCCAAAATGACATCAAAGTCTTGGATAGGAAGAACTACCAAATCCGCACAAAGGACACGACCACAAATAACCACATCACAAGCACGAAAGACTCGATCAGAAATCAAGCATTCTCCTATAGGGGTCGACACCTCTAGCACGTACGGTAAAGACTCGAATGCAGCATTTAACATGGAAGCAAATTGCACAGAAATGTATGAATGAGATGATCCTGGATCTACTAACGCTCGTGCGCTCACATTAGACACAGAAATAATACCTCTAATAACAGAAGGATCATCGGTAGCTTGTTGTTGATTCATGGCATAAATTTTTCCTTGAACTTTGGGCTTCCCAGCGGCATCCCTTTTTTGACCCTGATTAGTACCAACTCCTGACCCGGATGCTTGTCCTCTACCTCTCGGGCAATCTTTTACAAAGTGACCAATTTGACCACAATTGGTGCACCTTCCTTGCTTCTTCCAACAACGGTCCTCAGAATGACCTTCCTTTTGACAATACGAACAAAGCCTCCTAATTTGGCTCCCTTGGTTCCCGGAAGTGGTACCCGGGTTCCTTGGGATCAGTTGCCCTCGGAACTGAGATTGTCCCCCAAAGTTACTTCGAGTGTCGGAACGGTGATGAGGTTGAGATTTAGCATGGCTTCCCGGTTTACCCGTACCCACAACCTCGGTTTTCCTTTTGTGCTCCCCAATATCTTGCTCTATTAAGTAGGCTCGGTCCACCGCATCTTGGAAAGTCACAATCCGTTGGGCAATAAGTTGAGTACGGATGGAGGTCTTCAATCCCCGAATGAATCTCATAGCTTTTTGTTCCTCGGTCCTCACCAAATAGTCACAATACCGGGCTAATTCTATGAACTTAGCCGAGTATTGTGCTATAGACAACACACCTTGCTCTAGGTTGAGTAGCTCGATCTCCTTTCGGTTTTGATCAACAACCGGGATGAAATGCTCCTTGAATTTGCGCACAAACAACTCCCACGCATACACCGTGTGGGTATCATCCCAACTAGCTTTAACACCCTTCCACCAATGCTCGGCGGCTCCCACAAGCTTATAAGCCGCGAACCGGACCTTGTCCTCATCCGTGCACCCAAACACATCATAAATCTTCTCCATCGACTCAATCCACAACTCAGCTTTCCTTACATCGGGTTCCCCATTGAATTCAACCGGTTTCATCTTGAGAAATTGTTCCAACCCATAGCGGGGTGGTGCTTGTTCTACCCTCGGACCTTGATCATGTATGGCCTTCATGGCCGCCTCGAACATGCCTTGGAACATGGCACGGGCTTCTTCCCTTGTATCATTCTGATTCTGTGCCCCACTAGTACCTCCTCTGTTCCTTCTTCCAGACATTTCGAGTAATTACCTGCATAAGACATCAACCGTTAATCACTCCGCACACTACTACCCACCTAGGTCATACTAATCCACCTAGACTTATACTTAGAGCTAATGCCATAGCTCTGATACCAACTGTCGCGGCCCCGAACCCCGCGGGCCCAAGACCGCGATCTGGACGTCGACTTAAAACCTAAACTGACAAATACCGAAGTTAAAAATTCCATTTGATACCAAAAGGTAATGATCCAAAGTTTTACAAATCCAAGTTTGATAAAAACCAATTACAACTATCATAAACTTCCACAAGTTTATGCCCAACAAAATACAAATATACAATTCTTAATGACGTCATTGTTTGGTACAACTATCCCAAAAAGGTTACACATTTATATAATGTAAACCAACCTATAACAACCTTCCCCAAAAGAATGAATCCACACTCGACGTCCTCTTTCTCGTGATCAGCGAGACTAATCCTTAGCACCTGGGGGGGGTTAAGGAAAAACAAAGATAAAAGAAAGGGGGGTGAGATAAATCTCAATAAGTTACTAATGCAACTACATGACATGCTATGATGCAATATACAATAAGCAATAATAAATATCACATAGCACATAGCATTTATCACTTAACAGATAGCAGCGGAAATAAACACATAACAAAGGATATAGCCAAGGTTTTCCAAACCGGAACATCCAAATAAAGGATCGTTGCGCAGCTTCAATAATCAACAAATCATCATCTTCATAATAGCATGAAAGCCGAAGAGAAAACCCCGGTACCGGAACCAATAACCAAATGAAGTGTCACAAGGGACGGGAGACATGCCACAAAGTCATGCTCCAAGTAAAGCTAAAATGCACACAAAGGAGCTAGCTCTTCTCACATCCAAGGCCAATCTGGAGGAGGGTAATAATGGGGCAAAACAATGGTCAACATCACAATGGACTTCGCCATGCCATCATAATGTTTCGCATCGCCCAAACACACACAAAATACCAGCTGGACTTTCAAATAAATTCTAAGTAATAAATACTAGCTTAAATAAACAACTTAAGGTTCCAAAGTAGGGAACCATTCCAATTAAATTACCACAAAGGTAAACCACTCCAAACAGCACATCAAAGATGCCCAACATTCCCAAAACGGTACTTAAATAAATTTCATAACACATTTATTCACAAAAGAATCAAATCCAATTACTAAAGTGTTCCACGATGTTATCCTAAGTTAATTAGAAGGATTAAACCTAAACTAGTTAAGCCATTTAGTTAAACAAGCAAAAAGGGCAATTTTCCAAGCAGGCGGCGGGCGGGCGCCTGGGCCGGGGCGAGCGCGCGCCTATTTGACCAGAAGGTCTGGCCGCTAGAAGAAGGGGGTGCAGGCGGGCGCCTGGGTCAAGGCGAGCGGGCGCCTGGTCTGTGTTCTGGGCGGAAAACAGAGCTGGGTTCATCAAATTCCTTACCATTTCCATACCATTTACATAACACCCAAAATCAACACTCCCCACACGATTCCTAAGGTATCCAAACATCATTTAACCAAAAAGGGAACCTTAACAACACCCTTTATCAACCAAAAATCAAGACCAAATCCCCACATTCAAGATTTCACCATTTTTTATCAAAACTCAAAATAAATTCCCAATAAATTTCAAACTCAATCAAACTTCAAATATAACACATCAAACATCATATAAACATGATATGAACATTTTAGCATCAAAATGGGGGGAAAGTAACTTACTTGATAAATCTCAAAGTTGACGGAATTCAATTCTTTTTGGTTCTACGCGATCCTATCGACGATCTAAACAAGGTTCATGTTTTAAGAAATGAGAGATAACAAGGAGAAGATGAAGAAAATTAAGAGAGAAGGAAAGAGAATGAGAAACTTACCCAAAGGAGGAGAGAGAGAGGTTTGTGCTGGAAGATGAAGAATGAGGGAGTAGGGTGATGGGAGAGGTAAGGGAGAAGAGAAGGAGTAGGGAGGGAGTAGTTAAAACCTTTTCAAAAACTTACACTTAGCCCCCCCCCCCCTCTCTCACACTACACACAATTACTTATACTCCCTACTAATAATTAAGACCCAACAATATTACACTAACCCAAATGACTCAAATAAAATGCTAGGCATAATTATTATAACACATAAATTGCACACATAATTATTTAAATAAATAATAATTTAAATAAATAAATAAGCGATTAAATAAAGAATAATTATTTATTACTAATAAAATAGAGCCTAGATTTCGGGTCGTGACAACTTCCGCTACCACCCACCACCGCCGTCACCATCAACACCGTCGCCACCACCCACCGCCGTCACCACCACAGTCCGCCCATAACCAAAAGAAACCTACAGCGATTGCTAGCCACCATCACTTAAACATAATTTGGAAAAAAACAAATCTGGACAAATTTACAAATCAACAACCATTACAATCAATTTCTGAAATCTAAACCCAAAACATAAACTTGGAAGAAAAAGATAGCCATGAGCTGTTACAAAAAATGAAGAAAAAAGAAATCAAGTAAAAAGAAATCAAACTTGAAACATAAACTTGTAGATCTGCATACCCAGAAATACATAAGAACATATCCCAAATCAGAAAGAGAGAAGAAATCCTAATTCTAGATCTAAACCCAAAATAAAGATCTTCATACACATACACACAATCAAGCATAGACACAAACAAAAGAGACAGAAAGGGGGGAAATATGGATGGTCGGAGGCGAGGAAGGTGAAAGGCGAAGAAGAGATTGCCGTTCGGCGATGGGAGACGGCGTCGGAGAAAGAGACGGCAACGAAGAAGAAGAAAAACCGGTGGACTGGAGAGAGTGTAGGCGCCGGAGATGGAGAAGTGAGTCGCCGGAGATGGAGAAGTGAGTCGCCGGAATATTGTGTGTGTGAGTGTGTGAGCCGCCGTTGCCGCTCGGAGAAAAAAGAGGGAGCCGGAGAGAGAAAGGAAGAGAGAGGGCTGGACCGCTGGAGAAGAGAGAGAGAGTGTGTGTATGTGTCGTGTGAATGAGGGGAGGGAATGTGAGGGTATGGTTTTGTTTAAGGGGCGGGGGCAGTTTTGTCATTTAATAATAATAATTCAGTAATAATAATAATAAAATTTTTTTGCCATTTTGGGATATGGGACTTAACAATTATTTAGCTTGTTAAGTTTCTAACACCCGTTAATGCCGTTAACATTTATTGACGATTTTAGTTAAACTTGCTAATTTATCATTAGTACGCAGATTCATTTTGTTGTTTACATAGTACGGATGTTAAAGTGATATTCTTGACATAGTACGGATGTCAGAAAAGTGGTTTACTCGATTAAAGATAACATAAGATTGACACGTAAACTAATGTTACATTTTATAATAAATGAATGCAATTTTTTTCTCAATTGTAACACTTTTCTAGGGTTTTACATTCAATTAAAATGCAAAACCCGATTATATATATGAATTTTTACTATTTTTTTAAAATACAAAAGTAACATTTACTAATAAAAATGTTACATTCATCTTTATAGAAAATTATAATCATATATGCACTCTGTTACACTTCAAATACTATTTTTTCTAACAACAAAAACTATCAAACTATTTATATTTTTTTGCAAAATTGTTGTTACATTTGACAGTAAACGTCTTACTTTTTGAATATGAAACTGTTACTTTTATCAGAACATAGTGTTACATCTTAGGAGACGAGCAACTCAATTTTTTGTGTGTTAAAAAGTATGTTTAAAAAAAAAAATCAAACCATATCATGACCTATCTAGTTTGATTCGTCTCGTCGAGATGAAGACAACGGTATTTTTATTTTTTTTTCTGACTTAAAAATCTCAAGATATAGCATTTTAAAGTTATTGGGGGTTTTTTTTTACTCGTGACACGTGTCACATGCTGAGAGGTGCGCTTGAGGGCTGAGCTGTTGCTAATGTAGGCGAAGCGGGCGAGTCAGCTGCAGCGGGCGGGTTCGACCCGTGGATAGCTCCGTCTCACCCAGTTTTATTTGGCGACCAACAGTCGTTTTGTGTAGAGACACGATTTTGAAGACCACATTATTCTTCTACAAATTAGAATTTTTTTTTTAATTTGTGCTTTAGGGTCACATGTTAAACGTTTTAAATATGGAAATCAACATATTTATCTTCTTCCATAAATATATAAATTTATATATGTAAAAATATATTTTATAATTATGGAATGAATGAGTTAAAGTAAGGTTAATAAATAAATTAATTTCCTTATTTAAAAAGATTAACGTGTGTCCTTATGGCACACATTATAAAAACCGATTAGAAATTGGAGATGGCTTTCTCTATCTAAAATTATTTTTTCTAGTATATTCTCTCCATCTCATTTTAAGGTTCAAAGTCAAAGCAAAAAATTTCAACTTAAGTGTAATTTGACTTTAAATAATAAAAATAATTAAGTATCCTAATAAAATAGTAAAATTTGTTATTGATTCACCATTACTAGTTCTCTCAATGACATTTTTTTTAAAAAATCTTTCATTAGAATAATCAAACTTTCAGCAAATTCTTGGTCAAGAAGCGATCAAATTGACAATTTTGCTTTGATTTTGAACCTTAAAATGAGATAGAGGGAGTGAATTTCGATTTTTGAAATTAATTTGTGATTTTTCTAAGTTATTAATCTGTGATTTATAAGTTTGTTGAAATTCTTATGAATTGATAGGTGTAAGGGTATTTTAAGCATTATATTTATAATCACTTATATTATGATGGACAAACATATTTTATAATCAATTTTTGCATGAACACATTTTGAAATTTTCAAGCCAAACATAAAATTGAGTTTTAGATAATCACTTTTACTAGAATCAATTATCAAAAATTATTTTTAGATAATCAAAATCAACACCAAACTCACTTTAAGATGAATAGAGAGATATATTTCTTTCAGCAAAAAAATAAGTTTAACTTTAGAGGAAGACTTGTGTGAGACGGTCTCACACGTTAGACGGGTCTTGTTGAGAGAGAAAATGGGCTTGCCCCACCCCACCCATAAGGGGACAACCCAGTTACTCTCTCAATAAGACCCCTCTCACACAAGTTTTTGTCTTAACGTTAATACTTATGATCAATTTGATAGATCTTTGACCAATTTTTATAAAATTTAAAATATGTTCATTGATGCACCATGAAAAATCTATTACATATTATTAGTACATTCTAAAATAATGAGAAAATTAAACTTGTATTTATTATTGGTAAAAATTTAATCAAAATGATCACTAAATTTAATTTGAGACTAACTTTTCTAAGAGAAGATTGTAATATAAAATATAGTACATGATATTCTTAATTTCTCATTCATAGTAGAATTTAAAACGTTTATCAGGTTAGTGTACCCAAAACCAAAAACGTACCCAAAACGATCTGAAACTTTGACCAAAAAATTTAAGCTTAACAACAAACAGAAAGACATCACTTGTAGAATTTCTCATTCATAGTAGAATTTAAGATGTTATTGATAATTTTGTGAGGTCCGCTGAAGATTATCTCATACAGATCAAATTCATCATTCATATGACCAAAAAATTTAAGTTTAAATTCACCAAAAATTTAAACTTTGACCAAAAACGTTTAATTTGAGACTAACTTTTCTAAGAGAAATTCATCATTCATAGTAGAATTTCTCATTCATAGTAGAATTTAAGATGTTATTGATAATTTTGTGAGGTCCGCTGAAGATTATCTCATACAGATCAAATCTCGTTGATGTGGCTCAAGCTCAGTTATTGAGCTTGTCAAAACAGAAAGACATCACTTGTATTCAAAACATAAATTATACCCAGAATGATAGTCTCATTTTGACTTTTTATGGTAAAAAAAATAAACTTTGACCAAAAAATTTAATGATCGCAATGAATTACTTAAAATTGTTATTGATAAATCATTTATCATTTACAAATTTTAGAATTTCACTAGAATAATTAGAGCGTCACTAATGGTTTGTCAAAATTCATTTATGTTGAACATAAAAAAATCAAAATGAGAGGGAGAAAGAGAGAGAGAGAGTAGATTCAAAAAACACCTACGATTATCCCTTGTGAATAAAGGGATCCAGTGCATGTGTATTGTTATGTTTCGATAAAAAAAAAAAAATTGTGGTTAATAGTAGAGATCGAGTTTCAGCTCATCCAATGGTTCTAAAAAAAAATTCAAAAATATAAGGAGACAACAATTCTTACAACATTTTTCGTAAATTTCAATATATTTTGTTGAATTCACGACATATTTTATACACCCGTATGAAATAACCATAATGACGACAGGTCGGCAAACATTTCTTCCTTTTTAACCCTCAATGAAGTCGGCAAACTTTTCATTCATTTTCTCTCCAACAAGTTGGGTGGTGGGGGTTGTTTACTATGCATGCAGCTAATAAGTCTTTTTGGTGTCAGAATGAGTCATTGGCAAAATTACTCCTAAACACACACTTAGGGGGCGTTTGGTTCGGCAGAAAAAAAATTGAAGGAATGGAATGGTCAATGGAATGAGAATCCTGAAGGAATTGGAAAGGAAAATAATTGGTCAAACCTTGTGTTTGGTTGCACGGAATGGAATTGAATTTCCATTCAATTCCTAGGTAATTCATGTTTGGTTTCAAGACAAAAGTGTTGGAATGGAATAATAATAATAAATAATAATAATAATAATAATAATAAGAAATAATAATAATAAATAATAATAAATAATAATAAAATAATAATAATAATATTAATAATAAGAAATAATAATAATAAATTTTAATAATAATAATAATAAGAAATAATAATAATAAATAATAATAATAATAATAATAATAATAATAATAAATAATATTAATAATAAGAAATAATAATAAATAATAATAATAATAATAAGAAATAATAAATAATAATAATAATAAATAATAATAATAATAAGAAATAATAATAATAAATAATAATTAATAATAATAATAATATTAATAATAAGAAATAATTATAAATAAATAATAATAATAAATAGTAAATAATAATAATAATAATAATTATTATAGTAATAATAATAATAATAAAAAAAATAATAATAATTTTATTATTGATTATTATTATTACTATTATTATTATTTATTATAATGATAAATTAATATTTATTATTATCAATATTATTATCACTATTATAATAATAATAAACAATAATAATAAAATTAATAATAGTAAAAAAATATTATTATTATTTATTATTATCACTATTATTATTATTATTACTATTATTATTATTTATTTTTATTATTTATCATTATTATTTATTATTATTATTATTATTATTATTTATTATTAACATTATTTCATATTATTATTATTATTATTTATTTGTATATATATTTATTATTATTATTATTATTATTATTATTATTAGTTATTATTATTTATTATTATTCTTATTCTTATTATTATTATTTATTTATTATTATTATTATTATTATTATTTATTATTTGTTATTATTTATTATTATTATTATTTATTATTATTATTATTATTTATTTTTATTTTTATTTACTATTATTATTTATTTATTTATTTATTATTATTATTATTATTATTATTTATTATTATTATTATTATTATTATTATTATTATTATTCAATTCCATCAATGGAATGATTTTGGTGGAATTGAACTTTCCATCCATTTTGTGAAGAAATGGACAATTCCTTCATTTGAAGGAATTCATCATTGCAATGGAATGGAAGAATTTTACCAAACATGATAAAGGAATGAGTCAACCGGAATTGACCATTCAATTCCATTCCATTCCCCCCAATTCCCCCCAACCAAACGCCACCTTACAGCTCACTCTTGGCATGTGAATGAATGATGAATGTCATTTGTTTTCTCTCTTTCCCTACACGTGTCCCCCAACAAATGCCAAAACAATGAAATATTCTATTATGACCATTTCATATATTCCCCTTCTGTCTCAAAACAAAGTACTCATTTTATATTGTCATTTACAGTGTCTCAATGAAACGCACCACTAATTTTTTTTTTTTTGAAAAGAAAAATATATAATATTTCTCTATTAATGGTCATTCGACACTCACAACAATCATCCATTTATATTTCATAGTATCTAAAATAGTGTTTAATTAACTTTAAAATATCAAAATTAATCATTTACACATTTATATATATATATATATATATATATATATGATCAAATATACACATGACAAAATGGAACAATTAATCGGGGTGTCACAACATGTCAATCTCCATATATGTAAACCACGTCTACTAACATGTTTTTTTTTAATTATACTAGTCCATAACCCGTGCTCCGAACGTGAACTTAAGTACTATTTATTTCTAAATTTTATTTATATCTGATGATAATTATAATTTAAATTAGTTGTCATCATAAAATTTTGTTTTTCAAGTATTTTTAGTTGATTTTAATTCTAATTTTCACTTATAGTTTTTCAATAAATCTTAAGTGTTGCACAAAAAAAAGTAATGTAGTGTACTAAATCAAGTCATTTTTTTAATTAATGCATATAAGATGTTATACAACAAAACTAACAAATGAATAAGTGCTATTTATTTATCAGATTATAAATAGTTATATAATGCTTTAATTTATGTATTTCAAATCTAGAATAAATACCAACCTCCTATATATCACGCTACAATTCATGCCCTTCATGAAATAAACATAAGAATTTCAAAAATTAATATAAAAGTCTTTTATTTGATTAAAAAAAACACATTCTTAAAAAGGAAAATCATTCTTATTCATCAAAGACAGTTAAAAATTTATTTTTTATAATTATAAAAAAATTAAAAAAATGTCATACTCTTTTTAACATAATTTATAATGTATGCATATATATTTTATTCATGAAAAAAATTATTAGTGTATGAGAGTGTCTTAATTTAATTTAATTTAATGTTTATAGGCTTTTCAAATTTCATAACCATTGTCATTAGATTTGTAATATTAACACACACATAATGATGAATGTAATAATTTCAAAATTTAATAGCTAAACTCTTCATCTACCTCATCTTTTCTCTATTAGTATATATATTAGCATATTATTCTATTAGTAGTAGAATATGATTATCTATAGCAATAGTAGAATGGTAATGTCTAATAGTTGTATTCTTCTAATGTACTCCCTTTGGTCCAAAATAACTGTCACTTTTGGTCAAACAGATGTAAGTTTGACCAATAAATTTAAACAAAAAATAATGATCCTAATAAAAATCTAAAAATTATTATTAAAAGTATTATTAATTATAATACAATGACAAATTTTAGATTTTTATTAGGATCATCATTTTTTATTTTAATTATTGGTCAAAGTTACATCTGATTGACCAAAAGCGACAGTTATTTTGGACCAGAGGGAGTAGTAACTATTATGGTATGCTAATACTATTAGCTAAAATAGAAAAAATGAAAAATCATTTTGTTGTGGGGTACATGGTGATGTGGCTTCACGAAATGAAAGATTTCGATAAATATGCAAGTGAATGAATCCCATCGTCTTTTATTGCTATTCAACATGAGAAGAGAGCCTGTCCGTAAGGGGTAGTAGGAAGGACTTCTAAAATATGAACTTTTTTTTTAATAGATATTTCAAAGTATTAAAAAGAAAACAATGAAACTGTCAAAAAGCTCTTAACTGGCGAAAATTTCACATTTGAAGCCCTGAACTAGCGGAAAAAAACTTTCGGGCCCCTGATAGACGACCCTCCCTTGAGTTCAGGCCCTAAATTGTCATTAACCCATATATAAAAGTCGACGCGGAGTCCTATGGATATGACACGTGGACCAAGACCGTTTGAGAAATATGTTCCATTCTTGACATAATCAGTTTTCCTTGCTGCTTTCTTGTCTGCAAAAAATAAAAATAAAAATGTTTTCGTCTCAAAATAAATGTCGTAATTTCTTTATTAATGTATGAATATGTTTTATTTATTTGTACATAGTGCACTATGAATTTTTTCTAATTTAGAAATGCAACAATTATTTTATAGAAAGCTTGACATTTATAATGAGACAGATGAGTAGTTTCAAATAAATGAGAGTATATATAGGTATGCAAATCAGGTCCATTTGAAAATTGAGTCACGAGGGTAGTTTTGGAAATACCGTGCAGTCTTGCAAGATTTTATTTGGCTACCAAATAAGATATCAGGATAAAGATGGGATAAAACGATCTTATACGGGTGCTACCAAATGTCATACACTATATTATTTATCCCCATGTATAATAATCGGTGAATAATTAATACGTGAATAAATTATTGGGCTTATCCTTATCTTACTACCAAACGAGCCTTTAAAGGGTTAATTATTCAACATGTTTTAATTAATTTATAAATTTTTGGCTATAACTGTCATATTAATTGTACAAAGTAAATTTTTATAGACAAACGCTTGCACTTTCTACCCCTCTATATAATTTTTTATAAAAAACCCTCCATATATTTATAAATTATTAATAGTCCAGTGAAAATAATTAATTTATATTATATATCCTTCCGGATAATATTTTACAAAAAAATGCTTTTCAAATTTATAATTATCAAAAGATGCGTCGGTATTTTAAGCACGGGAATATATTATAGTCACTATGTAAAGTCATGCTCATTGCTCAGCTGAAAAAGACATATTCAATTCTTCAGTAGACGTTGGTTAATAATTCAATCCAATCCAATCCAATCCAACCAATGAGTCCAAACATATAATTCTCGGACTTTTTGGTTTACCAGACCCTAGTGAACAAGATTAAAATAGGAGTGTCAAGTCCGAGCATCATATCACATTAGAGGTCCAAACAAATGGGGCCGCGGCCATGCCTTCACTAATAAATGCATAAGTACCAGAGTTATCCTTACTAAACATCAATCGAGGAGAGGTCAACCATGGCGGCAAAAGCAACAAAATCAGCGCGGGAAGAAAATGTTTACTTGGCGAAATTAGCGGAGCAGGCTGAGCGCTACCAAGACATGGTGGAGTTCATGGAGAAAGTAACAGCCTCTCTCACCGGCACCGACGTGCTCACCACGGAGGAGCGCCACCTCCTTTCCATAGCCTACAAGAACTTAATCGGCGCCAAACGTGCCTCCTGGCGGACAGTCTTCTCAATTGAGTCAAGCCACGGCGTTTCCGACCGAATTTCCGTTATCGGCGACTACAAAGCCAAAATTGAATCGGACCTTTCCGCCGTCTCCGGCGGCATAATCGACCTCCTTGACTCTCGCCTCATCGAATCTGCTTCTACCGGAGAAACCAGAGCGTTTTACCTGAAAATGAAAGGAGATTATTGCCGTTACCTTGCTGAATTCAAAACCGGCGAAGAACGGAAGGACGCCGCCGAGAAAACCCTAGCGGCGTACAGAGCGGCAAGGGAGATAATAAATGCCGAAATAGCTCCGACAAGTCCGATCCGGCTTGGGCTGGCGCTTAATTTCTCAGTGTTTTACTACGAGATATTGAATTCTCCTGACCGGGCTTGTATAATTGCGAAATTGGCGTTTGATGAAGCGATTGCGGAGCTGGATAGGTTGGGGGAGGAGTCGTACAAAGAGAGCACTTTGATTATGCAACTTCTTCGAGATAATATCACGCTTTGGACATCAGATTTGCACGAGGATGGTGGAGAAGATGTTAAGGAAATTTCCAAGCATGAAAGTGGAACAACAGATAGGGTTCACAAACCTGGTTGTTTTCTTTCGTACTTTGAAGCAAGGTTCTAAAATACGCTAAGCGGTCTCTAGGCGCCGCAGGGGCGCCTAGCGCCTAGGCGGGGCCGAAAATTCAGAAATAACTATAATATCCTAGACGAGACATAGACGTTTCATGAACGCCTAGGGCCTAGGCGGCCTAGACGGGGTCTTTTAAAACACTGCTTTTAAGTAATATAACTAGCATTGCACCCGTGCGATGCACGGAATGTTTTAAGAATGATTTTTAATACATTATATAATAAGCAAATGAATATATACATTGTACTTCATTTTATAATAATTTGTACTATTTTTGTAGTGACAAAAATTTGTGTAAAATGGTCTCACGTATAGAACAGGTTTTATTGAGAGAGTAAATAGTTTGCCTCCAATGAGTGAACCCATCTCATACATCTCATACATGAATCGGTCTACTTCTTCAATTAGATATTAAATGTTCAATTTTAAGAAAGAGCATTACTAAAACGAAAGGTTGCAATTCTAGGAGACAAATTGATTATTAGAAAATATTGAAAAACAATTTTGCAATATAAGGAAAAATGACATGAGAATGACGTTGTATATCAAAAACATTTTAGACATATATATTGATAACACTTCTTCTGCCCATAATAACTTGCACCAATTTATTTTCAAAGTGTCTTTGTAGTATCCCACATCGGTGGGATACTTGATAATGGAGTGGTACTTAAGATACCTCGAATTACCAATGAATACCAATACGTTCAAAAAAAATTGGATGAGCCTATAGTAAGCCAAGTAGACTCAAGATATTTAAATTTATTCTTTACATTATTTCCGAAATAAAAAGCAGTGTATTTGACAACTTCACTCTCATAAAATTATAAATATTTTATAAGAACAAAATGTCATCTTTATATAGGATTGCAAGAAGAGGTAGTAATGGGTGGTTAACCCTTCCTAATTAGCTCCTATCTTGTAGATGTGAAAAACTGGGGAAAAATGTGTTTTGTTTTTTCTTAAGTTAGCGTAAAACGTGTTTATTTAAAATAGTGCGTGAACATTTTTGTAAATAACGGGAAGTGATTTTAATAACAGACGGTGACATTTTTGTAAATAACTGACGCTTGTCGTAAGTGCCAGTGTTAGTGTTAAAAATTGCTAGCAATTTACACTGACACTTATTAACACAACTACTGGCATTTTTTATAAATGTCAGTTTTGTCTGGGAGCTTTTACCTTAAGTCAAGTCGGCCTTATTGGGGTGTCTAGAGTAGGGGTGGAAATGGTTCGGTTTAGCTCGGTTTGGGGTAATTTAAAAGCCAAACCGCTATACATCGGTTTGGAGAAATCCCAAACCGAGCTGAACCACAAAATAGTCCAAGCCGAGCTGAGCTAAACCATCACGGTTCGGCTCGGTTTGAACCACGGTCTGATTTTACGGTTTAAACCGTGGCTCAAACCGCGGTTTGAGACATTTATTCCCTCCGTCTCAACACATTCATAACTGAGCTCTTTCTTCTATGCAAAATTCTATACTGTACATCAGAAATGGAAATTTCCTTCCAGAACCCTTAACTTTCCTCCAACTCTTTGCAGATTTTCTTTCTTCAAAATGGAACCACCATTCAAATAACAAGAAAAAAACCACTTATACAGAATCATCAGATTGCCAGAAGAGCTCTGTTTCATCGCAAATTGTCGATAACCTTCATCAAGATCATGATCTTGGCATTGAAGAGATAAAAATGGTGATGAATAAACTAGGACTGGAATTCTTGGAAAATACGAGTAACGATGGGATTGGTGGAAATGAGATTGTGTCAATTTTTGATAAAGAAGAGCCCAGTTTGGATGAGATTAATGAGGCTTTTAATGTATGAGATCAGCTAGCTCGGTTTCATGACTCAGCTCCACGGTTTAGCTCGTGGTTCAGCTCGAAACGGTTCGGCTCGGTTTGGCTCGGTTCGGCTTGAAGGGTCAGACCGTGAGCCGAACCGAACCGTGTGGTTTATCAATTTTCAAAACCGAGCTGAACCGCATAACTGAAAAAACCAAGCTAAACCGCACGGTTTAGCTCGGCTCGGTTCCGAACCGCGGTTTGAGCTGAACCATTTCCACCCCTAGTCTAGAGGTAGATGATCAAAATTAAATTCGACTACATAGTTTTTTTTCTACAGTAAAATCATTACATATAAAAAAAAACTACAAATTTCTAGTTTCAAAGCCTAAAATTCATCCATTTACCTCCCAAAAATATGTTCATCTTTATCTCCAAAAAATAAACACATTAAGATAAAAAAAATTAAAAGAAAGATTTTTTAAAAAAAACCAAGGAAAATTGTTTCCAAAAAGATCTATAGTTTAAAATCAAAATTCCTTTTTTTATTTGTTACTAAAAAGACCTATAGTTAAAATTCAAAATCAAACGGAAAATAGGATATGCCACATGTCAATTTCCCATCGAAAATGTAACGAAATTTTTGTCTGGATATCGCTATTAAAAAAATAAAAGTTTAGGCTTTAAAGCGAGAAACTTGAAGCAATAGGCTCCCAAGTGACACAACTTGTAAACTTTGAAGGTTGCAAAATGAGATTAACTTAAAAAAAAAAAAAAATCCAAATTTCAGCTGTCCCCTAATAGAAGAAATAAAATAAATTTTCAAAATTTGTAACACCATAATTGTTATCACATTCCAAAAATAAATCATGGATGAACTGAAATAAAAATAATAGACAACGATAAAGTTGCATTGTAAACCCCATGGTTGTTGAAAATGAAACACACATATTATGTGTTTGGAAAAAAAGTGTAAATATCTTAATACCATAACTACAGAGACTTTTTCTTTCAAAAAACCTCTTTACACCATTGCTAAAAAAAAAAAAAAAAAAAAAAAAAAAGTATAAGCACCACTGCTATTTGAACATGAAACTACTACTATTGATATTTGGGATGAATCTCTGATCTTTGTAGAGTACCGTTTCTTTTATTTTATGGAGTACCGTTTCTTTTATTATTGTGAATGAAATGAATTTGTCGTTTACTTAATTTAATAATAATAAAAATCCTCAAAAGAAAAGAGTGAGAAAAAACACAAATCTACCACCAAAAGAAAAGTTGCAGTAAAAAACGGTGGTAAGACAAAATTAAACTTCTCTCATAAAAAAATAAATAATAAACAAGCTCATATATTTTTATTTTTATTGAAAGGAATTGGCCGCTCACACATTACTCCCTCCGTCTCACACCAATAGGCACTTTTGGTCAAACATACTTAAAACTTGACAAACATTTTATGCTAAATAATTTATCACTATAAAAATAAAAATAGTTATTGATAATGTTTCTATTACTAATTTAGTAATTTTTTTAAAAAAAAAAAATTATGGAGATTAATAATTTAGCATAAAATATTAGTCAAAGTTCAAGTTGGTTTGACCAAAAGTGCCCATTGGTATGGGATAGATGGAATACTTCAATTTTTAATAATTTTGATTTTTTTTTGAAAGAATAATAATTTTGAATTATTGAATAAATAAATATATATATACATACATATATATATATATATATGTATGTATATATATATATATATATGTATATATATATATATATGTATACATATATATATTAAATTTGGTGAGGAGGGCTATGTCTTTGACACATAGACAAACATATGTTAAAGCTTCATTTGTGTGAAGCCACATCATCACTATCCTAAACGTGTGTGACTTTTGATGATGTAAAACGCAGCGGAATGATAAAAAATAATTGATCGAAATCAATTATTCTGCAAGGAATTAAAATTCCCAAAAGAATTTCAAGAAATTCTTGAACAAGAAATAAAGGAGGTTAAAGGGAAGGAGATAATTGCAAAAGCAATATTTGAATAATAATCAACTTGTCTAAAATAAAAGACTACAAAGAGTACTTATACTAGAATAATAAAAACCTTAGTTAACAAGGAAAACAAAAAATAAAAGGAATTGTTTAAACTAAAATCTGGAAACAAACGGAAAAGATAAATTGGTTTTGGCCGCCGGCACGGTCGTGCCTTCACATTGGCACGGTCGTGCGATTAGTGACGAAAGCCTCCATCTCTGAACTGAGTTTCGGCACGGTCGAGCAGCATAATAAGCACGGTCGTGCTTAGGATGGTTCGGTCCGGATTGCTGCTGCTGTTGATGGAATTCGTGCTACATCATGCTCCCCCACTTTAAATGGATTCGTGAGGCTCATCCGGTTGAAATTTAACTAGGTCCGACACATTAAAAGTGGGAGAAATATGCCAACCATCCGGCAAATCCACAATATACGCATTGTCATTAATCTTCCTCAAAATTTTGCACGGACCAATTTTCTTGGAATGTAACTTATGATACGTACCTTGTGGAACCCGCTCCTTGCGCAAATGAACCATGACCAAGTCGCCCACAGAAAATACATTCAAACGACGCTTCTTGTCCGCCAACAACTTGTATTTAGCATTAGAGGCTTCAATATTATCGCGTACTTCCTGTTGAACCGTATCAATCAACTCCGCCATGTGTTCAGCAGCGACACTATAAACCGGAATTTTTGGCAAAGGAACCAGATCAAGAGTATGCTTAGGAGGCCGTTGGTATACTATTTCAAACGGAGACTTCTTCGTAGTGCGATTGACCATGTTATTAAACGCAAACTCAGCATTAGATAGAGCCAAATCCCACTTCTTTGGAAATTTCCCACACAAACAACGAATCATAGAACCCATCGTCCGATTAACTACCTCCGTTTGCCCATCCGACTGTGGGTGAAATGAACTACTAAAGTTTAACTCAGTATCAAAGAGACGCCAAAGAGTAAGCTAAAAATGACTGAGAAACTTAGTATCACGATCCGATGTAATAGACTTAGGAATGCCATGTAAGCGAACAACTTCCTTGAAGAACAAACTTGCAATGTGAGCATCATCATGGGTTTTTCTACAAGGAATGATGTGAGCCATCTTTGAAAAACGATCCACCACGACAAACACCGAATCATTGGACCTCTGAGTCCGGGGTAAACCAAGCACAAAATCCATAGAAATATCCTCCCAAGGACCATCCGGAATAGGAAGAGGAGTATACAAACCCGTGTTTTGTGAAGTCCCCTTAAACTCCTGGCAAAGCATACACTTCCGAACAACCATATGCGTATCCCGACGAAGTTGAGGCCAATAATACTTCTTCGCAACCAACTCAACTGTCTTGTCTTGACCATAATGTCCCGCTTTATGCACTTCTAAAATAAGTCTTTCACGAATCGAACCTTGTGGGATGCATAATCTATCCTTGTAAAACAAGAACCCCTCCTGCAATAGAAATAGACCCATTGGATGCCCATCTTGGCACTTAGCCCATTCACTAGCAAAATCATCATCATGCGCATAAAGTTCTTGAGGTTAACAAACAACTGATTATCTTTTAAATCTTGCAACACCAAGCGAAGGTGCTCAAGATGCTCCTCATCTGAAGTGCTATAGATTAATATATCATCAAAATAAACCACTAAAAATTTACCATGAAAGGGCTTTAAGACTTGATACATCAATCTCATAAAAGTACTAGGAGCATTTGACAACCCAAACGGCATCACCAACCATTCTTACAATCCCTCCTTCGTTTTGAAAGCGGTCTTCCATTCATCTCCAGCCCGAACATGGACTTGATGATAACCACTCTTCAAATCAATTTTAGAAAACACCTTGGACCCACGGAGCATATCCAACATGTCATCTAAACGAGGGATAGGGAAACGATACTTCACAGTGATTTTGTTAATGGCCCTACTATCCACACACATACGCCAAGTACCATCCTTCTTAGGAACGAGAAGGGCCGGAACAGCACAAGGACTCATGCTTTCTCGAACATAACATTTGGCCAACAAATCCTCCACTTGTGCACGTAGAATATCATGTTCAGCAGGACTCATTCTATAATGCGGAAGATTGGGCAAAGAAGCACCCGGCACTAAATCGATATGATGTTGGATATCTCTCAAAGGAGGTAATCCGGGAGGTAAGTCATCAGGCATAATATCACGAAATTCATTCAACAAATCATGTAGGGATTTAGGAACCAAATCAACCTTACCACCGATACCTTGACTAACTACGGCAAGAACAAAAGGAGCCTCCAAGAGGTCTTTGGCAAAGTCAGTCGCAGTACATAAAGAAACAAGAGATTTCCCCGTCCCCGTTTTTGTAGCAGTAGGATCTTTTAAAGCAGAGAAACGAAAACGCACACCATCTTTCTTAAAGCGGATACAATTTTCTTTCCCATCATAAAGAACACTAAGATCATACTGCCATGGTCTACCCAACAAAACATGGCATGCATTCATATCAACAATATCACATAAGACATCATCCGTATAACTACCAATAGAAATAGGAAGAAGACATTGCTCATGCACCTTGATATTACCCACATTACTAATCCACCCCACAGAGTAGGGAGTCGGATGTTTGCGAACCTCAAGATTCAATTTATCAACCAACCCACGAGACACCAAATTTTCACTACTACCGCTATCAACAATAAAAGTAGAAGCAAAATTATGTACCTTTCCCTTGGTGCGAAAAATATTGTGTCGTTGAGGATCGCTGTCTTCAATCGGGGTAGTCAACATAATTTTCCGTACTACATAGGAGGCATGGTCATCACCACCATCTTCGTCATCTAGATTAGGATCATAAACTTCTTCTGGACCCTCATCATCTCCGTCATCCTCAAGAAACCCATCGCGTTCCACCATATGGACCCCTTTATCCTTACCACTAGTACAATTACTAGAGATATGACCCGGTTGACCACACTTAAAGCATTTATTCCCATGAGGTTTTGCATATGTATTAGCCGGATTGGGAACATTATTGTTGCGACGAACCGGTTGAGTCCTAGTTGCAATGGGTTGCTGTCCACCATCATTCTTAGAGCCCACCGCCGATATGTTGTCTGAATCCCCATCATTATGAACAATCAAACTTTGGTCCTTGGTACTAGAGGAAGACGCACCACCAAACTTTTTAAAAGTTGAGGGGGAACGAAAAGAAGAAGACAATTGATATTCTACCTTTTTCGCTCTAGCAATAGTATCATTCAAGATTAAAGAAGAGAATAATTCGACTTGATTTTTGATACCAAGATGAAGACCCCCAATAAACCTTGAAACCTGTTGCCCTTCCGTTTCATATAAATCCACCCTTGCCGATATAGCCAAGAAATCATGAACATATTCCTCCACTGTACGACTTCCCTATTTACAATTAAGGAGTTTGGTGTAGAGGACGTACTCATAATCGTCAGGTAAGAAACGACCTCGCAACTCTCGTTTCATGTCTCTCCATGTACTAATAGGTGGGTCATTATTACGAGCTCTGAATCTTGCCAATTGCCCCCACCATGCAGAAGCTCCACCCTGCAATTTGTAGGCCACATAAGGGACCTTTCGTTCATCTTCAACTTGCATCAAATCAAAGAATTTTTCGACCTCTGCAAGCCAATCCATGAAATCCTCTACCGATAAATCACCGTGAAACGATGGAATATCTGCCCGAATTTTAGGGCGTGGGGGTGCTCCCATAACCCCCTCATCACGATTATTTCGGTTAACCCTACCGTACGGATCAACGTGACGGAGTTGTTCCTCACGCGCGCCGTTTCGGTTTCCGGGGTTGACATCACCACCACCACTTACTGCCATGCGCCCCATCGCCGCCAGAAGTTCTTCATGACGCGTTGCTTGTTGGGCTGCTTGTTGCTCGAACAAACGGGTAATGGCAGTTATAAGGGGTTGTGTGTCCTCGTTGTTTCCTACACCGTCAACCGTCGTCCAAGGATCGTCCTTTTCTGATACCAACTGATGTAAAACGCAGCGGAATAATAAACAATAATTGATCGAAATCAATTATTCTGCAAGGAATTAAAATTCCCAAAAGAATTTCAAGAAATTCTTGAACAAGAAATAAAGGAGGTTAAAGGGAAGGAGATAATTGCAAAAGCAATACTTGAATAATAATCAACTTGTCTAAAATAAAAGACTACAAAGAGTACTTATACTAGAATAATAAAAACCTTAGTTAACAAGGAAAACAAAACATAAAAGGAATTTTTTAAACTAAAATCTGGAAACAAACGGAAAAGATAAATTGGTTTTGGCCGCCGGCACGGTCGTGCCTTCACATTGGCACGGTCGTGCGATTAGCGACGAAAGCCTCCATCTCTGAACTGAGTTTCGGCACGGTCGAGCAGCATAATAAGCACGGTCGTGCTTAGGATGGTTCGGTCCGGATTGCTGCTGCTGTTGATGGAATTCATGCTACATCATTTGATATTCTCATTATTAGCTAATACTATTAGCTCATAATAATAGTTATGATATGAGTTAACTATTACTATTAATAGTACTACCTCTGTCCCTAAATGAGTGTCCAAATTTCATTTTAAGGGACATTGAAAATCTCAACTTTGTGTACAATTTGGTAGCAAAGATTCATATATAATCTTGTAATCTACTTTCCAAACATTTAGTTTTGCACGTATAAAGAAACCGGTGAAAAAAATTTCGAAAAAAACCATTTAGGGACAAAGTTATGTTAAAAAAAGACACTCATTTTGGGACAAAGATTTCTTAAAAATGGACACTCATTTAGGGACAGAGGGAGTAATAGTTAACTATTATAGTTAACTATTACTATTAATAGTTAACTATAATAGTTACTATAGTAGTAAACTATTACTATTAATAGTATTACTTAACTATAATAGTTAACTATCACTATTAATAGTATTAGTCAACTATAATAGTTACTATAATATATAACTATTATTATTAATAGTATAATTAACAATAATAGTTACTATACAAGTTAACTATAATGGTTACTACATTATAAATTAATTATTACTATTAATAGTATTAGTTAATCATAACAGTTATAATATATGTTAATTTTTACTATTAATAGTATTAGTTAATCATAGTAGTTACTATATAGGTTAACATTATTATTAATAGTATTAGTTAATTATAATAGTTACTATAAATATTAATAAGTATTATTAATAGTATTAGTTATTGATATTATTATATAGATTAATTTTTACTATTAATGGTTTTTAGTTAAGATGATGTTTACTATTTTAGTTAACTATAATTAAAAAATTATTTTTCATATACAATATATTTATATTATAAAAAACTGTTATGCTACTGTTGGGTATGCTTATTTCTTAACCCTCCCAATTTATGTTAGAAATGATTGATACCATCACCTAAGTATATTTTATGGACTTTAGGATCCTATGTAAGAAGTTTTATAACTTCATTTTTTAGTTAAGTCTACTTTTTAGAATAGGCTTAGTGGTTAGGGCTTATGCTTAGAATTGAGGTTTCAATTACTGAAGACCAAGTATAATGCGCAGGACTTTTCATGCGCATAACATCATCTGCTCATTTTCATGCGCAGTGAACACCTGCTCATTCTCCATGCGCAGAGCATCACCTGCTTATTTTCCATGCGCAGAGCAACACCTGCTCCTGAACACCTGCTCATTCTCCATGCGCAGAGCATGACCTGCTTATTTTCCATGCGCAGAGCAACACCTGCTCATTCTCCGCGCGCATAGCATTACATGCTCATTTCCATGCGCAGAACATTATCTGATCCCTTTCATGTGGAGAACAACAATTGATTGGTTTCCATGAGCAGAACGTCTGCACATTCTCTATACGCATGACTTCTATGAGCAGAGCAGATTAACTTGGTCATTATGCTTATCTTTCAACAACCTCATATTCTTGAAGCTTGGAAAGCGCTTATACTTAATTTCAAGATTTGAAGAAGACCAAGGAGCAAGCATGAAGACATGTGCAGATCATCATCTACGAATCCATCACTTGCGCATGACTCCTATGCGCAGGTCCTTCAGACCTAATCCTTAACACTTCACTTTGATTTTGAGGTCTCATGTGCAAATGTCTAAGTGTGATGCACATGACTCCCATGCGCAACACCCATCTACGCAACTCAATGTGCATGGCTTCCATGCGCGCGCAGATTTGCATTAGTCAATTCTCTCATTTCCTGACCTCATTCTAGAAGCTTGGAAAAGCGTCAAGTCGAGCTACGCTTTTTGAAATGAGCCAAAGTGCTGATGTGTACATACGACAAAATGTGCATACTCAGCATATACGTAGATAGAGACGCGCCTCAGTTTTGAAATTCAAAATGAAGACAGCTGTCATCCTTCTAGAAGAAGTTTGAAGCTTATCCACTTGCTCTGTCTCCAACGGCTATAAAGGACACATGCGCACCAATCACGTTGTGCCAGCACATTGTCCTTGCTCAGAGCTCCAACGGCTAGTTTTTTGAAGCTCCACTATAAATAGCCAGCTCTTCCTCATTTTCCAAGCTTCTTGAGTTTTTGCTTCCAAAGAGAAACTTTGAAGATTGCTTGCATATTTCCATAATTCTCAAGATCAACCTTCATACCTTCATACTCAACCAAGCCCAGATCCTATAACCCTTGTAACACCCAGAATATCTTGTGCTCTTCATCTCATAGATTCTTAGAGCCCAGAATTTCTGACACACACACACATCTCTTGAATCTTTGATCATTTAGATCTAACTTCTTGAGATACACCGGTTTAGTCTAGGATTTGCTCTTCATAGAATAGATTTTGATTTGAGTTTTGATTCCTTGTAATCTTGTAAAAGCTCCTCATATCAATATAAATCTCATTAGAAAATCCAAGACTAACCATCTTGGTAGAGGACGTAGATCTTTTCCCGATCGAACCTCTCCAAATAGCTTGTTTCTATATTCTGCTTTTTATTCTACATTTAAGCTTTTCTAATATATTGCTTTGTTTGATCTTTGTAGATTGTCTTGCACTGTTTGAATTGTGTTTGTTTGCTTTCTGCCTTAGTTCCATTTTTCGCCTCTCTTTAAGCTAAAACTTAGTGCGTGCGTTTTACACTTCTGCGCATACATCTGCACATAAGTGATTGCTTTAAGTTTCCGCTGTGCATTTCACACTCTTGCTGCGCGCTATACTTAGCCAAAATTTGAGTTGTGCGCATTTTCCATTAATTTGCAAAAGAGTTTGAAAAGAATTTTAAAACGCTATTCACCCCCCCATTTAGCATTTTTCATACCCTTGTTTCCCCTTTGGGACCAACAAGTGGTATCAGAGCAAACACCTTCATAAAACTTGTTTTCGTTTTTCAAGCTTAACAGCTTGGGTGCGGATTCAAGATGGCTTTAAAATCTTTGGCAATGGCTAACTATTCACATGTTCCTGTGCTCAACGAAGATCACTTCGACATCTGGAAGCACTGCATGCTCACTCATTTTTCTTCTATCGATGAGATCCTCCACGACATTGTTCTTGAAGGACCCTACATCCCATTAAAGGCTAATCCCGATGCTGCTACCAACAAGGACAATCCTACCATCAATGACACGCCCCCAAGTCCCGGGGTTCTATAATGGAACCTCAAACCTGGTGCGCGTAACTAACAAGAAGCGAAAAAAAAAGGGGAATGACACCTGAATAAATCAACTGGTATCATAAATACTCAAGAGAAACGAGCTTAAATAGCTTACCAAAAGTTCTATACCAAGAAATTTAAACCAAATGTGGTTATATACAAGTACTATACAAGTCTACCCAAGATACTGAGTCTAAACAACTGATACAAAATTGTCCTCACCAAAACTGGAAAGGATAACAATTCCCAACAATAACAACCTGCCAAGTAGGCCCCTGCTAAGTCGAGCCTCACAACGTATTACCACTTGCTTTCCTGGGGGGGAAACAAATAAACAAGGAATGGGGTGAGATAAATCTCAGTAAGTTACTAGATACAAGTACATAGCATGTCATCATGTAATCATGCAAATCAAGAAGATTATCAAGTAATCATGCTCAAGATGTCATCAAGTAACAAGTATATGAGAGGCTAAGCCAACTCATCAAGTACCTAGCATATAAGGCTAAACTATCACGTTAGAAAGGATATTCCAACCTTATTCCTCCCAAGTAAACCATTGTTGTCGTTGCTTATTGCAGTTGACAAATCACGATCAATCAAGTTCTGCTGTGCAGTACATAAAAGGACCCGGTAACCAGTGTCACTCACAAGAATAAGATTCACGAGGTGTTCACGAGTTTAGCATTCACTTTTATCAGGCGTATTGCTCTAATAAAGGAAGCTATGCCCTTACTATGGCCTGTAGTAAGGGGTCAAGCGTAGATACATAGATCCCCGATTATCACTTAGCCCCAGCACTCACGATAAGCGTGGACCTATATATCTCCGAACAAGCAAGGAGAACCAGCTGGACTCACACAAGAATGCACAAGTAGGTATTTACTTGAACTACGAGAGTAGAACTAATCCAAAAGTAGTGGACCAGTCCTTCATGAACCATATAATTATGTGCTCACCAAAACTAACGAGAATAGAACTAAGTCCAAAAGTAGTAGACCAGTCCTTCATGAACCATGTAATCATGTGCTCACCAAATACCAGTACACGTATGCAATATTTGCGAATACAAATCAGTATAACAATGGCACGTAATGTGTCCACGTAACACAATCAATCCAAGTTAGAGTCTATTACTAACATACCCCAAACAAGTAGTAGGGTACATCATTCTATGTCACTTTGTCATATGTCATATTTGCATGTACATATTCATATAATCTTTAACACATTAATGTGTCTATCACGATACCCTTACTTTCAAGTAGAGCCCAACATCTTAGACTCTAAGCACGTAGTCGAATAGGTCGTATTGTACCTAGTCACAACCATATCTCGCGTATATGTATCGTTAATAATCGAATACATTTTCCAACACATATTGTGTTCTATAATCATTTTTTTATGAATTATCTTCATATTACACTAGTTCCTATTTCTTTAGGAACCTATCTCAGGAACATGATAACTTCTTTATACTTTATATACTTCATTGAGTATATGCACGATTAAAACCAATCACTAGCACATTAATGCTTGTTCATAGCACTTTCAATACACACGTATTAGATTCGAGTATGTAATAGAGTTGATCATTTTCTATCTAGTTCCATATTCTAACTCTTTGGTTATTAATACCAAGTATCAAATAGTCAACAAGCCACATTCTATCAAGTAGCTATATGCAAGATTTGCACATACACACCAAGGATAGTTCTAACAAGTTAGTGCTTGTTCATAGCACTTTCAAATTCATTACCATACACATGTATTGGTTTCAATTCATGTACAAGATTTTATCATCTTCCATTCAAGTTCTCAATCCAATTCTTTGGATGTTCAAGACATGTACAAGAATTAATTATCTCATACTCAAGTTATTATTCCAATCTTTGGATATTCAAGTCATGTACAAGATTTAATTGTCTTATACTTCAAGTTCAAGCTAAGTAGATGAGTTACATATCTTATACTTACAATTCATGATCCTATTCTTAGGATATTCAAGCTCAAGACATTTTTCTAGTGCCCCTAAGGTACACAAACATTGGCTTCAAGACACATATAATACATTAGTGCTTGTTCATAGCACTTTCAAGACAATTAAAAGAGTTCTTAGTTTGATATTCAAGTTCTCATTTTAATATAATGAGTAATCATGTTCAAGATTCACTTCTGATGCCCCTAAGGTGTCACAACACGTGCTAGGACATCTTATACTAAGGCTCTATGCCTTAACTAGGGTTACTTCCAACTTGATCTCACTTTAAACAAGCTTTTTGGATTTTCAGACAACCGGGCGGCCGCTCAAAACCTTATGTGCGGTCGCACACTTCAACACACTTTGTATGGAAAATCTTCAGCTAGCTTGAGCGGTCGCACAAGGGATTTGTGCGGTCGCACACTAGGGCGCAAATGCTCAATTCTTTCCCAGGCTTACAATTGTCCGTCCCAAGCGTAGGAGTATACTTTCACTAACTCATAGGCCATACCCAGGACATACAAACATGTTCCAAACATAACTTTCAAGTTTATTTCATCAATTTTACCGTCCCACGATTAATAGAATAATTTTCTTTTATTTCATTTAAATATTTCACCGTCCCAAAAGTATAAGTATAATTTTTCTAATATACTAATATACTCATTTAGGGATACTTTCATTCATTTCACCGTCTCACAAATAGGAGTATACTTTTTCTAACTCTTTGTAATTCATACTAATACTCCCTTCGTCCCAATTTTACAAGTATCACAAAATTCAACCAATTCACGAAATTAACAAGCACAAGTATCAAGGATAACATATATGCATGTTATTACAAGCAAGGGGGAGCTAGTGACTTACCTACTCCGAAATCAAATTCACCCAAACTAATTTCTGTTCGGCAGGAAATGATCTACTCACCGCCCTGATCATTTATGCGGAGTCAGATTTTCGAACAGAGGCATAATTAAGCAAGAGGGATCGAGAATAGGGTAAACCCTAACTTTTCTTCTGAGACAGAGGAACGTACGAGAGAAATTGAGAAAGTGATCCTGAGGAAAGGCAAACACAAGCTTTATCCTTACAAGTTTCAAAGATTTGCATTTAGGCCCTTCAAGTTCCACTTTGAGCATTTTAGCCCCTGAACTTTATTTTTCACAAATGACCCTAAAGTTTCAACTTTGAATACTTAGGACCTAAACTTGCTCAATTAGTTAAATAATTAACTCAATTAAAATAGCATATAATTATGCAAGTCAAGAATATAACAGGAATTAGGACGGGCGTTACAATCAAGAAGCCCAAAGAGAAATGGACTGACGAAGAAAAGAAATGGGTTGGCTATGACGGAAGAGCAAGGAACATCATCCTAAGCACCATGGACCTCTCTACGCACAATCAGATTGTGAGCTGCGCAACTGCAAAAGAGCTATGGGATGCTATTGAAGGCTATGTGAATGGAGACAAAATTAGCAAGGAAAATAAAAGATTTGTTGTGAAAAGAAAATTCAACTGCTTCATGAAGATAGATGGTGAAACCCTTAGACAAACTTATGATCGCTACTGTGCTATTGTAAACTCTTGTATATCTCTGGGAAAGACTTTCACCAACAAAGAAATTAATGCTCAATTCTTAGATGCGCTTGGTTCTAGATATGTGCACAAGGAAAGTCATCTGGAAGATTCTGGATTTCTGGATACTTGGCCTCTGCACAGTTTGTATGCTAATTTAAAAGTGTTCGAGTTAAAACTTGAACGAATTGATGAAACTGAAGGAAAAGGAAAAGTAATCTCAATGGTTGCGCAAAAAGAACTTGCGCATGCTCAAACCTCAGACAAAGTCTCTACTTCATCCTTACTTGAAATGGATGACGATGACTTCGCCATGTTTGTAAAGCGATTTCAAAAATTTAGGAAATTCTCAAAACCTGGATCCTCAAGTAAAGCTCCAGCAAAGTTCTCTCGTGGAAGAGACTCAAATAAAGATGATGACTAGGTTTTCTACAACTGTAGAAAGCCTGGTCATTTTGCATCAAAATCATACTCCAAAATTTGAGTACATGAAGAGGAACGGTGCGCTGAGATCCTCAAAGCAGCGAGGAATGGTTGCTGAAGAAGACTGCGCAGACAAGGAGCTCAAGACCTGGATAGAGACAGACACTGAAGACAGTGATGATGATGACTCTGAGGATGGACTGCTCTGCTTGATGGAAAATGCTGATGATGATAGCGACTCAGAAAACGATGTTCCTGATATGAATGCACCAAATGAGCCAAGGAAGATTGTAAAGAAGAAAGGTCCCACTATCACTGAACTGGTAGAAATGGGACATCTAACTCCAAGCAGATCGAATGGCAAGTACTTATTTGCCAGAGCAGACATATCAAAGAAATTTGTAGCAGCGCCTCCGTATAAAGAACCTCTTGAAATTCCTGCTGAAATTATAAAGGAAAGTGATGACTCTACTGTTGAACACGAGTCTGTATTCAAACAAGCTGAAAAGGTAATCAAAAGATTTAATTCTATGAAAGAAGCAGTAGACTTATCAATTGGAGAAATTTCACAGCTTAAGACGGAGAAAACTCTTTTAAAATCTGAAAACACCCTCCTTAAGGAGCAGATTAAGAGTATGACTCCTCTTACTGAAAAGAACCGTTTCTTGATAGATCAAAATGTGTTATTTAAAGTAAGAACCGAAGAGTTGGATGCTCAAGTAGCAAGATCACTGATGAGTGGTGTTAGGGCCCAATTGGTAGGAAAATAGGCTAGAGGGGGTGAATAGCCTAATTAAAACTTTTTGATGAAAACACTTTATAAATGCAAAGTCACTTATCAGTTTGCAAACTATTATCAGTAAGCGCAGCGGAGAAGATATGACTTAGTTTAACTCACACAAAACAATTTATAAAAAGGTTTTGAGAGCTTGGTTTAACACAAAGTAATTTCACAAAGTTCAATGCAGTTTCAAGAGATTGGTAAATAGAAATTACAATGAATCAGTAAGAATAAGTACGATCTGCCGGTGATAGAGTTCCAACCGGCAAAGACAAAGTAAGTAACAGGGGACACAAGTATTTGGAGAGGTTCACAGTGTAAATACTGCTACGTCCTCTACCAATTTTGGTCAGAACTTGGATTTGGGTTAAGAGCACTATTAGATATCCCTAGTCTATTACAAGCACGGCTTTGCCGGATACAAAGACTAAATTCTAGAGATTACTAATGGATCGAAATACAAATCTGACCAAGTGTTTTTGAGCGGCAAGTCCAAAAGAACTTATCTCACTCAGGTGGGTGTGTGAGTAACTCAAACAACGTATTCCTTAGAATAATCTAGTTTGGGAATACTTACAATATTGATGAGTTTGTGCACAAGTGTATGTCCTAATAAATGATCTAATGATTATCTGGACAGAATGTTTGAGCTTCAATGAATGCTCTAAACAATCAACTATCTTCAATGAACTAAAATCACTAACCCTCTTCAATGCTCTAACTCCTCTATTTATAAGAGGAGTTAATGACTTGAGTCTTGTTGAAGAAGGATTGCAAATTGAATTTCCAGCTGGGTAGTTGAGGAGCATTAAATGTGGTATCTTCAGCATTAATGGCAAAGATATGGAGTACACGCATGTCTTGAAAAGTCTGATGGGTAAAGAACCTTTTGTCTCAACCGGTTACCTGCAAAAAGCAAGTAGAGAAAGTAGAGCTAAAAATAGCTATGTGTCAGACGGCGCAGTAATCATAATAGAGCAGATAAACTACTTTTAGATAAGACAGTACAAAAAAGACAAAGACAATCGGTAAAGTTGATTTTAAGATAGAACGATGAAACCTGACTATCAGTAAAGTTCAGAATGTCCTTGCTGATTGTCGAGTCTGAATGAGCAGTAAGTTGATCGGCAACTTGAATGCTGGTCTACCGATTTGCTTCTTCTAGCTGGTTTTCCTTGATTGAAAAGGTTGTTATACACTTGTGCTGGTCCCAAAGAATCCTAAGAGTACCTAACAAAGGTTCTATTAATATTGGGGGATCCTAAGTGTTAACTATGATTGGGATTAAGCAATTCTCTGTCCTAAACATATATATGAACAACAATCTCCTCCTAATTGCTTAAGTTCAATCACCCTATCCAAGAACATCTATCTTAGCTTAGTAAAAGAATGTATTAGAGATGTCTATTTATTATCATTCCCTAAGCCAAGTCACACATTAGATATCTTAGAAAGGAAAAGAAATAAAAATACAATAAAATAAGATAAGATAGGAAAAGGAAATGGATTGCTGATTAATCAGCAGAGAAATAATAATCTGCAAAACAAAGTTATCATGAATAGCAGCAAATATATTATAAGAACATAACATAAGATAAGCAAACACAAAACAGAATGTTAGCAATGAATTTTGTTGGATGTATCTTTGAAGGTCTTCAGGATATCTATATCATTGGCTACATTGACTCAAGACATGGGACGGTCTTCTTGCTGGTCAGCAGCCTTTGATGTAGATTCAGTACGCTTGGCCTTCTTCTTTGCTCTAGCTTCTTCTTTGTCAGATTTCCTCTTCTGTCTTCTATTAGTGCTTTGCAGTCTTTCAGTCAGCATCTTGTTGTTGGCTTCAAGAGCGGCAATCTTCAGTTGAGCATCAGCGAGAGCAGTCTTAGTTACAGATAGCTCTTTTTCAATTTTCTCCATGTCTCTGATCTGCAGTCTATGGTCATCAACAAGTTGCTTTTGAATAGAATGAGTAGATCCCAGGGATTCAAAAAGCTTAACCAGTCTGGTTTCTCTATCAGCCAGAAGACTCTTCAAGTCTTTAATTCTTCTATTTTCCTCCTCTTGATTAGACTTAAGAATCTTAGCAGCAAGATCTTTATGAGTCTTCTTAATCAGGTCGGCAAGAGAAAAACCAAAGTCGCCAAAATCAGCACGAGTGGCAGGCACTTGCTGATTTGAGAAATCACCTTCCTCAAAGCGAATGAATTCATAGAGGCTGTGGACAACAACCGGCTTCTCAATAATGATTGGCTTGGAAAAACTCTCGGCAGATTGTACCAGTAGAGATGGCACAAAATCTTCATTGAGTAAGTCAGCCTCTTCTATAAGCATAACAGCAGAATCGTCCATCGGCAACTCATCATCAGAAGAAAGAATGATCATCAATAGAGAAGGGGGGACAGGAACTGAAGTAGGAGGCGGAGGCAAAACTTAGTGAAGAAAGTCAGCAATGGCAGCATTTGCATCGGCAAGAAGGAACTCATCCGTAAGCGAGGTGGAATCAATCAGATTGGCAGCAAAAACAGCATGGTAGATCAGCAAAGGAAATGCAGGATGCACAATTAAGTCATGATCTCCAGGAAAATGAAAAACACCATTGTCCTCATGCACCTTCTCATCCAACCATTCATGTTGATGCAAGTATATCATGAAGTTCATAGTTGATCATCATGTACCTTCTCATCCAACCATTCATGTTGGTGCAAACTTCCTTAGGAGAGGGACCATGTAGGTGAATGTTACCTCCAACCTTTAACTTTCCAGGTAAGCAGTGAAGAGGTTCATAGACTGGTCCTTTCACCTTGAGCTTTGACACCTGAGGAGCCTTCCCTTTCCTCCTTTTAAAATCTGGTTTAATCCAGGGCATGAAGATTATCCTTTGACTAGCTGTGGAACCAGCAAGGAAGGGATGAGATGTGACATCTGGATGATCTCTGCCGAAGGGAGAGGGAATTCGCTGAAGTGTAGAGCGAAAGGATATGATAGGCTGATGAGGAGGAAACAACGGTTGGCCAAAACTGTTAGAAGGAATAGAGATGCTGGTTGTGTACCAGTTTGAACTCATCATCTCCTTGGTGTGTAGTTCACAGTTGTACTCAGGAGGTGGAGCAGAATCCCTTTCATCTTCATTCATAAGGACCGGAAATTCCATATAGTCGGTAGGATCTATCTCATCTGAGCTTTCCTCATCAGTAGCAGCAACACTAACAGCAACTGGTTGCACTTCATCAGCAACAACCGGTTGTACCTCAGGAGCAAAAAGAAAAAGGGGTTCTTTAGGAGCAAATAAAGCTTCCTAGAATTCATGGAATTCTTTAAGTTGCAAGTCATGATCTATCATAGCATCCAGTGCAGCCTTTTGATCATCAGAACAGGCAATCTCTGCATCGGCACCTCCTCCCAACTCAACAACCTCTCTAACACCAATAGGTTCAACAAAAATAACAGGGATAATCTGAGTATCGGAAGTTGGCTCAGAATCTGCAAGAAAATGTTCATCAGCAGATGTGACTGGAATGATCTGAGTTTCAGTAGTTGGCTCAGTCAGATGAGTGTCTGTAGTTGGCTCATCAGTAGATAAAATATCCTTATCAGCATCAGCAATGTCTTCATCAGCATATGCTCCTCCTGAAATCGACAAATCTTGAAACGCAACTTCATCAGCAGATTGAGTGTCGGTAGTTTCCTCAACTTGATTTTCAAGTTGCTCAGAAGCAGCACTCACTTCATCGGCTAAAAGAGTTTCTGAAGTTTTCTCAATTGCCTTATCAAGCACAAAGCCTTTGTTAGCAGATCTCCTCCTTCTTGACTACGGTCTGAGCTATCACTGACCAAAACTGAGTCAGCAAAGGTGACACGCCCCCAGGTCCCGGGATCCCCTAATAGAACCTCGAACCCAGTGGGAGTGCCTAACAAGAATCAGGAAACTTAACAAGAAACAGGATGACATCTGTTTATAACAAACTGACATGATATATATACTCAAGAGTAAGGAGCTATACTAGCTCACACCACGAGTTCTAGACAAGAAAATTAAAACCAAACTTATTTACATACAGCGGAAGATATGCCTAGCACATAAGCTGGCATCAAGAGTACTATACACGATGTCTAGTGACAACAAGAACTGAACAAGACTGTCTACCCCAAAATAAGGAGTTACAAAACCCATAATACAATCGTCCTCACCAAAAGTAAAAGGACACAAGCCCCCAAAAGGATCACGACCTGCGAAGTAAGCTCCCAGCTAAGTCAAGCCTCACTGCGCACTATCCTTCCTTTGATCTAAGGAAAACAATTAAACAAGAAACGGGGTGAGATAAATCTCAGTAAGCTATTAGATGCAACTACATGACATGTTATCATGCAATTCAAGTAGATACTCAAGTAATCATATATCAAGTATCATCAAGTAACAAGTATATGAGAGGCTAAGCCACTCATCAAGTAGCACATAAGCTAAACAAGCAAGTTATAAGGATATTGCTTCCTTCCTTATTCCTCCCAAGAATACCATTGTCATCGTAGCTTGTATTACTTTGACAATCACGATCAATAACAGGAAACTGATTATTCAGTATGTATCAGAAGACCCGGTAACCAGTGTCATTCTCAAGATCAAGACTCACGAGGTGTTCAAGAGTTTAGCATTCACTTAAGTCAGGCTTATTGCTCCAACTAAGGAAGCTATGCCCTTACTATGGCCGGTAGTAAGGGGTCAAGCGCAAATACATAGGGACCCGATTGTCACTTAAGCCCCAGCTCTCGCGACAAGCGTGAACCTATATATTTCCGAACAAGCAAGGAGAACCAGCTGGACTCACGCAAGAATGTACAAGTAGATATTTACTTGAACTACGGGAGAAGAACTAATCCAAAAGTAGTGGACTAGCTCAACAAGGAACATGCTTCAAGTAATCAAGAAGTCACCTTGTTATCAAGCAACTATATGCAATGTTTGTACATACACAACAAGAACATGTCTCATACAAGTTAGTGCTTGTTCATAGCACTTTTAAGTTCACTACCATACATATGTATTGGTGTCAAGCCATGTACAAGATTTTATTATCTTATATTCAAGTCTTAATCCATTTCTATGGATGTTCAAGTCATGTACAAGATTTTAAATGTCTTATACCTCAAGTTATAATTCCAATCTTTGGACATTCAAGCAAGTATAAGAGTTATACATTTACTCTTACAAAATCCCAATCCTACTCTTAGGATGTTCAAGTCTAAGACCTTGTTCTAATGCCCCTAAGGTGCACAATCATTGTTTCAAGACAAGTATAACACATTAGTGCTCGTTCATAGCACTTTCAAGATATAAGGAATAGTTACTACTCTTATACTTAAGTTCTCATTTGAGTTCTTTAAGTGTTAATGTTCAAGACTAAGTTTTAATGCCCCCAAAAGGTACAATTACACTTGCTAGGACATCTTATACCAAGGCTATATGCCTTAGGAGGGATAAGCTTTCAATTTGATTTAGATTTAAAACACTTTATTTGGAACAGGGGACCGGGCGAGCGCTTAGCATAGACCGGGCGGGCGCTCATCCAAGAATTTCTGAAACCCAAATCTTCTGGCCAAAAGGGCGGGCGCCTGGTCACTAACCGGGCGGGCGCCTGGTCCTATTTTCAGCAAACACCAAATTCTTTCCCAGGCTTAGGATTCTCCGTCCCCAAGCGTAGGAGTAACTTTTACTAACAATTTAACAACTCCAACAAGGGCATAACATGAGTAAATTAATATTTCCATGTTCTTTCACCATTTACACAGAGGAATTATTACTCCATTTGTCCCAAATTTACAAGTACCACAAAAATCATCCCAAACACGAAATTAACATTCACAAGTATCGAGATTAACATTTATGCATGTTATTACAAGCAAGGGGGAGCTAATAACTTACCTAGTCAAAAATCAACGTGACCCAAATAAATTTCTGTTCGGCCTGGAACGCTCTATTCAACGCCACAAATATTAATCCGGGATCAGAATCAAGAACGGAGGGGTAATTAAACTCGAGGAGTCGAGAATAGGGTAAACTTTAACCCTAGCTTTTCAGAACAGAGGAAGCAACGTAAATGATTTGGGAAATAATGACCCAGAGAAGAAGGCAAACAACATTTATCCTTTCAACTTTCAAAAATGACACTTAGTCCCCTCAAGTTTCACTTTTAACAAAAAGACCCCTAAAGTCAAATTTTCACAAATGACCCAAAAGTCAAAACTAGACATTTAACCACCTTAATATTCTAAAGCAGTTAAGAAATTTAACCCAAGTAAAACTAGCACATAATATGCAAGTTCAAGTATTTAACAAATAGGTCAAATATTTAACGAGAATAAGGATGGGCGTTACAAAGGCCTCAGCAGATGAGACAGTAGCGGCAGGAGTTGAGGGCTTCTTGAAAACTATACTGATCGGCATCTTGTCATACTCACCGATTGAATCAGAAGAGGTGGATGTGTCACCAGCAGATTTGTGAGCACATACAAAATCGGCAGTATCAACTGAACTGCTTGGAGATTGGACCAGGAGCAGGAGCAAGAGCAGGAGCAGGGACAAGTGTAGAAGTAGATGCTGGGGCAGAAGCAGCTTTAGCCTTGATGAATGCTTCTGAATCTTTGATTAAGTTCACTGTTATCCTCTGCACATTTTTGACAAATTGAGTGGTTTGGGGGCCATTATCCAACCTTTCGCTATCATTGTAGTTCAGCAAATCGTCTTCATCTTCTGGTCTACCCAACTGATAGGGATCATTCTCATCAAAGTTCATCAGTTGGTTGAAAATGGAGGCATAAGCTACCCAAACATCTTGTACCATCAGATCTTGTCTGATTCTATCTTGAAACAGATAGACCTGATTCCAGGGGAGAGGCAACAAGTCAAAATATCTCCCAAAATTTAGTCGAAGCTCAGCTTCAGGAAGCTTATGATATCTTTGAAGAGGGACAAACTTTTCCTTTTACATGTCAGTGAGCCAGTTCAGGCTTTTGTAATCAACATAATCAGCAAGCTTTCCTGTAGGGACTGACTCCTTCCTTTCCTCATGGAATTGGAGCAACCGGCGAATGAAAGGGTGGAAATGATCAATAGGGAACATCCATTTCTTTGACAAGACCTTATTGGTAAATGACCAATGGTTTCTAAAGAAAATATGGAAAGTGGGGTTCCTGATCGGCTTGCATTTTCTGACAGTAGGTCCAGAGGCTATATCAGCAGCAGCATGGAGCTCAGGTAAATAGAGAAGATCTAGAATTCCCTTCTGTGGAGGAACTCTTACCCCTAAGTCAGATGCAATCAATCTTCTTCTCTCAGCCATTTCATCGGTAGCATCGGGTTCAGACTTGATAACTACAGAGGAAGCAGTAAGTGTTGCACCAGCAAAAAAAGATGGTGCAAACCTAATCTGCTTGGCTCTTGGATAGGTAGATGGAATTTGAGATGAAGGAATTTGAGCAACAGCAGGCTTTGGCTTTTGAGCATCAGGAGGTTCATCAGTAGAAGCTTTTGACTTTTTGACTTGGTCTTTATCGGCAACCTTGAAAAACTTTCTTTTCTTCGGGGCTGGAGGAGTAGAATTGGCAAGTATCCTGTCGATGGAAGGAGCAGGAGTAAAAACGTCGGCAGGAGCAACAGCAGAAACCTTGACAACTTTCTTTGCCTTCTTCTTCTTTGGAGTACCAGCAGCAGGGACAACTATAGTGCCGGTAGAATCCTTCTTGGTAATTCTCTTCCAGTCAGTAAGCTTGAAGGATTTAAGCTTATCAAACTCAAGGCTTGGAGGTGCTGGGGAAGCTCTGACAATCTCTGAATTGTTCCTTAAGATAGTGCTTATCAGCATATAGTGACAACCCTTACCAGGGTGAGCTTTGTTCTTTCTTCTGTCTTCTTTCCACTTAACAACAGCAATTGCAATAACCCTAAAGAGATAGGCACACCAGTTAAATTCTTCTTGAAGTACAATGGCTACCATTGCCTCAAACTGTACATCTCTAACATGGCTGTGAGAGCCAGATCTGCAGACCAAACACCTATCAACAATTTCAGCAAGAGCAAAAAATCTTCTTCTATAATGAGCCTTCAGATGATTATCTCCACTAATTCTAGGATCGGCTCCCCTCATAAGGGTCCATGCCTTGTCCAAGGACTTATCATCAGTAAGACTAGTTACACCTTCACTTCCAAGGAGTGGGAAAACACCAGAAATAGAGGATGGAATGATGGAGATAGGAACGCCGTCGACAGTAGAGTTGATGGAGACGAAGGTAGATGGGTCATTTGCAGCAGTGATAACTGAGGCGTTGGAGAAGAACTCTTGAACTTGACTCAAAAATAAGAACTCAACACCAGTTGGAGTGATGAAGGAATTGAGTAGAGAACCAATCAATAGATTCTTCAAGAAATTGTTGGTAGTAGTGCCCTAGGCACGTTTAATAAACGTTGTAATTGTTATCATTTATTTCATATCAATAAAGAGATGTTTTGATTATTATTGTTGTTCATGTTTAATTATAATAATCCCCGTCCCTAGTGCTTGTTAAGCACTAGTATAAAGGCTAAATGATCATGGGATGATCATGTTAGATTTATGGGTACTTGTTTGGAACAAGGTACTGGACTTGACCCGATGTATGAGACTTATGTCATGGTCTATGTCGTACATATATCTCATATTAGTTATGTCATTTGAATCCTTAGACATGAAGTTATTATAGTCTTCCACTTGATGAACATTGTGTTTGACATATTCAAACGCTACCTTAACACGGTAGTTATAAAGGGTATGATTGGCATAATCGGATTCCCGTTGGGAAGAATAATAAGCTAAGTGGATTTGTCCCTCCACGGAGAGATGTCAAGCTTGGGCCCCTTGAAGGAATGATGTTGATGAAATGTTCGGCCGGACTCAAATGGATTGATTGGATCAATAGCATTTGAATTATCAACGTATTTGGAATCGAGAAAGTATTGAACAAAACAAGTTGACTGTTTGACCATGACTTGTGTTCAATGACATCGTGGACAAAGGGATTGTGACATATTCTAAAGGAATGCGAACTTGTATCTAGTTATACTATTTGGGTAGGTATGACGGTTTGCTAGAACCTAATCATATCTTATGGGATCATGTTTGAGCTCATTGCCAACTTAGTATAATCCTAGAGTGTCACACACAATAGAACGAATCTTTAAAAGGACTACATTGGAATTTTGGAAATTCTGGACTTTCTGGGAAGTGGGCGACCGCACATAATGGACTGGGCGGCCGCACACTTAGCTCAGAAATGTACCAGTTTTGTTTCAGATTGTTGTGCGACCGCACAGAGGTTTTTGGGCGGCCGCACAGTACTGTCGACTGGCACTTTCCTAATTCGATTTGGAATGTCTTTTGACACAAGATTCCTATTTGGAATAGGTCTTGCTTGTGTATAAAAGGATGAGTTCGGCCAGAACTTCAGTGATAGCCTTTTGTGAGTCTCCAAAGAGTTTGAGAGAGGTTTTATTTTGATCTAAGACATCTTTGGTTGAAGAACAAAATAATACACAAAAGAAAAATTCCATATAGTCATATCAAATTGTGAAAGTGTGTTTCATAGTTGTTGGTCTAGCAACCAAGATCAAAGAAGCTCCTTTGATATTCGTTCGAAGTGTGGATACCGCTAGAGGGTGAAAATCATCATCTTAAAAGTTCGTGTTCAAGCTTTGTGATCGTGATCAAGTCTTCAAACCTCCACCAAAGACCAAGAGAATTTGATAGCCATCAAGGGTTAGTTTATTCCTCTATTCTTATGTTGTATTTGATTTAATCATATGAACGGATCCATGGCTTTGGGTTTCAAAATTTTAAATGCTAAATTCCGCTGCGCATGTTTGATCGAAACCCAACAGAAATCCCCATCAGTTGAGTCTTCGAAGAACGTGGAGTCAACGTAACCTCCATAGATATCCTTGTCGTTGCTTGACATTATCTTCAAAATTACTTAAGAAATCTCACAAGTTAATATCAATTAGATTCAAAATAAATTGAAATGCAAGTGTAAGATCATCAGATAATTACCAGAGAATAGAGCACGATCTATTGAATAATGGTAGGAAAAGTTAGATGATAATGATGATGAACACAAGCAATAGTGAGAATTCAAGAGAGAAAGAGAAGCGAAGAGAAGAAGAAAAGTTTAAGTGAAGCTTTTATATGTTATAGGAGAGAGTGAATAGGAAGGGTTTGCATGGGGAAAAGAGAAATAATGAGGAGTTTAACTGATGCGAATAACTCAGAGAACGTGCACATACAATGAAGTAAATGCGCGGACCGGACGGTTAAGTATAGACGGTTAAACTTAGGAGAGAGAGAAGGGGTATAAATGGCAACAATAATATTGTAAATATAAGAGTTACCTTTCTGATTTATCACAAGGATTTGGGATAAATGTTTGACACGATTTGGGTAAGGCGGTGCACACACGTGTCAGAGAGGTGGTGTGACCGATTGTACCTTTGATTTGACTTTGCTTACGTCATGTGTCAGACAATCCTTATCCGTTAAGGGAAGATCTACCGATTAAGTTTGAATTTTGAAAATCGGCAAGACATATTGTCGGCAAGATATTGTTGGTCGGCATGTTGCTTTTGGTCGACAATACTTTTGGTCGGCAAATTATTTCATACTTTGCTGATTAGATCGGCAGACTGACACAAGTAATAAAGTTAGCACAGTTTTAACCAAAGTAATCAATCATACCTAGTTCACCTCTGAGGAATTCAAATCTTTTCTGATCCAAGGGTTTTGTCAGTATGTCTGCTCTTTGAAAATCGGTATGAACCTTGAGCAGCACAACATTTCCCTTTTCTACATGTTCCTTCAGAAAGTGGTATTTGATGTCTATGTGCTTGGTTTTGGAGTGCATGACCGGATTGTTTGATACTGAGATAGCAAATTGATTGTCACAGTAAATGGGACAAACTTGAGATGGAACTCCATAGTCAACCAGCTGCTGCTTCATCCAAAGGATCTGTGAACAACAACTGCCGGCAGCTATGTACTCAGCTTCAGTAGTGGAAGTGGAAATTGATGCTTGCTTTTTACAAGACCAAGACACCAACCGATCACCAAGAAATTGGCATGTTCCACTTGTACTTTTTCTGGTCACCCTACAAGCTGCAAAGTCTGCATCTAAATAACCAATTATATTAAAAGATGAATCTCTAGCATACCATAATCCAAGGTTAGCAGAACCACATAAATATTTAATTATGCGTTTTGCATCTTGTAAATGGGATTCCCTAGGTCAGCTTGAAACCTGGCACATACACAAACGGCAAACATGATATCTGGCTTACTGGCAGTTAGATAGAGGAGTAAGCCAATCATACCTTGGTAGACAGTCATATCTACCTTCTTACCAGACTCATCCTTATTTAAATGAATGTTAGTGCCCATCGGTGTGCTTTGAGAATGAGCAGTGTCAAAGCCAAACTTCTTGATAAGTTCTTTTGCATACTTGGCTTGACTGATGAATATTCCTTCATTTGTTTGCTTGACTTGAAGTCCAAGGAAATATGTTAGTTCACCCATCATGCTCATCTCGAACTTGCTCTGCATTAGCTTCTCAAATCTCTTGCGAAGTGATTCATTAGTAGAACCAAAAATAATATCATCGACATATATTTGAACAAACAATGAGTGACCCTTATGCTTGGCAACAAATAAAGTAGTATCGATTTTACCTCGAGTGAAACCTAAGCCATCACTAAGTAAGAACTTAGAGAGGGTTTCATACCATGCCCTTGGAGCTTGCTTCAGGACATAAAGAGCTTTCTTCAATCGGCAGACATGATTAGGCTTCTTAGAGTCCTCAAAATCGGGTGGTTGTTCAACATAAACACGTTCTTGGAGTTCTTCATTCAATAAGGCACTCTTCACATCCATTTGATATAGTTTGAATTCTTTGAAGGCAACATAGGCTAAGAAAAGTCTTATAGCTTCCAATCTTGTAACCGGAGCAAATGTCTCGTCATAGTCAATTCCTTCTTCTTGTCGGTAGCCTTTTGCAACTAACCTTGCTTTGTTTCTACTGATATTCCCAGCTTCATCCAACTTGTTCCTGTAGACCCACTTTGTACCAATAACTTGCTGATAAGTTGGTCTTGGCACAAGTTCCCATACATTGCATCTTTCAAACTGATTCAGTTCCTCTTGCATGGCTTCAACCCAACCAGGATCGGCAAGAGATTCTTCAGTCTTCTTTGGTTCTATATTGGAGACCATAGCAGATGAGAAGATACTTTCATCAAATGCCTTGCTAAGGTTCCTTGTCAGTCTTGGACCAAAAACATCACCAATCACATTTTCTAATGGATGATCACGAACTTCTCTAACTTCTCTCGGCACATAGTGTCTTACTGATTCTTGTTGTAAAGATTCTAGAGGAGGATCATGATCAGCAGATGGTGGAAGAGAAGAGGAGTTTTGAGTGAGAGGTGGATGAGAACTTGAGGGATTAGGTCTTATAACAAAAATCGGTTGAGGGCTGGATCTGTTTTCAGGATGATCAGCAGAGTTTGCATCGGCAAATGGATTCCGAAAGTTATCAGTATGATCATGTTCTGCCGATGATGGGAAATACTGTTGGGTTTCGTAGTAACATGCGCATCGGAATTTAGCATTTAAAATTTTGAAACCCAAAGCCCATAGATCCGTTCATATGATTAAATCAAATACAATAACATGAATATAGAATAAAACTAACCCTTGATGGCTATCAAAGTTTTCTCTTGGTCTTTGGTGGAGATTTGAAGACTTGATCACGATCACAAAGCTTGAACACGAACTTTGAAGATGATGATTTTCACCCTCTAGCGGTATCCACACTTTGAATGAATATCAAAGGAGCTTCTTTGATCTTGGTTGCTAGACCAATATTATGAAACACACTTTCACAATATAATAAAGAACTATATGGAATTTATTTGTGAATTATTTTGTTCCTCAATCAAGGATATCTTAGAACAAAATAAATTCTCTCTCAAACTCTTTGAGAATCACAAAAGCACTTGTTAATATGGTCTGGCCGAATTGGAGTTTTTATACACAATTAAGACCCATTCCAAATAGGAATCTTGTGCCAAAAACCTTCCTAAATCGAATTAGGAATTTTCCTGTCGGCAGAACCAGGCGCCCGCCTGTAAAGGACCAGGCGCCCGCTTGAATGACCAGAAGGTCCTTGTCTTTCTGGAATTAATTTAAGCGCCCGCCTGGTCTGAACCAAGCGCCCGCTCGGTAGACCAAACAGTCCAGAATGTTTCCAGAAATTCCTCCAAGGTCCTTTGACTCTAAATTCCAATATAGTCCTCTTATTAAAGATTCGTTCTATTGTGTGTGACCCTCTAGGATTATACTAAGTTGGCAATGGGCTCAAACATGATCCCATAAGATATGATTAGGTTCTAGCAAACCGTCATACCTACCCAAACAGTATAACTAGATACAAGTTCGCATTCCTTTAGAATATGTCACAATCCCTTTGTCCACGATGTCATTGAACACAAGTCATGGTCAAACAGTCAACTTGTTTTGTTCAATACTTTCTCGATTCCGAATATGTTGATAATTCAAATGCTATTGATCCAATCAATCCATTTGAGTCCGGCCGAACATTTCATCAACATCATTCCTTCGAGGGGCCCAAGCTTGACATCTCTCCGTGGAGGGACAAATCCATTTAGCTTATTATTCTTCCCAACGAGAATCCGATTATGCCAATCATACCCTTTATAACTACCGTGTTAAGGTAGCGTTTGAGTATGTCAAACACAATGTTCATCAAGTGGAAGACTATAATAACTTCATGTATAAGGATTCAAATGACATAACTAATATGAGATATATGTTCGACATAGACCATGACATAAATCTCATACAGCGGGTCATGTCCAGTACCTTGTTCCAAACAAGTACCCATAAATCTAACATGATCATCCCATGATCATTTAGCCTTTATACTAGTGCTTAACAAGTACTAGGGACGGAGATTATTATGAGTAAACATGAACAACAATAATAATCAAACATCTCTTTTATTGATATGAAATAAATGATAACAATTACAACGTTTATTAAACGTGCCTAGGGCACCACTACCAACAAATACTGAGTATCTGCTGGTTCTTCTACTGAAATGACTGGATCAGTAGCTGGCACTTAACCTGCAGGGTTAGAATTACTGGATTCACCTGTCTCATGAGCTCTAGAAGCATTAGAACTATTTGGAGCCTTATCAGACTCTAACAAATCAAATTCATCAAAGGTTACATGAACAGATTCAACAATTTTCAAAAGTTTCTTATTGAAAACTCGAAAGGCCTTACTGTGTTTAGCGTAACTAACAAAGATTCCTTCATCAGCTTTCTCATCAGATTTACCTCTGTGCTCCTTACCGTTGTAGAGCACGAAACATTTGCAGCCGAATATTTTGAAGAAGCCAATGTTAGGAATTCTGCCTCTCTAGAGTTCATAAGGAGTCTTGTTGTGGAATTTGTTGATTAGAGATCTGTTCTGAGTGAAGCAGGCGGTATTGATGGCTTCAGCCCAAAAGTATTTCGGCAGCCTGGCTTCAGCAATCATGGTCTTACCAACTTCTATAAGAGTCTTGTTCTATCTCTCAATGACACCATTTTGTTGTGGTGTACCGGCAGCTGAGAAGTTGTGTTCTATACCATGATCATCACAGTACAGAGAAATACCATTATTCTTGAATTCAGTGCCGTTGTCTGATCTCATACTGATGATATCGCTTTCTTTCTGGGTTTGTAGTAGTCTGAAAAACTTGGTAGAAATGGCATAAGTGTCATCCTTGTGACTGAAAGTTTCCACCCAAGTATATCTAGAGAAATTATCTACTACAACTAAGGTGTATCTACTTCCCCTAATACTTGTTGTAGTTGTGGGGCCAAATAGATCCATATGTAGCAATTGGAGGCACTTAGAAGTTGACATGCAGGGCTTGCTTCGGAAGGATGACTTATATTGTTTTCCAAGCTGACAGGCCTTGCATTTCTTTGCTTGATCAGCAGACACTTGAGGCAGACCGGTAACTAGATTTGAACCGGCAAGCTTAGATAGATACTTAAAGTTTAAGTGACTGAGTCTCTTGTGCCATAGCCATGAGTTCTCACTGATGTTCTTAGCTACAAAACAAACATTAGCAACACCAGTAATAGCACTTAAGTCTACTGCACAAATGTTACCTTTTCTTTTGGCAGTGAGAAGAGTTTTGTTGGAAGCAATGTCTTTCACATAGCAGCTGGAAGTAGTAAATACACATTGCATCCTTTTAACACAGAATTGTGATATTGATAGAAGGTTGTGTTTCAGACCATTCACTAGAGAGACCTTCTGTACAGTAACTGCACCTCTCTTGATGGTACCAATACCGATGATTTTTCCTTTGGCATTATCACCAAAAACTACTGGGGGACCTGATGCTTCTGAAATGTCGGCAAGTAGATCTGCAAATCCTGTCATGTGTCTTCAACAGCCACTATCTAGAATCCACAAGTCCTTGCTTGCACCAGTTGAGGCCATGAAGCATTCCTGATATAAAACAGTATGCTTATGGTCCCCCTTATTCTTGGGTCCGAGGGTTAGTTCCTCTTTGGCAACCACATCCGGCCACCACTGGAGGCTGCAACCTCAGTGAGTCCAGATAGGTGCTTCAAGAGGCATTCATGAGCCTTGTGACCATAATCAGAACAATTAGAACATCTCACTTGACTGATAGACTGTGGAGTCGGTAGAACATCATTCTGTTTAGTCAGTGCATCGGTAGAACTAGAGGATTGAGCAGGCTAAACTTAGTAGGTTTGAAGGTGCTAGTGTTGCCTTTCTTCCCATTCTGTTTACCTTTGGCAGTTACCTTTTTAGGTACTTGTCCATCGGCAGTAGAGGTGGTTAGAGCGGTAGTACTTGCTCTGCTGATGTATTCACCAAGAATACCGTTATCGGCAAACTCAATGTCAGCAACCTTAACGTAACTTTGTTTGTGCTTATCTTTCCTTTTGTTCTGGTTCTTAGGATACTTCATAGCAACAGCACTATATACTGGCTTGGCATCCACATGTACTGGGTTAACAGAACTATATTCAACTTTCTCACCCTTTTTCTCGGTTGCACAAGTTTCAGTAGAGCTACTGCTGCTGGAATCGAATCCTAACCCAGATTGGTCCTTATATGACATTTGGGTCTGTAGGATTGTTTCAACAGCAACTCTAGATTTTTTGTAAGAATCAACAATCCATAAGAGATGATTGTTTCTTTTCACAAGATCTTCGATCTGAGCTATCAATACTGCCACTTGAATTTTGAGATCTAGGTTTTCTTTCTTTAGAAGAACAGACTCAAGCTCATGTCCTTTGAGAACTTTAAGTTCAGACATAAGCAAGTCATTTTCTGTAGAAATTCTATTGAAATCAGCAGCCATCACTTTATGAACGCTACTCAGCTCCTCATGATCAATAAAAAGTTCATCCATTGTCTCTACCATTTCAGCTTTAGATATTTCAGGAAAGTATGAATACGTGTGTTTGAATTTGAGAATATTCATAGCAACATTAAAATATGAGAGTCGCCACGCCGTTTTAATTAAAGCCAAAACATTGAGAAAAAGCATGTTTAATGGGTTCGGGGGTCAAATTACAACAAGAGAAGAATATTGGACGTTATCACTCCTATCGCCTGAATTGATCGGTCTTTCTATCATGATGAATGTGTTAGTAGTGTGTTAGTGATTTAGACTGGATCCAAAGATTGCCTACGTTCCTCTCAATGTGAGAAGCTCAGGTCAGCGTAGTTCGCAGAGAATTTAGAATAGGCAGAAGAATCGGGATCATCCATAATGAGGGGGAATTTACCTAAAGATTAGGGTTTAGAAGTAGTTCCTAGATCATCCTCGGGTTGATGAACCCTCGATCATCATCGGCTATGAAATAACATGTAATTATGAAGATCACAACCCTAAATATAGCATAAATAAGGTTTTAATCTATGAACACGAAGAACATGCGAAGAACATATTATGAACATATGAATGAACATGCAAAGCTCATGAAGAAACTATGAATAAACATGTACGAACATGAATATAAAAGATCTACATTAAAAATAATGCAAGAACATGAAGAAAAAGTTAGAAAACTTACCTATGTTGGCAAGAAATAAACCTTGGATCTTCTTGAGTGTTTGAATGCTAATTAGAGAGCAAAATAGTGTTTAAGAACTCCAAAATTCGGACTTTAGAACTCTCAAAATCGGACCCCTAAACCAATAGCATGGGATTGGTTTATATAGTAGACTGAGGGGAAGATCTGATGGTCCAGATCATCTGGAGCAAGGTTGGCTGCCTGGCCATGATTGAAGCCGGTGCAAGAGTGGCCGCGTGGCCAAGGTTAAGGCGTGGCAAGGTTGGCCGCGTGGCCAAGATGGAGGGCGGCGGCGAAAGTGGCCGCGTAGCCATCGTTGCGCGCTGACTTGAAATTCAAGCTAGGGTTTTACTGTTCATACAAGGCAACCCTAAATGTCCATATTTAATGTTTTCTAGAACATTGAGCTATTTTTGGGAATCCGGGACAAGTCTTTGCAAGGTTTCTAATTCCTATAAAGTCCTTGTATATTTGGGAAAGTCCTAATAAACTCATTTTCAGGTCGGGTACTAACAGTAGCCCCTCGGCGACGCTTCTTGCAAGGCAATGTGGGGTCGACGATAAGAGAAGGATCCGTCTGAAACATGAGTTTCAAAAAAGATGAAAGGTAAGGGAACGGCTGAACCTTGGCAGGCGACCTACGTATCCGCGGGGGAATCAAGCCAAACGTAGTTCAAATCTGATGGGGAAATTGGGAAGGACTGTCCTCTGATGGGGAACAACGTTTTCTGCTGGGGAAAATGCACTTGCTGGGGATGAGAGATGACCATGTTTGTCGGGTGGCTGGACCTTTTCAGGTTTCCTACGTATCCTCCGAGGAATCAAGCCGGTCGTAGTTCAGAGCGATTAGGGAAAAGCGAGCCATCGGACTTCTGCTAGGGATAATAAACCTAAGGGCACTATCCTGTATGAAGAACGAACATTCGTTAGGAAATGAAGTCATTTGGGAAAAATAAAGATTACGTTGTCTAAATAATCCCAAGATGGAATGGTAAACGCAATCAGGATCGCCAGGGCTCCTGTCGATTGTGCTAACGAAACGCCGAGGCTTCTGCCAACCACGTTCGATCAAGGATACGTATGTCATAGAGGAGCCAAAGTCTCTACAATCATACGAATCCTAATAATAGATGCTGGACCTCTCGTAAATAGAAATGCCGAGGCTTCTGCCAATCGCGATCGATCTAGGATGCGTATGTCATAGAGGCGCCGAAGTCTCTACGATCATGCAAATCCTAATAATACATGCTGGATCTCTCGCAAACAGAAACGCCGAGGCTTCTGCCAATTACGATTGATCTAGGATGGTATGTCATAGAGGCGCCGAAGTCTCTGCAACCGTACGAATCATAAGAAAATATTAGGAAATTTTAAACGCAAGCAGAAACGCCCGGGTTTCTACCGACCGCGCTAAAATAATAGATGCTGGATCTCTCGTAAACAGAAACGCCCGGGCTTCTGCCAATCACGATCAATCTAGGATGCGTATGTCATAGAGGCGCCGAAGTCTCTACAACTATACGAATCCTAAGAAAATATTAGGAAATGCTAAAATAATAGATGCTGGATCTCTCGCAAACAGAAACGCCGAGGCTTCTGCCAATCACGATCGATCTAGGATGCATATGTCATAGAGTCGCCAAAGTCTCTACAACCATACGAATCCTAAGCAAATATTAGGAAATGCTAAAATAATAGATGCTGGATCTCTCGCAAACAGAAACGCCGAGGCTTCTGCCAATCGCGATCGATCTAGGATGCGTATGTCATAGAGGCGCCGAAGTCTCTACAACCATACGAATCCTAAGCAAATATTAGGAAGTGCTAAAATAATAGATGCTGGATCTCTCGAAAAATGAAACACCGAGGCTTCTGCCAATCACGATCGATCTAAGATGCGTATGTCATAGAGGCGCCAAAGTCTCTACAACTATACGAATCCTAAGCAAATATTAGGAAATGCTAAAATAATAGATGCTGGATCTCTCGCAAACAGAAACGCCGAGGCTTCTGCCAATCACGATCGATCTAGGATGCGTATGTCATAGAGGCGCCAAAGTCTCTACAACCATACGAATCCTAAGCAAATATTAGGAAATGCTAAAATAATAGATGCTGGATCTCTCGCAAACAGAAACGCCGAGGCTTCTGCCAATCATGATCGATCTAGGATGCGTATGTCATAAAGGCGCCAAAGTCTCTACAACTATACGAATCCTAAGCAAATATTAGGAAATGCTAAAATAATAGATGCTGGATCTCTCGCAAACAGAAACGCCGAGGCTTCTGCCAATCACGATCGATCTAGGATTCGTATGTCATAGAGGCGCCAAAGTCTCTACAACCATACGAATCCTAAGCAAATATTAGGAAATGCTAAAATAATAGATGCTGGATCTCTCACAAACAGAAACGCTGAGGCTTCTGCCAATCACGATCGATCTAGGATGCGTATGTCATAGAGGCGCCAAAGTCTCTACAACTATACGAATCCTAAGCAAATATTAGGAAATGCTAAAATAATAGATGCTGGATCTCTCGCAAACAGAAACGCCGAGGCTTCTGCCAATCACGATCGATCTAGGATGCGTATGTCATAGAGGCGCCAAAGTATCTACAACCATACGAATCCTAAGCAAATATTAGGAAATGCTAAAATAATAGATGCTGGATCTCTCGCAAACAGAAACGCCGAGGCTTCTGCCAATCGCGATCGATCTAGGATGCGTATGTCATAGAGGCGGCCGAAGTCTCTACAACCATACGAATCCTAAGCAAATATTAGGAAGTGCTAAAATAATAGATGCTGGATCTCTCGCAAACAGAAACGCCGAGGCTTCTGCCAATCACGATCGATCTAGGATGCGTATGTCATAGAGGCGCCAAAGTATCTACAACCATACGAATCCTAAGCAAATATTTGGTGAAGAATGGAAATTTTAAGGGGCTTTCCGTTCCCAAAGGTATCGAATATCAGTCAAAACAGCGCTAAGGGCACCTAAAATGAATCAAAGGGGAATGTACTAGGGGTAAAACTGAAATTTTGCATGTGGAGGCAAAGATGATGGATTGTTATGAAGTCGCAAACGGGATGAACTCTCGGGGAGTCACAAAGGTGATAGACTCTCGGGGAGTCCCAAAGGTGACGGACTCTCGGGGAGTCACAAAGGTGATAGACTCTCGGGGAGTCACAAGGGACTCTTTGGTGAGTCACAAGGGCAAATGACCTTTAGGGAGACGCGAAGGAGATGGACTCTCGGGGAGTTTCTAATATGGGAAACATGATCTGGGTTCCACTTATCCTAATTTAGGAGGGGATGAGGCTACAAGCCATTGAGAGCAAGGTGTTAGGTAAGGGACATTTTTCTTGGTTGCCTAGAGGTAGGACCTAAGGCTCTTTTAAGGAAATGGAATAAGGAAGATGGTGGTCTCCTAATCTTGAGATAGGGATGCCAAAGATGTCACGGCTTCTTGGGCTTTAGATTACGTCTTGGAGATACTGTGGGTTTCCTAGGCTTACAGGCTAGGGATAGGAATTTATTTAAGCATGAGGAGAGTATTCTATCCTAGGCTTAGTGCTAGGGCTTGGAAAGGTTGAGGTTTGGGAACTTCCTAAATGTTAGGGTTTCGAACAAGGGTTTGGAAACTGGTGTTTAAGGACCATGACTCTCCTAGGTTTGGGACTAGGGTTTAGGAATTTCCTAGGTCTAGGAGGCTAGGGCTTGGAGTTGTGGTAGGCTCAGAGGTTGCAAAGGCGTTGGCTTTTAGACATAAGGCTGGGAGTTTGAAAGGTTGTGACTTCTTAGGCTTGAGACCATGGACCGTTGGAAGAGGGATTGCTTTTGTGGAAGGTCCACTAAGCTTGATGTTAGGGTTCACCATTTTCTGGGATTGGTGACTATGGCTTGGAAATGTTCATGGTAACCTAGGCTTTAGGCTAGGTTTTAAGGCTAAGGACTGTAAACTTCCTACGTTTTGAGACTAAGGTGAAGGAGTTTCCTAGGTCTAGGACTGGGGTTTTGAAGGGAATGTTGAATCCTAGGCTTGATGATAGAGTTTAAAGAGGATAATTTCTACCTAGGCTTGTGGCTAGGGTTTTAGAAAAGTGCGACTACCTAAGCTTGAGGCTAGGATTTGGAGCGAATGCGACTACCTAGGCTCGAGGCTAGGGTTTAGAAAGAGTGCGACTACCTAAGCTTGAGGCTAGGATTTGGAGCGAATGCGACTACCTAGGCTCGAGGCTAGGGTTTAGAGCGAATGCGGCTTCCTAGGCTTGAGGCTAGGGTTGATTGAGTTTTGGACCGGGCATTATATCCTAGGTTTTGGACTAGGGTTCAATAAAACGGAGAATTGAGATTGTAAATTTCCTAGGTTTCGAGACTAGGGTTTCGGGAATTTGGAAATGATGTGGCATACGAGGCTTTGGAAATTCCCTAGAATTTGGGCTAGGGTTAAAGGGGATGTTGTGGTTTCCTAGGCTTAAGGCTAGGGTTTAGAGAGGATATGTGACTACCTAGGATCAAGGCTAGGGTTTAGGAAGGGTGTAAATACCTAGGCTCTAAGCTAAGGTTTGGAAGGGATGTAACTACCTAGGCTCGGGGCTAGGGTTTAGGAAGGATGTAATTACCTAGGCTTGAGGCTAGGGTTCAGAGAGAATGATATGACTACCTAGGCTTGAGGCTAGGGTTTAGAGAATGTGTTGACCTAGGTTTAAGGCTAGGGTTTGGAGACCGAAAGCATTTGAAGGTTTGTCTTGGTTTAGACCGAGCAAGTTTGAGGTCTAAGAGTGTTGCGGTTTGGGGCAAATGAGCTTGATACCTCGTGGCTGGATAGGCTCGATAGATTAGACCTAGGCTAAAGTTCTAGGGTTTAGCTAGGGTAAGACTCAGACATGTGTTAAGGAGACCGGGGCTTAATGGAATGGTAGGCGTGAGATCTAGGAGATCGAAGGCTAGGCAGGGTAGCGTTGGAACATAAGGCTTTCAAGCGGGTAAGTCTTTTGTCCTAGAGAAACCGCGTTATGGATTAGGACCAAGCAGGCTTGAGGTCAGCCAAGGAGCAACGGATTGGGGCCAGTTAAGGGTGTAAGGCGGACATGGCGGGTTTGGGTCCAAAGGTGTGCTAGGTGCGAACCATGTGCGGGAAATGGTCTGGATATGTGACCACGTTGGCGCTTTAGGTAAAGGGATTGGTACCCAAAGGTGTTAAGCGCACGAGTTTTGACCGGATGGGTTTTGATATCTTTATGGCATGTCACGGTATGCGGAAGATCCTATGCGTTCGAGCATGTTTGAGGTTTGGACTCGTGGGGAAGAAAGGTTTGAGATCCATGGAGTTCAAGGGTGGACCTCGTAGGTGGCGAGGTTTGGACTCGGCTCGGATTAAGTAGGTTAGAGACCTAAGGGGTTGAAGGTCAGACTAGGAAGTCTTTTGAAGCTAAGGAGTGACACTAGGTTGGTACTTGGTAGGTTTAAGAGTGGTAGGGCCATGGCTTGGATATGACGGGAATCGGGAGACGTAGATGCGTCGCTTTTAATTCGACCAAGTAAGCTTGGGAATTAAAGAGTTCCAAGGGTGGAGATGTAAGGTGAGAGACCTAGAGGGTAGAAAGTCTTGTGACCTAAAGGGTTTAGGAGTTGAGACCTAAAGTGTGGATCAGCTATGCTAGAGACCTACAAGGTAGGCGCTTGGTAGACTCGAGTGGTATTGGGATCTAAAGGATCGCTCAATAGGTTAGACTGAGTAGACCTAAGAGGTTGGACCTAGGAGGATAAGAGAGATATTGCTTAGACAAGGTAAGGACGAGTATATGTTGGTAGGTTCGATATCTAGGAGATCGGGTAGGCTCGGGACCAGTAGGTTCGGGACCTAATGGGTCATTATAAGGATTTGGCTTTGGTTAACTAGTTTAAGGTCTGAAGTTTTGGGTAGAACCGGTTTGAGGCCGAAGGGTCATGCTACGAACTTGCGGAAGGTCGAGCTAAGAGGTTATGATGTAACCTAGGTAAGACTCACCGGGTAGGTTTGGGGCCTAGGTAAGGCTGATCGGGTAGGCTCGGGACCTGGAGAGTTTATGGTGTAACTTAGGCAAGACTGACCGGGTAGACTTGGGACCTAGGTTTTGAACCAGGTAGGTTGGGACCTAAGGGTATCCTATTGTGTAGGAAATAGGGTTAAGGACCGAGTCGGTTCAAGAATCACAAAGATGGGTCTCAGAGTGGACCGAGGAGGTTTATACAAATTTTGTGGAGACCGAGAGTGCGGGTTTATAAATAAAGTGTCGTGGAAGAGAAAACTTTTGAAAGTGTTATGACTTTATAAAGATGTTTTATAATTAATTACGATTCTAACCAACTCAAAGAGTTTGTCACGTGCCGAGTTTGACGATGAGGGGTGTCCATCTTCCAAGTACATCCTTGTTGAAGCCTCGGTATTCTCTGGGAAACCACATAGTCGACCCATTCTATCGGGGATTCTCTAATTTGGTGAGCGGGTACCCTTCCTCCTTTGAGAAATTCTACGTCGAGCTTGATGATGAGGGATGCCCTTCTTCTAAGTATGTGCTTATCGAAGCCTCAATATTCTCTGAGAAAACCCTATAGTCGACCCATTCTGTTAGGGAAGCCCCAGTTCGATAAGGGCGTAGAGTGGGGTATCCTACCTCCTTTGAGACGCACCCTTTTTTCTGCCTAGAACGCCCTTGCGGGTTTTCAATCTAGCAGGCATCTCTTTTGCGTCATTTTGTTTGTTTTTTTTTTTTTGAAATCATTCAGTCGACTCAAAAAAGGAAAAAAGAATTGTTTGAAAACATGCGGGGGCGTTTTGGGGAGAGTAAGAGAAAGAGAAATAGTACTCACATTTTGACTCTTTAGGCAACTGAGTGTATATATGTACAAAAGGGAGGAAGCCCCTGCTTGACAGAAAGTAAGTGTTTAGCTCTTTCCTAGATTGTAGAACGGGAGACTTGTCGAGACATTTGAAAATTGTTTTATTCAAGAATCTCATTTGATTGCTCGAGAATGGACCTCGTTGATTAGTTATGCATCTTATGATTATGTTTTAGACAAGTAGTCTCGAAATAATAAATGTTTTGATCAATTGTGAGTGAAGAAGTCAGGAGTAGAAATATGGGGCAAGAGAGAAGAGAAGGAAAGTTGGCTACGAGGTGGGTTGTGTATATTTTGGACCGGACCCTAAGGTTTCCTACGTTCTCCTCAAGGTGAGAAGCTCAGGTCCGCGTAGTTCGGGGATGACCCGCTTGACGATGGTGTCGGGTTTCAGTGGGTATGTGTGGGAGGAAAGAAAGGAAAGAAAGTTGGCCCAAGGTAGGTTATGTTTGGCTTTGAGTGGTCGCCCGGTTGACGATGAAGTTGGGTTTTGAGTTTAGGGTGTGAGGTTCGTTTGAGGTGAGTTGTTCTTTGTAGCTCATTGCGGTGGATTATTCCTTTGTAGTTGTTGCAGTGGATTGCTCCATCGTAGTTATCATGGGTTGCTGCCGTTTATCTACTTTGTAAGGAAAGAAAGGAAAATAGAACATTTGAGGTGAAAAGAAAATGAGACTTTTACTTTTCCATGGTGATAGCCCCTTCTATTTTTCTTTTTTATTTTATCTCTTTGTGCACACCCCTTTTTTTTGCCTAGGCCGCCCTTTCGGGTTTTCAACCTAGCGGGCTTCTTTTTGGTGCAATGCTCTAACTTTTGCCTAGGTCGCCCTTTTGGGTTTCAACCTAGCGAGCCATATTTTTTTTTTTTTTATATATTTGTACATGAAACATTGGGCAAGACAAGCCCCTAGTTTGCTTTCGCCTCTCTCGATTGCGAGGTAGCTTCCTTATAGTTCAAGCGGCCTTTTGCTGGCGGCGGGCATCCTAGCCCCTTGATTTCACCGGTAGATCTCCATTGGATTATCACGTGCACCAATTAATGGCATGAATGACTTCGTGCACTTGTCTTACATTTGCGATGGAATACGGACAGCCCCAGTGTAACGGCATGTAGTACTCATGAAGGGAACAAACCAACCCTTTAAATTGTGGCAGCATGGATGTCTATTTGATGATGAGCAACCGCAGTCCATTTCTTTGTCACGACTTATAAAAATGGGTCTAATGGTGGGATGAGAGGCGTATGAGGATAGTGTATGGGAGAAGGTGTATATAGATAGTGTACATGAAGTGTGTACAAGGGGTGAGTGTATAGAGAGAGTGTATGGGGGTAGAATGTAGAGAGAAGAGAAAGTGATTCGTTCATCCCAATTGATCGAAGCATTTGTTATTTTGAGATTAATCATTTACTTAGTTATGTGAATGGTTTGTGGGTCCATTTACCTTTTAATGAGTCGTCATTAATGAGTAAGATTAAGATTAATCCATCATATAAAGATATAGCAATCAAGCGAAAATGGTGAATAAGACAATTTTCATGAAATTGATATATGCAAGCTTATGTCTCAAGTTTAGAGAGAAAAGAAAAGAAATAAAGACCCTTTTATTGGAACTAAACGATTTAAACTGACTAGTCCGGGGTGGACTTTTACTTAAAGAAACAAAAATCGTCCAAGGTGGACTTTTGACTAAGGACACTCTAGAACCTACGAAGACTGAATAACCCTTTTCTTTTCTTTTATTTAAAGGAGGTAGCCCCAATTTCCTCTTTTGCCCATGCCCATGTATTCCGTTGGCGGGTGATGGCTCCGCTGTCAATGAGGCTTTGAATCTTCCTCCTCAATTGGAGGCAATCTTCGGTGTCATGCCCAATGTACTGGTGGTATTGGCAGTGTTTGGAGGGATCCAAGCATTGCTTCACCCTACTTGGTTCATAGTTGCACAAAGGAGACAACTTGCCGGCTTGAACTAGACTTTTGAAGAGTTTGGCTAACTGCATACCCAAGTCATTGTACTCGCGTTCGTCCTTCCGAACTGTATTTGAGGGTGGTTTAGGTACCGGTACCTGTCGTTGATGAGTAGTCTTAGGAGGCATCCCAACGGGGGAAGTCTGTGGCGGCCCGTACATTTGAGGAGCGTACGGGTGTTGACATTGAGCAAGAGGGAGAACTCGGTTGAGGTAATCATAAACGCAACGAATTTAAGACAAATGGCGCCTCTCGATATTTCTTAGGGTCGTATGCATCTCCTTCTGGAAGTGTGTTGCTTGCTTGTTGAGAATGGCCTTAAAGTGGATTGCTTGTTCATCGAGGATGGCTTCGAAGTGGGATGCTTGCTTACTGAGAGCAGTACCGGTGTAGAGGATTGTCTCGGGATCTTGGGTAGCAGCTTCAGTTGCAACTTCGATGTTCCTTGCAGCCGACATGATGCAGAACTCTAGTCATGAAAGAATTAAGCCTCTTAGTTGAATTGAATTAGATTCGTATTTAATGATAAGGCATCGTTATAAAATCATTTTTTGGAAAAGAGTCGGTCTCCACATTTTTTAAATGCATTTTGGTAAAAAATTGAAAGTTTGACCGGGCCGAAGTTGCCTACGTTCCCCTTATCATGGGGGAGAGGTCCCACACAATAAGAGGCTCAGGTCGCCGTAGTTCGAATCACGTTAGACTTTTAAAAGAGGTGAGAGATGACTATAGGGGTCAAAAAGAGGGAGATGACTCGGTCCTTGGTCAAGCATGGGTGAGGAAGACCTATAGGAGTTGGTTTTGATTGAGTCGGGTATGGTTTGACCTAAGGTTTGACCTAAATTTGACCTAAGGTTTGAGACAAGAAGTGGTTCAAGCTAGAATGCGACAATAATGGTGGTTTGACCTAGATGGGTGTAGGATAGGTCGACCTAATTGAGAAAAGGTTGGATTGACCTATATGGTGAATGGATCAAGATAGCGGGTTGTAACGGGTTGCCTATGGGATGATCTAAACGGGATAGGCATGGTTTGACCTAAGCGGGTCAAAGGTTGACCTATTCGGGTTGGTGGACTAAGGAAGGTTGGAGATTGACCTAGATGGATCCAAGATAGGTAAGTCGACCTAAGCGGGTCACGGGTTGACCTTGACGGGTCTAAGGTGAAGGGGTAGTTTTAACCTAAGACGGACAAGATGGACCTAAACGGGTTGACCTAGGTTGGTCTGGACGACGGTGGGTCAAATAATGACCTAGGTGGGTCAAGATGACGGTTTGACCTAAGCGGGTTAGGACCAAAGGTAATTGGGTTCACCTATGGAATCAAAGATTGACCTAAGAGGTCGAAAACGGATAAGGTTGACCTAGGATTCCAAGTTTGACCTAAGAGGTCGAAGGTGATTTGTCACGACCCGAAATATAGGCTCTATTTTACTAAGTAATAAATGATTTTTATTTAATTATTTGCTCATTTATTTATTTAAATTATTATTTATTTAAATAATTATGTGTGCAATTTATGTGTTATAATATTTATGCCTAGCATTGTATTAGAGTTATTTGGGCTAATGTGGAAGTGTTGGGTCTTAATTGTTAGTAGGGAGTGTAGTTTTGTGTTAGTAGAAGGGGAGGGGCCTAGATGTAACATTTTGAATAATTTTTCCCCTACTCCCCTCTCCTCCCTCACCTTCTCCCTCACTCTCACCATTCTCTCCAGCAAACTCTCTCTCTCTCTCATTGTGGTAAGCATTTTCTTTCTTTTTCTTCTCTCTTCATTTTCTCCTTCTTCCTCTCATTATTATTCATTTCTTGAAACTTGAACATTGTTTAGATCGTCGTTAGGATCGCGTAGAATCAAAAAGATTTGAATTCCGTCAACTTTGAGAAATCCGGGTAAGTTGCTTTTCCCCCTGTTTCTATGCTAGAAATGCTATTCCATGTTTATTTGATGTTATGAATGCCATTTATTGCATCTTGGGTTGATTTGGGAGTGATTTGCATTTTGTTCATTTTTGTGAAATTTTGGTATTTGAATCACCCTTGAGTGAGGTCCCTAGATGATGTTGTTGGAGTTCTTTGGCTCAAAATGGTGTAGTTACCCTAGTTCCCTTCTTGGTAGTGTTGAAATGGTAAAGAATTGGTTTGTATTGGATTTGGGGTTGTTAATGGAGGATACCCAGAAATTTGGCCGGAATTTGCCTTTTCGGACCAGGAGGCGCGCGCATCCTCCCTTAGGAGGCGCGCGCACCCTTAGGCCATCCTTGAATCAAAACCTTCTGTCCTTAAGAGGCGCACGCACCCCTTATATTGAAGCGCGCGCACCCTCTCCTTCTCCCAACTCGATTTTCCAACTAATCTAGGAGGCGCGCGCATCCCTCCCTTAGGAGGCGCGCGCACCCCCCTCCCCTGTTATGAATTTATTCCCCTTTTTGGTCCAATCTTTCGAGAGTCGTATTTGGTTCATGCGAACTCCGTTTTAGGCGTATAAATTACCGTTTTAAAGCTCTCCTTAAGCTCTTCGATATGAGTAAGTAAATTTGGTAGAGTGCTCGAATTAATTGGATCCTTTGTGGTCAAATGTGATATGGGAATTGTGTTATCATTGTTAAGATTGTTGCAACACGTTAATTGTGTATCGTTGGTTCATTTCACTTTCTTGGTGACTAATTGGAATGGTTCCCTACTTTGGAACCTTAAGTTGTTCATTCATGCTAAATTATTATTACTTAGCATTTAATTGGAAGCCCAGCTGGCATATTTGTTGCATCGGGCGATGGGAAGGATTATAATGGCAAAGCCAAGTCCATTATAATGTTGACCATTGTTTTGCCCCCTTCTTTACCCCTTCTCCACATTGGCCTTGGAAAGAATAAGTCAGCGTTCCTTTGTGAATGTATCTGGCTAGCGGGCATGACTTTGTGTCATGGTCCTTGCCCTTGTGACACTTTTATGTTATTGGTTCCGGTACCGGGGTTTTCTCTTCGGCTTTCATGCTATTATGAAGATGATGATTTGTTGATTATTGAAGCTGCGCAGCGATCCTTTATTTGGATGTTCCGGTTTGGAAAACCTTGGCTATATCCTTTGTTATGTGTTTATTTCCGCTGCTATCTGTTATATGATAATTGCTATGTGCTATGTGATAATTATTATTGTTTATTGCTTATTGCATCATAGCATGTCATGTAGTTGCATTAGTAACTTATTGAGATTTATCTCACCCCCTTTCCTTTTATCTTTGTTTTTCCTTAACCCCCCCCCCCCCCCCAGGTGCTAAGGAATAGTCTCGCTGATCACGAGAAAGAGGACGTCGAGTGTGGAAACATTCTTTTGGGGAAAGTTGTATAGGTTGGTTTACATTATATAAATGTGTAACCTTTTGGGGTATTTGTACCAAACAATGACGTCGTTAAGAATTTTTATATTTGTATTTTATTGAGCATAAACTTGTGGAAGTTTATGATAGTTGTAATTGGTTTTTGTCAAACTTGGTTTTGTAAAACTTTGGATTATCACCTTTTGGTATTAAATGAAATTTTTAACTTCAGTATTTCATAGTTTTGGTTTTAGAGTCGACGTCCAGCTCGCGGTCCCGGGCCCGCGGGGTCTGGGGTCGCGACATGATTGGGTTGACCTAGGAGGTCAAAGGTTGACCTAAGAGGTCAACGGGTGATAATGTTGACCGAAGGGTCCAAGGGTAGACCTAAGAGGTCAAAGGTGGATGAGGTTGACCTAAGAGGTCAAAGACGATAAAGTTTACCTAGGGGGTTAAATGTGATAAGGTTGTCCTAGGAGGTCAAGGGTTGACCTAAGAGGTCGGAGGCGGATAAAGTTGACCTAGGCGGTCAAGGGTTGACCTAAGAGGTCGAGGGGTGACCTAAGAGGTCGAGGGTGATAAGGTTGACCTAGGAGGTCAAGGGTAGACCTAAGAGGTCAAAGGCGGATAAAGTTGACCTAGGGGGTCAAAGGTAGACCTAAGAAATCAAAGGTTGGTACGGTTGTCCTAGGGGGTCAAAGGTTGACTTAAACGGATAAGATTGACCTAGGGGGTCAAAGGTTGACTTAAACGGATAAGATTGACCTAGGGGGTCAAAGGTTGGCCTAAGAGGTCAAAGGGTGGTAAGGTTGACCTAGGAGGTCAAAGATTGACCTAGGGGGTCAAAGGTTGACCTAGGGGGTCAAAGGTTGTCTTAAGAGGTCAAAGGTAGATAAGGTTGACCTTGGAGGTCAAAGGTTGGGAAGGTTGACCTAGGTGGTCAAAGGTTGACCTAGGAGGTCAAAGGTAGGTAAGGTTGACCTAGGGGGTCAAAGGTTGACTTAAACGGATAAGATTGACCTAGGGGGTCAAAGGTTGACTTAAACGGATAAGATTGACTTAGGGGGTCAAAGGTTGGCCTAAGAGGTCAAAGGGTGGTAAGGTTGACCTAGGAGGTCAAAGGTTGACCTAACAGGTCAAAGGGTGATAATGTTGGCTAAGGGGGTCAAAGGTTGACCTAAGAGGTCAAAGGTGATAAGGTTGACCTAGGAGGATGAGGTTGATCTAGGGGGTCAAAGGTTGACCTAAGAGGTCAAATATGATTAAGTTGACCTAGGGGGTCAAAGGTTGACCTAAGAGGTCGAAGGTTTGACCTAAGAGATCAAAGGCGGATGAGGTTGACCTATGGGGTCAAAGGTTGAGAAGGTTGACCTAGGCGGTCGAAGGTGAAGGGTAGACCCAAATGGATCGCAATGATGGCCCAACGGATGAGCGATGGACCTTAGAGGTCGCCTAGATGCAATGCACATTTTATTTTGCGAAAAGTTTTGCATTTATTTACATCCTAAATGGGTGGTCCGAGGAGTGTTCTAATCTCTATGTGTGGGTTGACACGGGTTAGGTTAAAGGTTCCCACCGCTCGCGGAACGTACACGGTGAGTGGAGTAGACGAGTGACTCGAAAAGAGGGCGGCAGTAGCGCACAAATTCCTGCACATCGAATACTTCGGGTAGTAGGGACCTGTGCAGTGCTGACACGGACTAGTGGTAGTGTGTGGCAAGAAACTAATTCTTTTTATGGATTAAAGAGAGAATTTTTGAATGTTTGAATGATGCTATGCAATGTAGGAGAAGGAAAATAACGTACAAGGGAGCATAGCAGAGTTTTGTTTGACCCTAATACTAAAGCGAAAATAACAAAGGTACAAGGATACAAGGTATACACAAAGTACAAGTATCAACAAAGTACAGGTATTAACATTGCGGGGTGCACGGGTGCATGTGTAAACTTGGCAAGTATGTGAGGTACATGTATAAACATGGCAAGTGTGTGTAGGGTGCATGTGTAAACATGGCAAGTGTGTGTAGGGTGCATGTGTAAACATGGCAGGTGTGTGAGGTGCATGTGTAAACATGGCAAGTGTGTGTGAGGTGCATGTGTAAACATGGCAGGTGTGTGTAGGGTGCATGTGTATACATGGCAGGTGTGTGTAGGGTGCATGTGTAAACATGGCAAGTGTGTGCATGTGTAAACATGGCAAGTGCGTGCATGTGTAAACATGGCAGGTGTGTGCATGTGTAAACATGGCAGGTGTGTGCATGTATAAACATGGCAAGTGTTTGCATGTGTAAACATGGCAGGTGTGTGCATGTGTAAACATGGCAAGCATCATGATGTGACGAAAGTTAGACCCACTAATTTTGAAAAAGTTTCAAAGCAGTCCCCAGTAGAGTCGCCACTGTGAATACGTGTGTTTGAATTTGAAAATATTCATAGCAACATTAAAATATGAGAGTCGCCACGCCGTTTTAATTAAAGCCAAAACATTGAGAAAAAGCATGTTTAATGGGTTCGGGGGTCAAATTACAACAAGAGAAGAATATTGGACGTTATCACTCCTATCGCCCGAATTGATCGGTCTTTCTATCATGATGAATGTGTTAGTAGTGTGTTAGTGATTTAGACTGGATCCAAAGATTGCCTACGTTCCTCTCAATGTGAGAAGCTCAGGTCAGCGTAGTTCGTAGAGAATTTAGAATAGGCAGAAGAATCAGGATCATCCATAATGAGGGGGAATTTACCTAAAGATTAGGGTTTAGAAGTAGTTCCTAGATCATCCTCGGGTTGATGAACCCTCGATCATCATCGGCTATGAAATAACATGTAATTATGAAGATCACAACCCTAAATATAGCATAAATAAGGTTTTAATCTATGAACACGAAGAACATGCGAAGAACATATTATGAACATATTAATGAACATGCAAAGCTCATGAAGAAACTATGAATAAACATGTACGAACATGAATATAAAAGATCTACATTAAAAATAATGCAAGAACATGAAGAAAAAGTTAAAAAACTTACCTATGTTGGCAAGAAATAAACCTTGGATCTTCTTGAGAGTTTGAATGCTAATTAGAGAGCAAAATAGTGTTTAAGAACTCCAAAATTCGGACTTTAGAACTCTCAAAATCGGACCCCTAAACCAATAGCATGGGATTGGTTTATATAGTAGACTGAGGGGAAGATCTGATGGTCCAGATCATCCGGAGCAAGGTTGGCCGCCTGGCCATGATTGAAGCCGGTGCAAGAGTGGCCGCGTGGCCAAGGTTAAGGCGTGGCAAGGTTGGACGCGTGGCCAAGATGGAGGGCGGCGGCAAAAGTGGCCGCGTGGCCATCGTTGCGCGCTGACTTGAAATTTAAGCTAGGGTTTTACTGTTCATACAAGGCAACCCTAAATGTCCATATTTAATGTTTTCTAGAACATTGAGCTATTTTTGGGAATCTGGGACAAGTCTTTGCAAGGTTTCTAATTCCTATAAAGTCCTTGTATATTTGGGAAAGTCCTAATAAACTCATTTTCAGGTCGGGTACTAACAGAAAGGGATCTGCTAAAATTTTGGTGGTAGAGGGAATAGGTTTGGGAGAGAAGTCAGGTAGAGAAGAGATGGGTTTAGATAAGCTTCTGGCAATGCTTGGATGTTCAGTGAATGAGAATTTTCTGGCCATCGGTAAGGATTTAGGTTTGGTGGCAGTGAAATTAGAAGAGTTACACTGCCCATAGAGTGAGGTTCCCACTTGATGAACTTTGTATCCATTTGGGTTTTCTTCTTTGACATTAACTTCTTTGAAGTGTGGTTGAGGTCTTCCAGCAGCTTCTTCTCTGACTGGAGTTCTTGGAGGAGATGGATCTCGGTAGATTGGAGTCGGTATTGAAGATGTATCGGCATCTTCCAAGTCTAAGGCAAAAAAAATTACATCGGCATCTCATCTTCATCGGCATCTTCGTCTGAGTCAGTTTCACACCAAACCTGCAAGGCCTTTTCTGAGCTTTCATCGGCAACAAAGCTTCGAGACTTAGGGCTATCGGTCACCCAGGAGTATTTAGCCTTGCAAGGTGGTCCTTGCTGATTCACACGGGATTCCACGTTCCCCATGCTACTCGGGTTAGAGCGTAAGCTAGTGATGCTTTCGGCTACTGGACTCTCGCCATCTAGGGTGCAACACTCCACCGCTTCGCCTGTCTCTTGCTGAATGACTTCCTCACATACTCATATTTTGGTTGAGGACATTTGGAAGCAAAGTGATCAGGTTTTCTGCAGTTGAAGCAGACAAGATCACCTTTGTTGTTCTTTCCGTCGGTAGCACTCGTTGAGGGTTTGTTGTAGCTTGCTGGTTTTTGAAATGATGGTGTGAATGGTTTTGGTTGCTGGTAGCTTCCTTTCTGCATCCTTTTGAAGTCCTTAAACCTTTTGTAGTTCCTAGCGAAGGCGGCAAATTCGTCTTCTTCCATAGGTTGTTCTGGGGTTGTTTCTGGGGTTTTGGAACTGCATGGTGTTGGATTGGAATCTATAGGAGGGAATTTGTTTGAAGGGAAGGATATCTGTGACTGAGCTGATAGAGACAAGTTTTTGAAATTTTTATCGAGAACGTTAAGTTTTTGCAGTTCTCTCTCATACAGAAATAGACTAGACACAAGATTCTGAATAGACGTCTTGTTTAAGTCTCTCACTTCTCTAACAGCAGTGACCTTGGTATGATACTCATTTCCCAAAGAACTTAGAAAATGAATATTTAGGTCTTTCATGGTATAAACCTTACCTAATGAAGCACATAAATTACTTACCTCGCAGAATATGTCGTAGGCACTCCTTAGTGATTCACCATCTTGTTTCTTGAAGGATTCAAACTCAGCAATTCAATCGTAGAGTCTATTGTCCTTCACCTGCTCATCACCTTCAAAGTATGCAAGGAGCTTGTTCCAGCATTCTTGAGCAGTGGAGCACAAGTCAATGAGTTTGTATTGCTTGTCATCCAAACCACAAGAGTTAATGTGGCATGCTTTTCCATCTAGGGCGGCTGAAAGTTTGTCGTCCTCAGTCCATTCTTCTCTTGGTTTCTCAACCAAAGTTTCTTCAATCTGAACAACGGTTTCTTGTTCAGTGTCACGATCAGCATGTTATGTCAGCGGAGTGGAGGGAATAGGTCTATAGGTGGTTGAGACTTTTAAAGGAATTATTAGACCACATTCTATGACCTTCATCAACCGGTCATTGATTGAGTTTATATACATTATCATACGAGATTTCCAGACACCAAACTCGTTGACATTCAACAACGGAATGGTAGTGATGTTGAATAACTGCATGATTTTTCCTGCCATGTGTAGATACCCCGGGAAAACCCCTCTTGGCTAGATCGGTGAATTATCCTAGGATGTCTAATTGATTTTAGAGTCGCCACATACGTTTTAGAGGAATGCGAGAAAACCTAAGAAAAGCCAATTTTTTATGTACGAAAACCAGAGATTCGAGAAAAGATGGGTTTGGGGGTTAGGTGACGGAGTGGGAAGTACTTAAACACCCACTCCGCCCCGCTTACGCGGGTCTTACTACTTTTGGTGTTCTAATGCATGAGAAAGTCCGTCGATTTATTGATATACGAGTGCTAACAATTACAATGAAAAGAAAGGGGAAATTTACAAAGGAAAATAAAAGAGAATTGTTTTATTTATTTAATGGTAAAGATTACATGTCAAACTATTCTAACAATTATATTAAGAAAAGAATGGTAAATTAAAGTAGAGATTAAAATGTAGGGAGATAACCTTAACCAACTTTAATGTAGTAAAGTGGTCATTTGGTCATGTCCCAATTGATGGGGATTGCATACATTACTAAGACATGTGAAAATAAGAGAATAAGAATAAAATACCTTAAGAAAGTGGGCTTCAAACTTGGACTTGAAAATGGTGTTGTTGTAAGGCAATTGTTGTAGAACAATTTGTGTAGAGTTTTGTTGTGTTAAACTCTTGTTGGGAGAACTCTTGTAAAGAGAATTCTTGGGAGAATTGTGTATAGTGTATTTGTGTAGAGATTTCAAGTCCAAAATAGAAGGTCCTTTCTAAGGTAGAAGAAGGTGGTTTTTATAGGTAAAAAGGAGAGGGAAAGGTTGGAGGGAAAAGATGATCATCCATGTGAAATGGAATTGACCAATCAAAAATAAGATAAATAAAATAATAAATGAAAGAAATAAAAGAAAATCAAATGAAATAAAAAGGAAATATTTTGTTTTAAAGAAAAGGCTTAGAATGTGGGATTGGGAGTTATGAAATAAGGAAGGATGAATGTGGATGAAAAAGGGAGTGTTTGTGATCAAGAAAAAGGAGGGAAAAGCCTGCAATCCGTAACTGCCATAATGGGAAGCGCGCGAGTCCGGCCTTTGGGGCGAGAAGCGCGCGCGGCCCATTGACAGTGTCGGAGGCGCCCGCGGGTGAAAATAACAGAATGACAGAATGACTCTAAAAGTTAACTCTGTTATGCAGTTTAGTCCAAAACTAACGGAATCAGTTTGGAACATAACGGAAATAACAAAAATTAACAAAAACAAGTTAAATAAAAATACTATGTATGCAATCGGGGTGAGAGGTCCAAGGCGGGGTGTCTACAGAGCCCCTCGGCGATGTGGATTGATGGCAAAACGTGTCGACGAAAGAAAGACAACCGCCGAGGACATCAACAGGAGAAAACAAAGACTCGATAAAACATGAATTTGGAATTTGCAAAGGATAGGGGTGCGCTCCCTGTGTGAGCGGCTTTATTGATATAGAAAGGATATGGCGGGATCCGTTTTTCTGAAGCGGGATCCGTTTGCTGAAGCGGGATCCGTTTGCTGAAGCGGGATCCGTTTGCTGATGCGGGATCCGTTTGCTGATGCGGGATCCGTTTGCTGATGCGGGATCCGTTTGCTGATGCGGGATCCGTTTGCTGATGCGGGATCCATTTTCTGATGCGGGATCCGTTTTCTGAAGCGGGATCCGTTTGCTGAAGCGGGATCCGTTTGCTGAAGCGGGATCCGTTTGCTGAAGCGGGATCCGTTTGCTGATGTGGGATCCGTTTGCGGATGGCGGGAACCGAGGCTCCGTCTGCCTATATGTGATATTGTTGTGTTGCTTGATGGAAAGGTGGTGATTTTGCGGCTCACCATGGACCGAGTTGTTGTCATTGAACTGTAATTGTTTGACTCTGTGGGATGCAGGCGTAGTTGGCGGCGGATCACTTTCTACTGGGGATGAAATGCCTTGAGTTGCAGATGTTGTTGACCTTGTGGTGGTACCTGTTAAGTGTGTGCTTTGAAGGTATATGTGCTTGTGACATGTATGAGATGTGAAATGGCAGTTATGAGAGAAATTGTGCTTGTGGTGTGATGTGATTTGAAGGCAGTTTTGTATGAGAGAGAATTTTTGTAAGAATGAAGAAAGTGATTTTGTGTGCGGTGTGATTTGAGGTAAGCCTCGGATGTATTCATACCTTCACTTACCATTGCCGTTGGATGGATTAGTGTCGTGGTGGTGGATGCCTTGATGTTTTTGATGAAGAATTTTCATGCTTTGGATGGAGAATGATGATGTTGGTGATGATGAATTGTTTTTGACTTTGATAGAGCGTCGGTGAGATGGTATTCTGGGTGATGGGTTGGTCGTGCCAAAAGGCTGCCTACGTATCTGTAACGCCCGTCCTAATTCCTGTTAAATTCTTGACTTGCATAATTATAGGCTATTTTAATTGAGTTAATTATTTAACTAATTGAGCAAGTTTAGGACCTAAGTGTTCAAAGTTGAAACATTAGGGTCATTTGTGAAAATTAAAGTTTAGGGGCTAAAGTACTCAAATTGAAACTTTAAGGGCCTTTTTGTTAAAAGTGAAACTTGAGGGGCCTAGTTGCAATTCTTGAAACTTGCAAAGGATAAAATTGTGTTTGCCTCTTCCTGGGATCATTGTTTCCCCAAAATACTTGTACGTTCTTTCTCTGTCTCGAAAGAAAAGTTAGGGTTTGCCCTATTCTCGACTCCTCTCGTTTAATTATGCCTCTGTTCGAAAATCCGACTCCGCATAAATGATTAGGGCGGTGAGTAGAGCATTTCCTGCCGAACAGAAATTAGTTTGGGTGAATTTAATTTCAGAGTAGGTAAGTCACTAGCTCCCCCTTGCTTATAATAACATGCCTATATGTTATTCTTGATACTTGTGCTTGTTAATTTCGTGAATTGAATGAATTTTGTGATACTTGTAAAATTGGAACGAATGGCGTATTCTTGTAACTGTATTGTATAAAGAGAAGGGAACAAATTGAAAGAAATGCCCTCCTGAGTGTTATTAAAATATTAGAAAGTTTATACTCCTATTTTTGGGACGGTGAAATATTTAATTGGAATAAAAGACAATTGTCCTATTATTTGTGGGACGGTAAAAGAAATGAAATGAACTTGAAATAGTGTCCTGGGTATGATACTTCACTCCTAGGTACTCTTGGTATTGTTATTTGTTAGTAAAAGTATACTCTTACGCTTGGGACGGAGAATTGTTAAGCCTGGGAAGAAATTGCAATTTGCTGGAAAAAGCACCAGGCGCCCGCCCGGGGTACTACCGAGCGCCCGCCCGGGTAAGAATGAGAGCCCGACCGGGTAAGAGTAAGAGTGAGCGCCCGCCCGGTTAAGACCGAGCGCCCGCCCGGTCCCCTGTTTTTACAAAAGTGTTTTAAACCCAAAGTAAATTGAAACCTTACCCCTCCTAAGGCATAGAGCCTTAGTATAAGATGTTCTAGCAAGTGTATATGTACCTTTTGGGGCATTAGAACTTAGTCTTGAACATGAGTACTCATAGAATTAAAATGAGAACTTGAGTATAAGAGTAAGAACTCTTTTATATGTCTTGAAAGTGCTAAGAACAAGCACTAATGTGTTATATGTGTCTTGAAACCAATGTTTGTGTACCCTAGGGGCACTAGAACAATGTCTTGAGCTTGAACATCCAAAGTATAGGATTACGAACTTGTAAGTATGAGATGTATAACTCATCTACTTATCTTGAACTTGAAGTGTAAGACAATTAAATCTTGTACATGACTTGAATATCCAAAGATTAGAATAATAACTTGAGTATAAGATAATTAATTCTTGTACATGTCTTGAATATCCAAAGAATTGGATTGAGAACTTGAATATAAGATGATAAAATCTTATACATGCCTTGAAACCAATACATGTGTATGGTAGTAATCTTGTAGGTGTTATAGAAGACTAGAAGTATCAGGACAAGATCCTTAGCTTGAACATCCAAAGAATTGGAGTGTGAACTTAAATATAAAAGGAAGAACTTTTGTACATGACTTGAAACCAATACATGTGTATAGTAATGAACTTGAAAGTGCTATGAACAAGCACTAATGTGTTAGAACTATCTTTGATGTGTATGTGCAAATCTTGCACATAACTACTTGATAGAATGTGGCTTGTTGACTACTTGATACTTGGTATTAATAACCAAAGAGTTAGAATATGGAACTAGATAGAGAACGATCAACTCTATTACATACTCGAATCTAATACGTGTGTATTGAAAATGCGATGAACAAGCACTAATGTGCTAGTAATTGGTTTTAATCGTGTATATACTCAATGAAGTATATAAAGTATAAAGAAAATATCATGTTCTTGAGTTGAGTTCCTAAAGAAATAGGGACTAGTGTAATATGAAGATAATTCATAAAACAATGATTATAGAACACAACATGTGTTGAAAAATGTATTCGATTATTAGAGATACATATACGCGAGATATGATTGTGACTAGGTACAATACGACCTATTCGACTACGTGCTTAGAGTCTAAGATGTTGGGCTCTACTTGGAAGGGTATCGTGATAGACACATTAGTGTATTAAAGGTTATATGAATATGTGCGTGCAAATATTTCATATGACAAAGTGATATAGTATGACATACCCTACTACTTGGTTGGGGTCTGTTATTAATAGACTCTAATTTGGCTTGATTGTGTTACGTGGACACATTATGTTCCATTGTTATACTGATTTGTATTTGCAAATATAGCATACATGTACTGGTATTTGGTGAGCACATGATTACATGGTTCATGAAAAGCTAGTCCACTACTTTTGGATTAGTTCTACTCTCGTAGTTCAATTAAATACCTACTTGTGCATTCTTGTGTGAGTCCAGCTAGTTTTCCTTGCTTGTTCGGAGATATATAGGTTCACGCTTATCGCAAGTGCTGGGGCTAAGTGATAATCAGGGATCTATGTATCTGCGCTTGACCCCTTACTACAGGCCATAGTAAGGGCATAGCTTCCTTTATTAGAGCAATACGCTTGATAAAAGTGAATGCTAAACTCGTGAACACCTCGTGAATCTTGTTCTTGTGAGTGACACTGGTTACTGGGTACTCTTGTGTACTGTACAGCAGCAACTTGATTGATCGTGATTTGTCAACTGCAATAAGCAACGACAACAATGGTTTACTAGGGAGGAATAAGGTTGGAATATCCATTGTAACGTGATAGTTTAGCCTTATGTGTTATATACTAGATGAGTTGGCTTAGCCTCTCATATACTTGTTACTTGATGACATCTTGAGCATGATTACTTGATAATCTTCTTGATTTGCATGATTACATGATAACATGCTATGTACTTGTATCTAGTAACTTACTGAGATTTATCTCACCCCGTTCCTTGTTTATTTGTTTCCCCCCACCCCCAGGAAAGCAAGTGGTAATACGTTGTGAGGCTCGACTTAGCAGGGGCCTACTTGGCAGGTTGTTCTTGTTGGGGATTGTTATCCTTTCCAGTTTTGGTGAGGACGATTTTGTATTAGTTGTTTACACTGAGTATCTTGGGTAGACTTGTATAGTTCTTGTAATGCCAGCTTATGTGCTAGGCATGTTTTCCGCTGTGTATAACCACATTTGGTTTAAATTTCTTGGTATAGACCTCATTGTGAGCTATCTTAGCTCGTTCCTCTTGAGTATATATATGATACCAGTTGATTTATTCAGGTGTCATTCCCGTTTTTCCGCTTCTTGTTAGTTACACGCACCAGGTTCGAGGTTCCATTATGGAATCCCGGGACTTGGGGGCGTGTCAGTATCCCTTTAAGAGAATCAGACCAGCGTAGTTCAATGATGATGGAGAGTGCTGGGGAGGAATGCTAGGAGCAAAGAAAAATGAAACACATACTTTTGCGCAAGTAAGGGGACAAGGAAAAAGAAAAAGAAAAATCCTTTTTTTTAAAAAAATAAAAGAAGGAAAAGAGTATGCACACATGTGAGAAAAAGATTTTTTTTTTTTTTTAGTTCATCGGTGAACCATTTTGACCATTGTGTGTTTGTAATGCCAACCCAAGATCAAGTCATGTTCGACCGAAGTTCGGATTGCCTTGCTTGAATTCTGTCGTCGTTGCCGTTGTGCCCAACGAAAAGTGATTTCTAGCCCCAAGAGATGTGTCAGTTATGGGGCTCCAAAAGACATTCGATGCCGAGATAAGGGGTTGCTGATTGTAAAGCCCCTAGAATGCCTTTGATGCCAAACTATGAGAGACTTGCATAGCCCCAAGATGAATCGACTCTTGACCTTTTCAAATAAATCGCCATTTGCTGTTGACGTGAGCAAGCTCCAAGAGAAGATCATTGATACCAAGCTTCGAGAGATTACTAAGCCCCAAGTGTCGTGGGCTTGTTGTTTGCGAGCTTGTAGATGGCAGGATGTGAAGACCTTTCGGTGTGAAGCTCCAACTTATCTTGGCATTGTATTGAGAGTAGATGCACCATTGGGTAGAACTCATGAAAGTGATCTTCCTCTTGTTTGGAGATGAATGGCCCTTTTTTTGTGGTTGGTACCCAAGTGGCGGAGGGTCCATGTTGAAAATGCAGTAGAATCTTCGGGAAATGTCTCGTGGGAGATGGTGATGTTGTTGCGGATGATGGGGTTTTGACATGATAAAGTCTCAAATGGTACATTTGCTTGAGTCTTCTTGAGTCGAACTAATAACGGATCTTTGGATGCAGCCTGTGCTTTTGATCTTGGAGAAGGGAGTGCAGTACTTGCAGAAATATTGGGATTGGCCGAGGCATTTCCCGCTATAACCCAGTCACGTGAGTTTAGTATATTGAATATTTTTCCTTTTCTCTAAGACTTCCTTCATAATCTCGCTGAAAGTTCTAACAAAAATCATCAAATTCATTCATTACATTGGAGCCCTTATTCAAAGTCGTGGGAGATGGTTATGTTGTTATGGAAGATAAGGCCTTGGCGTGATAAAATCTCAAATAGTATGTTTGCTTGAGTCTTCTTGAGTTGAACTAATAACGGATCTTCGGGTGCAGCCTGTGCTTTTGATCTTGGAGAAGGGGGTGCAGTACTTGCAGAAACATTGGGATTGGCAGTAACTCTGGACGAGTTATCATATTGGCATTTCCTTGAATCCTTTTCCTTTTCTCTAAGACTTCCTTCATGATCTCGTTGTAAGTTCTAACAAAAATCATCAAATTCATTCATAACATTGGAGCCCTCATTTAAAACCAATAGACCTTTGACTTGAGGTGTTGGGAGACCCTTGAAGCTTGATCTCTTTCATATAAGACTTATCCACATTGCATTGCTTGAGCATTGTTGTCCCAAAAGACTGTCGGTTGCGAAGCCCCAATATTGCCCTTTGCTTGTATCACTGTAATGCCGTAGCCTAAAAGATTGTAGATTGCGAAGCCCCTTGAGACCTTCGGTGCCGAATTGAGGAAGCTTCCAATGTTTCACATGACTCTGCCGGGGACACTGAAGTGAATTTCTTCTTGCCGAGGGAGCCTTTAAAACTTGATCGTACCCCCTAGAGTGACACCATTGATTAGGAGTGGAACGAGAAGAGCCTATCCTTGATCGGGGGAACAAGTATGAGCATACATGACAAGAAGGTGCTTCTCGACATTCCTTTTGAGAGACTTTGAGGATAGTCTAACACATCTTTCTTGAGCGTAGCCCTAGGGCTCATTAACTGTCAAATGAAGCAAGAGAAGTTTTCTTTCTCGAGTCACATAGCCCCTAGGGCGTCATCACTTGTTGAGAAAAACAAGAGACTCGTCCTCGTGTGGGGGAACAAACACAAGGAGACATGGCAAGAGCTACTCCATTCTCGGGAGTCTTTAGGCATACTTTAGAGGGACATGCTTGTAGAAGCTTGAATTACATGTTGTTGCTCGCTGCCCAAACCAACTGACTAGCTGGGGATTATTTTGTGCAACCTCGTACCCCTTCAATGATAGGCTCGTTCTCGGACGGATCTTGGTTACCACGGGCTTTCCTTCTCATGAGCCCAAAGATGCATATTGCAAGAACAATCTTTCAATAACCCAAAATGACCTTTGATGGTTCCATGTCAAGCCTTTTGCAATTCCAAAGTTGGCTCGGTGGGGATTGACTTGCTGAGGAGACCCAATGTAGAACTTGTGCAGTTGTCTTCTTTAGAGGCCGGGGATCTCCATTTCTCTTTCCCTTCTCTCCCTCACTTTCTCATTTTTTTTATGACGCACCCTGTTTTTTGCCTAGACCGCCCTTTTGGGTTTTCAATCTAGCGGGCATCTCTTTTGCGTCTTCATTTTGACTCGATTAATGAGGAAGTGTGCATTGACTCTAGCTGAGGATAAGAGACATGTTATTTTGTGGTGGAGACCGTTTGTCACTAGTGATGAGTGACATTGACTCGACTAGGGAAGTGGTCCCTAGTATTGACATGTATTTTTATTTATTGAATGACTTACGAAGGCAAGTAAGTCATTAAGAGAGAAGAGAAAGAAATCCCCAGTTTGATTGCAAGAAACTGGGAGTATCGCAAAAAGAAGAGAAACTCCTAGACTCGACAAGGAACGGATAGCGATTCCAAATCTAAGAAAATTGTTCAATCTTTTGGTGATTAATTCATTGGCAAATGAATCGTACAAAGATGTCATGACAAGTTCGAGAGGAAGGCCGATCACCATAACGCGTTAGGGCTAAACATATCTTCTTTCTTGCATGAGACCGGATCCGAAGGTTGCCTACGTTCCTCCAGTGAAGAGGCTCAGTTCATCGTAGTTCTTATGGATGCTCCATTCGTCGAGATGGTTGTTGCTTCGTCCTTCTTGTACTTCTTTGATTGAGGGGGAATTTTTTTTTTTTTTTTTTTTTTTTGTGCTCTAACTTTTGCCTAGGTTGACTTGAGGATTTCAACCTAGCGGGTTTTTTTTTTTTAATCCCCCTTTTGAAAACTTTATTTCTCCGTGGTTGTTGCTCCTTGATGTCTTGGCTTTGTCTTCGTCGTTGATGTCGTCGTCGATGTTTAGCCTCTAGGCGTTCAAGTGATAGCCTTCGTTCTAAAACGTGTTTAGACACCTTTTCATCATTTTGCCAAGAATTAAATTGAACAACTTGGAAGAGTGTATGAGGACAAGAACGACTTTTTATTTGATGACTCAATGGACTCGAACATTTAACATAGGACGAGAGAAAACATTAATGCACACTTAAGAGGACTTTTGACTCCTTTTTTTATTTATTTATTCCTACTACTAGGTAGAGAAAGAGAAACGGAGATTGTTGTTGTAGTCCCCCATGTCGTTGCTCGGGAACCCTTCGTCGTCGAAGCTTGTCTCATAGGAGGACTCGGCCACTTCTCGGAGCAAATTGTCAACTCTAATTCCCGCATCATACATGCTTGCAAAATCCGGATAAAAGGCCCCACTAAGATGAGTGCGGTAGTCCATTTTCAAACACTTCAAGAAGATGTCCATTTGTTCCTTCTTTGAGGGCCTATCAATGATCTCGGCTAACTTGTCATTCCAGCGGCGAGAAAAGTCCCCAAATGATTCATCACCTTCTTGCACGGTGCTCTCCAATTCTTTCTTGGTGGGACGGAACATGGAATTGCCATGATATTGTGACTTAAAGGCAAGCATAGCGGCATCCCAATTGAGGCAGGTGGAAACCGGAAGACCCATATACCAATCTTTTGCGACCCCCTCGAGAGTAAGTGGGAAACATTGTGCCATCATTTGAGGAGGCACTTTCTTTGGTAGCATGGCCCAAATGTAGGAGTCGACATGAGCATCGGGACAAGAGGTGCTTTTGAACTTGCCAATATCGGGCATCTTGAATTTTTCAGGAAGAGCCACCATAGTGTTCACGAGAAAAGAAGCATGATGAAGATCGGAGCTTGGGCCTTTGTGCAAATTTATCCCACTAAGCTTTTGGTCAATGTAGGACATGAGAGTGTTGATCAAACCGGTATTGATGCCTTGGACCTTTCTTTCATTCGTGAGCCCTTTCAATTGGTCCTCGAGTTTGGCTACTTCTCTTTTATGGGCCATTTCCACATGCTCGTAACGGGCTCGCCACAAATCATCCTTGCGGCGGACATCCTCGGCTAGTGTATCAATTTTTGCCCTTTTAATGCTTTCACCATGTTGAGTAACCCTTCGTTGGACACGGAAATGTTCTCACCCTTGTTGTTGTTGCCGTTGGAAGCCATTGGACCTTTAGAAAAGAACACGTTTGATCTTAGGTTGGCCCCACAAATACCTTTTGAGTAAAATGATTTCACCCACAAACAAGAGAAAAGACTCAAACCACATAAAGAAAAATGACTCCTTTTTTTTTTTATTTACAAAGTCGGAAGGACGTGGTCCTTTTTGGGGTTTCTAGAAAAAATAGTGGAATCGTCACACTAGTATATAGACCATCTCGCGGTCCCATATACTCATCGGATTCCACCACGCTTGTGATTCCTACATGTGTCGGGATTAAACTAAATTAATGTCATAAAGCATACATGCGGGGACGGATTTTTTTTTTCGTCCATAATAACCACTTGGGGACGGAGTTTTATTTCGTCCATTGCAACGAATTGGCATGTATGATTTGAAGACATTAGTTTAGGGAAATCTCGGCACACAAAAACCGACTTAGTCACGGAGTGTTAGACCCTAGACTAGAATTGTGTGTCTTGTTCTCGGCTAAAGAGAGGCTTAAAGGCCACCCCCGGCATGTAGTCTTGAACTACGCCACGGGCTGAGGTTGACCGCTTCGAAAGAGTCAAGGTCGGGTGGAGCTTGAAACTTTCTAGGACAGGCCTCGACGGGTTTGGGGTTGGACTTGTGCGACTCGATAGTGAGCAATTGATAGGAATTGTGTGCGCGTAGTGATAGGTCCATCACGTGACAAAAATATTTTTTTTAAAAGAAATAATAAAAAACAAATAAGCACGTATTTACAACTTTCGAATCACCCGTGTGACCGATAAAAATAAAACAAAGAATTAAAAGATGGTTTTGTGCAGGCCCGGTGCCCACACACTGTCAAAACTGCTCTGTTCTGTGCACTGTTCTGTTTTGGAAAGTTGCCTAGACGCGCGCGCTTTATGCTGTGAAGATGGGAGGCACACGCCTTAGGAACTAGAGGGCAGAGGCGCCCGCTTCTGGGCAGTACCTGCAAATTCATGGGTTCAAGGGACTGCATTGACCCTAAATAAAAACACTTTTCCCCTACAGAAACTGTTAGCACAATAACATGAAATTTGAAGGACAAGATGAGGGCGGGCGATTCTGGTAGAAGGGGTCGGACGCGCGCGCTTTAGGCCAAGAAGGCTAGAAGCGCGCGCTTCCCACCCTTTTTACCAGAATGCCCAGAAAAAAAATTAGAACACCAAAAGCAGAAAATGCAAGTTTAACCCTCTATATCCCCAGCGGAGTCGCCATTGTATATACCCCGGGAAAACCCCTCTTGGCTAGAGCGGTGAATTATCCTAGGATGTCTAATTGATTTTAGAGTCGCCACCCACGTTTTAGAGGAACGCGAGAAAATCTAAGAAAAGCCAATTTTTCATGTACGAAAACCAGAGATTCGAGAAAAGATGGGTTCAGGGGTTAGGTGACGGAGTGGGAAGTACTTAAACACCCACTCCACCACGCTTACGCGGGTCTTGCTACTTTTGGTGTTCTAATGCATGAGAAAGTCCTTCGATTTATTGATATACGAGTGCTAACAATTACAATGAAAAGAAAGTGGAAATTTACAAAGGAAAATAAAATAGAATTATTTTATTTATTTAATGGTAAAGATTACATGTCAAACTATTCTAACAATTATATTAAGAAAAGAATGGTAAATTAAAGTAGAGATTAAAATGTAGGGAGATAACCTTAACCAACTTTAATGTAGTAAAGTGGTCATTTGGTCATGTCCCAATTGATGGGGATTGCATACATTACTAAGACATGTGAAAATAAGAGAAGAAGAATAAAATACCTTAAGAATGTGGGCTTCAAACTTGGACTTGAAAATGGTGTTGTTGTAAGGCAATTGTTGTAGAACAATTTGTGTAGAGTTTTGTTGTGTTAAACTCTTGTTGGGAGAACTCTTGTAAAGAGAATTCTTGGGAGAATTGTGTATAGTGTATTTGTGTAGAGATTTCAAGTCCAAAAGAGAAGGTCCTTTCTAAGGTAGAAGAAGGTGGTTTTTATAGGTAAAAAGGAGAGGGAAAGGTTGGAGGGAAAAGATGATCATCCATGTGAAATGGAATTGACCAATCAAAAATAAGATAAATAAAATAATAAATGAAAGAAATAAAAGAAAATCAAATGAAATAGAAAGGAAATATTTTGTTTTAAAGAAAAGGCTTAGAATGTGGATTGGGAGTTATGAAATAAGGGGGGATGAATGTGGATGAAAAAGGGAGTGTTTGTGATCAAGAAAAAGGAGGGAAAAGGCTCCAATCCGTAACTGCCATAATGGAAAGCGCGCGAGTCCGGCCTTTGGGGCGAGAAGCGCGCGCGGCCCGTTGACAGTGTCGGAGGCGCCCGCGGGTGAAAATAACAGAATGACTCTAAAAGTTAACTCTGATATGCAGTTTTGTCCGAAACTAACGGAATCAGTTAGGAACTTAACGGAAATAACAAAAATTAACAAAAACAAGTTAAATAAAAATACTATGTATGCAATCGGGGTGAGAGGTCCAAGGCGGGGTGTCTACACCATGGTATCGGCAAACAAGCTGCAAAGCTTAGAATTTTCTTTCAAAATTGCAAGCTCTGATACCAATTGTTAGGCCTAATTGGTAGGAAAATAGGCTAGAGGGGGGGGTTGAATAGCCTAATTAAAACTTTTTGATGAAAACACTTTATAAATGCAAAGTCACTTATCAGTTTGCAAACTATTATCAGTAAGCGCAGCGGAGAAGATATGACTTAGTTTAACTCACACAAAACAGTTTATAAAAAGGTTTTGAGAGCTTGGTTTAACACAAAGTGATTTCACAAAGTTCAATGCAGTTTCAAGAGATTGGTAAATAGAAATTACAATGAATCAGTAAGAATAAGTATGATCTGCCGGTGATAGAGTTCCAACCGGCAAAGACAAAGTAAGTAACAGGGGACACAAGTATTTGGAGAGGTTCACAGTGTAAATACTGCTACGTCCTCTACCAATTTTGGTCAGAACTTGGATTTGGGTTAAGAGCACTATTAGATATCCCTAGTCTATTACAAGCACGGCTTTGCCGGATACAAAGACTAAATTCTAGAGATTACTAATGGATCGAAATACAAATCTGACCAAGTGTTTTTGAGCGGCAAGTCCAAAAGAACTTATCTCACTCAGGTGGGTGTGTGAGTAACTCAAACAACGTATTCCTTAGAATAATCTAGTTTGGGAATACTTACAATATTGATGAGTTTGTGCACAAGTGTATGTCCTAATAAATGATCTAATGATTATCTAGACAGAATGTTTGAGCTTCAATGAATGCTCTAAACAATCAACTCTCTTCAATGCGCTAAAATCACCAACCCTCTTCAATGCTCTAAGTCATCTATTTATAAGAGGAGTTAATGACTTGAGTCTTGTTGAAGAAGGCTTGCAAATTGAATTTCCAGCTGGGTAGTTGAGGAGCATTAAATGCGGTATCTTCAGCATTAATGGCAAAGATATGGAGTACACACATGTCTTGAAAAGTCTGATGGGTAAAGACCCTTTTGTCTCAACCGGTTACCTGCAAAAAGCAAGTAGATAAAGTAGAGCTAAAAATAGCTATGTGTCAGATGTCGCAGTAATCATAACAGAGTAGATAAACTACTTTCAGATAAGACAGTACAAAAAAGACAAAGACAATCGGTAAAGTTGACTTTAAGATAGAACGATGAAACCTGACTATCAGTAAAGTTCAGACTGTCCTTGCTGATTGTCGAGTCTGACTGAGCAGTAAGTTGATCGGCAACTTGAATGCTGGTCTGCCGATTTGCTTCCTCTAGCTGTTTTGCCTTGATTGAAAAGGTTGTTATACACCTGTGCTGGTCACAAAGGATCCTAAGAGTACCTAACAAAGGTTCTATTAAAATTGGGGGATCCTAAGTGTTAACTATGATTGGGATTAAGCAATTCTATGTCCTAAACATATATATGAACAACAAGTGGACCAAATCTCGTGTCACTATGGATCAAATTCTAGAATCTCAAAAAGCCAATGGAGATAAGGAAGGCTTGGGGTTCTCAACTAGTGACAACTTTAAATGCACCGTTTTCTCTGAAAGAGAAAAGGATTTTACGCCCCCCAACAAACTGTTGAAATTCCTAAAGCAAAGCATTCTGCTTTAATGGGTAAAGGATAGGAGAAAGTCCAGAGACAAAATTTCTATTATGTCTACCCAAAGAAGCAAACTGGGAAAGCCAAGGGTAAGGCTAAAGTTGAATCTGTGCATGACAACTCATATTTTGACTATAGTTGCGCTTCTTCTTCAAATGTCAAATCTGCGCAAAAGGGCCATGCGCATGAAAGCCATGCGCCTCAATGCCAGATGCGCATTGTTAAGAAAAGCGCACCCAAACCTTAGAAAATGATATTTGTCAAAGCTAGTTCAATTGCTCCAGTTCAGAATGCTAAGCCAAAGAAAAGTAAAGAGTTTGTAAAAACCCAAACCCAATCTATAAGTGGCTTTTTCGATTTTCTCCTAATGCCAAGGAACGTAAAAATCCTAAGGTTAGACAGGAGTGGGTTGTCAAAAGTTGCTAACTTTAGGACCCAAGAATAAAGGGGACCTGCGTTTTTAATGTCTATCTTTCAGGTCTCCTGCTTTACTGCGCACTCTTCACAAGCTAAAGCGCATATATGGTATCTCGACAGTGGATGTTCTAGACACATGACTGGAGATGCCAACAACCTTGAAGATGTGCATGAAGGAAGAGGTGCCTCAGTAACTTTTTGGGACAACAACAAAGGGCACATTGTTGGATATGGAAAAATAAAAAAGGATAAAGTGTGCATAGAACAGGTCGCGCTCGTAGAAGGCCTCAAGCACAACCTGCTCTCCATATCACAATTTTACGATAAAGGTCTGGAATGCCATTTCACTTCAACGCACTGCTATATCAAATATGGCAAATCCGGACTCACTTTGCTCACAGGGACTCGTAAGGCAAATGTTTATATCATTGATCTTACTGCTATAAATTCTATCACTAATCTCTGTTTTGTAGCAAAGAATGTAAGTGAAAGAAGCTGGCTACGGCACAAGCGCTTAAGTCATTTGAACTTCAAGTATTTGGCTAAGCTAGGACGTGAAAATCTTGTCAAAGGACTTCCCAAAGTAGCTGACCATCATGACAGAAAATGCGCAGCATGCCAGCTTGGTAAACAACCTAAGCAGTCTTTCTCCAGTAAGATTGCTTCTTCAACTTCCAAATGTTTACAACTGCTTCACATGGATTTGTTTGGACCTGTCTCCACCGCGAGCATTGGAGGAAACAAATACACCTTAGTTGTGGTGGATGACTACTCAAGTTACACATGGGTTGAAATGATGATATCCAAAGATGACTGCTATGATATCTTGACTGCTCTCTTTCGAAGGGTCCAAACTCAAAAGGAAGACGACATCGTGAGCGTTAGATCAGACAATGGTACTGAGTTCAAGAACAACGATGTCGCTCAATATTGTGATGATCATGTCATAGATCACAATTTCTCTGCTGCTGGAATTCCTCAACAAAATGGTGTTGTGGAAAGAAAGAATCACACGTTGATTGAGGCTGGAAAACCAAGATAGCAGAAGCAAAGCTGCCTATGTATTTCTGGGGAGAAGCTGTCAACACTGCTTGATTTACTCAGAATAGATCCCTCATCAACAAAGCCTACAACAAAACTCCATATGAGATATGGAGAGGAAGAGTGCCCAACATCGCTTTCTTCAAAATATTTGGCTGCAAATGCTATATCCTCTACAACGGAAAAGATCATAGATGTAAATTCGACGCCAAAGCAAATGAAGGTATTTTTGTTGGGTATGCCAAACATTCTAAAGATTTTCGTGTTTTCAATAGAACTACTCTAGTTAGAATCTGTACATGTTACTTTTGATGAGCATTCTCTCCTTGAGCCACATTTGGCTCCAAATGATTCTGATGATTCGGTTGAGAATGTTGAGACAGGTACGCAGCCACAAACTGCACCTGCGCAGAATGATAATCAAGCTGATCAAAATTAGAATCAAGCAAGTCCATCCCATGCGCCAACTCCGGATGCTGCGCCAGAAGTGACGACTCCTGATGCGCAGACACCCCCTCCTGCGCATGATGTTTCTCCGCTTCAGCAAATCACTTTTGATGATGTTGATGCTAAAGCAAATGAAGTTCCTATTGAAGATCTTCGTATTCCTACTACTCAACCAAACTTACCTCCTGAGGTTCGTGAAGTAAGAGATCATCCAACAACAAATATCATTGGTGATCTCAATTTAGGGGTTCGCACTAGGAGAGCATCAAACTTTGATACGTATCATTCCTTTATCTTTCAAATCAAACAAAACAAGATTGATGAAGCGCTCCAAGATTCAAACTGGGTTATCACTATGCAAGAAGAGCTTAACCAATTTGAGCGCTGCAAAGTTTGCACTTTAGTACCCAGACCCCATGACCAAAGAGTTATTGGTACAAAATGGGTATTCAGAAACAAGATGAATGAGAATGGAAGCATCACCAGAAACAAAGCAAGGTTGGTTGCGCAAGGCTATAGGCAAGAGGAAGGAATCGACTACGATGAAACGTTTGCGCCTGTAGCAAGACTTGAAGCTATAAGAATTTTCTTAGCTTATGCCTCTCACAAGAAATTCAAGCTTTATCAAATGGATGTAAAGAGCGCATTTCTCAATGGTGAACTCCAAGAGACGGTCTACGTTGCTCAACCACCAAGATTTGAAGATAGCAGATTTCCAAATCACGTCTTCAAACTTCAGAAAGCTTTGTATGGACTTAAACAAACTCCAAGAGCATAGTACGACACTCTATCAAAATTCCTGCTAGAGAAAGGCTTCAAGCGCGGTAAAATCGACACAACTCTTTTTATTGCTAAGTATAATGATCATTCTTTACTTGTTCAAATTTATGTCGATGATATTATATTTGGTTCTACTAATAAGTTACCTTGTAAGCGCTTTGAGAAGCTCATGAAAAGAAAGTTTGAGATGAGTATGATGGGAGAACTCACATTCTTCCTCGGACTTCAAATCAAGCAATTGAATGATGGCATCTTCATAAATCAAGCCAAGTACACAAGAGAACTAATCAAGAAATTTGGACTTGAAAATGCTAAAGCATACGACACTCCAATGGCCACCGGCAACAAGCTTGACAAAGACTTGAAAGGTAAGAAAGTTCATCAAACTTTATATTGAGGTATGATTGGCTCTCTCCTTTATCTTACTGCAAGTAGGTCAGATATTATGTCTAGTGTTTGTGTCTGTGCGCGCTATCAAGCTGATCCTAGAGAAGCGCACTTAACTGCTGTTAAACGCATTCTTCGTTATCTTTCTGGAACTGTTAACCTTGGACTTTGGTACACCAAAGATTCGAATTTCGATTTGCTAGGTTATTCAGATGCAGATTATGCAGAATGCACAATTGATAGGAAGAGCACAAGTGGAACTTGTCATTTCCTTGGAAATCGACTTGTTGCGTGGGCAAGCAAGAAGCAAGCTGTTGTGTCCATCTCCACTACAGAAGCTGAATATATTGCTGCTGGAAGCTGCTGCTGCCAAATCCTTTGGATGAAGCAACAATTAGTGGACTATGGAATTCATGAAGCAAATTGCCTAATCTTCTGTGACAACATGTCCACCATCGCAGTCTCCAACAATCTTGTCATGTACTCAAAGACAAAGCACATCGACATCAATACACTTCCTCAAGGACCACGTGGAAAAGGCAACATCCATTTGGAGCACGTGGGCATGGATAATCAAATTGCGGATATCCTCACAAAGGCTCTTAACGCAAAGAGATTTATCTTCTTAAGAGGAGAAATGGGTATGCTTGAACTTAGCTAAATCTTGTCCATATGATTTGTCATTACTAATGATCTTGTGTTTACTTGATAATATTCTAAGTTAGAAAATGCCTCATGCGCCTGCGCATATGAAGCGCACAAGATGTTGCGCATAAGGCAAAATATTTTTTGAGTTTTCAAAGAAACTCTGCGCATTCTATTGCTGTTCATGAACTTCATGCGCATTCCACGTGGACCTCAGTATATCATTCCTCCGGTTTCTACTCCCTCAGATCCCTCAGACAAAGATTCAAGAGCAGCTAGATGCGCAGGCTGCCAGGCTCGATGCGCAGGCCATTGATTGTGCCATTAAGGGGGAGAGTAATCTAACAAAGGCAAAAAGTTCCGATTTGATGCTCCCGCTTCTGATATTGAAGCTCTGCGCAAAGCAATTTGGGAAGCTACAAGATGAAGTGCGCAGAACTCTCTCAAAGCTCTGCGCAAAGCAATTTGGGAAGCTACAAGATGAAGTGCGCATAACTCTCTCAAAGGTGAATACTAATCTTATAATGCATCATTGCTTTTCCCAAAACCTTGTTCAATTCAAACTTTTCGTTTGTGGAACAATGAACGCATTATTTCAAACTTCATGCGCATAAACTTAACTGCTCATATTTCTACGCATGATGTTTAAACATTCAGTTTAAACGCATACTTAAACTCATATTATTTGTATGCGCTGAATGATATTTCTGTCTTTCCCATATTGTAAGTTTATTTCTTTTGGGTAGACTAGAAATCTATAACACTGGCTAGTGTGTGCGTTGACTTTAGGCATGATTTACCATTTACATTCTTATGGACATGTTATTATCAAGTACAACGAATTGCCTTTGATATAGTAGGTAATGGCATCAATCATTTAGGTGGAGATTATTGGGTATGCTTATTTCTTAACCCTCCCAATTTATGTTAGAAATGATTGATACCATCACCTAAGTATATTTTATGGACTTTAGGATCCTATGTAAGAAGTTTTATAACTTCATTTTTTTAGTTAAGTCCACTTTTTAGAATAGGCTTAGTGGTTAGGGATTATGCTTAGAATTGAGGTTTCAATTACTGAAGACCAAGTATAATGCGCAGGACATTTCATGCGCAGAGCATCATCTGCTCATTTTCATGCGCAGTGAACACCTGCTCATTCTCCATGCGCAGAGCATCACCTGCTTATTTTCCATGTGCAGAGCAACACCTGCTCATTCTCTGCACGCATAGCATTACCTACTCATTTCCATGTGCAGAACATTATCTGCTCCCTTTCATGTGGAGAACAACAATTGCTTGGTTTCCATGAGCAGAACGTCTGCACATTCTCTATACGTATGATTTCTATGAGCAGAGCAGATTAACTTGGTCATTATGCTTATCTTTCAACAACCTCATATTTTTTAAGCTTGGAAAGCGCTTATACTTAATTTCAAGATTTGAAGAAGACCAAGGAGAAAGCATGAAGACCATGTGCAGATCATCATCTGCGCATCCATCACTTGCGCATGACTCCCATGCGCAGGTCCTTCAGACCTGATCCTTAACACTTCACTTTGATTTTGAGGTCTCATGTGCAAATGTCTAAGTGTGATGCGCATGACTCCCATGCGCAGCACCCATCTGCACAACTCAATGCGCATGGCTTCCATGCGCGCGCAGATTTGCCTTAGTCAATTCTCTCATTTCCTGACCTCATTCTAGAAGCTTGGAAAACATCAAGTCGAGCTACGCTTTTTGGAATGAGCCAAAGTGTTGATGTGTACATACGACAAAACGTGCACACTCAGCATACACGTAGATAGAGACGCGCCTCAGTTTTGAAATTCAAAATGAAGACAGCTGTCATCCTTCTAGAAGAAGTTTGAAGCTTATCCACTTGCTCTGTCTCCAACGGCTATAAAGGACACTTGCGCACCAATCACGTTGTGCCAGCACATTGTCCTTGCTCAGAGCTCCAACAGCTAGTTTTTTGAAGCTCCACTATAAATAGCCAGCTCTTCCTCATTTTCCAAGCTGCTTGAGTTTTTGCTTCCAAAGAGAAACTTTGAAGATTTGAAAATTGCTTGCATATTTCCAGAATTCTCAAGATCAACCTTCATACCTTCATACTCAACCAAGCCCAGATCCTATAAACCTTGTAACACCCAGAATATCTTGTGCTCTTCATCTCATTAATTCTTAGAGCCCAGAATTTCTGACACACACACACACCTCTTGAAGCTTTGATCATTTAGATCTAACTTCTTGAGATACACCGGTTTAGTCTAGGATTTGCTCTTCATAGAATAGATTTTGATTTGAGTTTTGATTCCTTGTAATCTTGTAAAAGATCCTCATATCAATATAAATCTCATTAGAAAATTCAAGACTAACCATCTTGGTAGAGGACGTAGATCTTTTCCCGATCGAACCTCTCCAAATAGCTTGTTTCTATATTCTGCTTTTTATTCTACATTTAAGCTTTTCTGATATATTGCTTTGTTTGATCTTTTTAGATTGTCTTGTACTGTTTGAATTGTGTTTGTTTGCTTTCTACCTTAGTTCCCTTTTGTGCCTCTCTTTAAGCTAAAACTTAGTGCGTACGTTTTACACTTCTGCGCATACACCTGCGCATAAGTGATTGTTTTAAGTTTCCGCTGTGCATTTCACACTCTTGCTGCGCGCTATACTTAGCCAAAATTTGAGTTGTGCGCATTTTCCATTAATTTGCAAAAGGGTTTGAAAAGAATTTTAAAACGCTATTCACCCCCCCTCTAGCATTTTTCATACCTTTGTTGCCCCCTTGGGACCAACAGCTACTTTATTAAATAAAAATATAAAAAAGTAAAATGCAAAAAAAAATAACAAATTTGTTACCCGTACAGAGTACGGGTTACCCACTAGTAAATGATGTAAAGTAGTGTCCAATTTTAAAGCCTTAAAAATCCTCCCTCCCTTTCTCTCTCTCTCAAAAATCCTTCGTTACTATCTTCGCTACACACTACAACTTCTTTTCTTTTTTCTTTTTCTTGTTTTTCCATGAACAACACCCTACAACTTCTTCTTTTTTAAAAAAAAAATAACACCATAGAAATTCTTAATCTCTAAATTTTCTCTCTTTATTTACAAAAATGAGGAGGTTTTCCATCTCTATCTCACACTCCTACCCACTTTCCCACAAAACATCCCCACCCTCCCCGCTTTCTCAGAAAACACTCTGTTCTCTTTACCTATTTCACAAATAAAAATCTCTTTTCAATATTCAATTCTTCACTTTTGTGAAGGATTTTTATAACATTGTATTGTGACGATGACAGATTGATCTAGAAAGAGAAAGAAAGATATGAAAACAGAAAGAGGTATACATTTGCGCCTTCATTACCAGACTTTGCCACTTCAATTGCCGGATCTCTACTGTTCAACTACGCTGCTCTCCTGCTTCCTTCATTACCCTACTTTGCCACTTCAATCGCCGGATCTTCCAAAACCGTTGAGGTTACACGGATTTGTTGTGCTTGCAATTGTTTTGGTTATATCTAAAAGGTTGAGAATTCCTCATATATGCTCCAAATATAGACATAAATAAAGTTTTCAATTTTTTTAGATCTTTCATTGACTGTAACATTTGTCTTACCAATACAACTTACTTGTCCTATAAATTGATTTAAGTGTTCATAATCAAACTGAAAAAAAAAGAAAACTGAAAAGTTGTTGCATTGAAGTCACCGTTTCATTTTTTTTCAGAATGTGCAGCCGTGCAGGAGGATGTTCAAATTTCTGATTCACAAATTATTTGGAAAATTAAATCTTCTAGAATCACAATCATTGAGGAAGAAAAACCTTTCTATTTATACTTACTTTTCTACAGTCCATTGAATTGTGTTAACTGTTAAATTTGCCATATAGTAAATGAGTTTGTAATGGAGTAGTTGAATGGACATAAGTTACGGAGACGGTGAAAATATTTTTTAGATGGATAAAGATGGCTTGTATTCTCCACTACCTTTTTAAGTAGTACCATTTAATTAATTTAATATGGGATACACAAAGTTCATATTAAATTAAATATGGAATATTTAATTATTGGCTATAATCTTGTATAACGTATAGGTGTAATTTAAGATCTGCACCACTTTCCTAAGTTATAATTGCAGCTGCATTTAATTCCAAAATAAAAAAAATGACCTATACTTTAAAAGGGACATTTGGCTGGAAATGTAGTGTTCGGCGGGAAAATGAAACATTGATGAGAAATTCAAATTTTTGGCGGGAATATCACAATTTGGCGGGAAAAAATCAAAATCTCTCACTATCGTGTTTTTATATATATCTATAGATAGAATATATAGATATAGATTTTAAACTAATTTAATTATCATAATTAAAATTTAAAACTTGTAATTGATAGTATGAGAAAAGTACCTTTTTCGTCCCTCAACTAGTTTAAGTTTTACCTATTAGCCACTAAACCAATTTTTTTTACTCAAGAGTCACTGATTTATTGTTTTCATTGATGATGTCATCCTTCCGTCAATTAGCCGTCAATTTCACTGTTAAATATGCTGATGTGGCATGATGACTCATTATTTTTTGCTTATTTGGCAAGGTCATTGCATAGTTGGCATACACCGGATGATAATGTGGATTTTTAAGGGTCAAAATGCTAAAAATCCAAACTGCAAACCTATAAAATACAATCCATGTTGAAGGGCCCAAAATAAAAAAACAAACCTACACCCCATTTACTTTTAACCCTAACATCAACATAACACAATTCTCTCTCACAGGAAGCCACAGCTGCCGCCCCCTCCTCTTACCTCTCAACCGTCCGGCGACATCTTCAATTCTTCACCCATGACCCCACCTCCACCATCTCCTTCCTCACCCCCACCTTCATCCTTTCTCTCCCCCATCTCATTCATTTTCCTTCTCACTTCCGCCATTTACCTCCACACCCCCACTTCCGTCATCACCCTCCTCAGTGCTACTCCTCTCTCTCTCTGATTCAAAACCCCCAAATCTGTAATTCAGTGCATCAATCCCTCCCCCACTTCATCTCTCTCGTTCTCTATGTATTGCGGTGCCGCCGAGACAACACCATCCCCACCGTCTGCCACTAAATGTTGTCCTTCCCTCCTTACCACCGCCTACCTTTACCGCCTGCCATCAAATCTGATTGAAATCAGATTGAATCCTGGCAAATCGAACAGGGCCAACTTTAACATGGCAGAAGAGGCTTGGGGATTTTCTGGTCTTGAAATCAGATTGAATCTGGGTTTTGTTTAAATTTCGGATTTTGAATCTAGTTTTTTTTTTATTATTATTATTTATTTATTGGTAATGGTGATGTTGTTGATGATGATGGTAGGCATGAAGTTAGACTAGTGGTGGTGATGGTGGGTACCATGGAGAAGGTGGCGGACTTGCGGCATCCATGGTGCGGGGCGGCTCCATCCAAACCGGAATCTGGATTTTTTGGCTTTGGTGCTTGCGTGTATGTGTGTGTGTGTTAAACGGGTGGTGTTAATATATTTTTTTGGCTGTGTGTTTATGGTTCTGTTAGCCAGTGGTGGGATCGTAGCGGGATAGGTGTAGGGACGGTGGTGGGACTGTGGTGGACGGTGGGTAGGACTGGTGGATGGTGGTGATAAATTCTATTTGTGGTGACAAATTCTATTTGTTAATGAAAATTTGGGAATATTTAACCTTTTCATTTGTAACATTTTTAAAAAATTTTAAAGCAAAATAATTTTTGAATAAAAAAAAGAAGATATTTTTGTAAATACAGTCATTAAAATAATATTATTATATTTGCTTCAAAAAAAATTGCTTTCATTGTTTTAATAATTATTATTTTAGGATAAGTAAGTGCTAATTACTTTATTTTTCAAAGCACCTGTTTTTTTTAATAAATTATTTTTTAGGGCTAGAAGTTTATTATTGTACATTTAACCCCCTTATACTTTTATGTCAACATATTTCCACAATGCACAATGCCACATATGCATAAAAGCCACATCAACATGCCACATGATCACCAGTTTTAACGGATTTTTGAACGGCTCACAGACGGAAGGATGATATTGGTGATGTTCAAAATGGACCGAAGTCCACGGAGGCCCGTCAAGCTCGCCGGCCCGAGACCCGTTGGTCCGAGCCCGTCAGCCCACGGACTGAGCCCGCTCCAAGCCCGCGCGGACACAAGGATGGGCCGGACAGTGAAAATGACGCACGGGCCGGGCTAAAGCCCGCGGATCACTTGGCCCCCGTGTCCATTTGGCCCTTCTTTTTTTTTTTTTTTTTTTTTTTTTTGGACTGGGCGACTCACTGGCGCATGCATGGGATATGGCTGTTGCTCTGTCTGTGTGTGCTGTGCTGTGTTGTGTCCTCTTCCTTGGCATTTAGCCATTTAGTGTTTTTTTTTTTAATAAAATTATTATTATCAAATAACTTAAATTTAATAACTAACTCTATTTAAATATAAAAGACAAATTAAAGTAGATATTAAATCACTTTTTATATGTATTTTAATTTATATTATATATTTTAATAAGTTTAAGTCATTTTATTTTTTTATAATTTTTTAAAAGTTTTTCTGATTTAAAAAAAAAAAATCCGTTTGGCCCGTAAACCATTCGGTCCGGACCAAACGGACGGGCCGGACCACACATAAAACGACGGGCCGGGCCGGGCTTTTATCCATCCGTGGGAGGGCCGGACCGGTCAAGCCCGTCAAGCCCGCGGACATGACCAAAGGCGGGCCGGGCCGGATAACCCGTTTGAACATCACCAGATGATATAATCAATCAAAACAATAAGTTAAGGATTCTTAAGCAAAAAAATTTGATTTGATGACGAAAAGGTTAAAAGTTAAACTAGTTGAGGGACGAAAAAGGTACTTTTCTCTTGATAGTATTATTGATGGTGTATCCATATAACATGTTCTAAATGTTCATTAATATAATTGAATTAACCTAAAATTATTGCTCAAAATTCATTTCTAATAAATAAATAAAAAGTGAAAATTATTATGAGACCGGAAGAGAATGATTTATTTGATTCCTTTGCCCTAAGGCATTATGTTATCTCTAGTTGTAAATGAATTAGAGTTAGTTTTGGGAGAAACTAGTTCCTCCATAAGTAATAAAAAGTTCACTTCTCCCAAAATTTTCTCATCTGTAGTTATAAATGAGTGCAGCTAGTTTGGGAGGGGATGGTGGTGTTTATTTTATGTAAATCTGTTTAAATATTTGCTCAATCACTAGGTTTTACTTTTATTTTCAAATCAAATTTATAGTACTGAAAAGGCTAAGATTCTAAGCTTTTGATCCACCAACAAGGAAATATGACATTATTTTGGCAATTTGGAGCAATGCATAAACAGATACTCCTCCATTCCATTTTAAAGTTCAAAAAATTGGTTGGGTATAAAAATTAAAAAATATATATATGAAAAATGTGTGTTATGAATGTAAATAATATGGTTGGAATGAGAAATTGCGATAAGAAATAGTAAGTGGATAATTATTGTGAGTATGACATGTAAGGTCTATAAATAAAAAATTGCTAATAAAAATTGTTAAAAAAAAAAATTGAATTTTAAAATAAAACCACCGTTTTCAAATATATTCATTCATTAGTATCATGTAGCACGAACATGTATGCTATTTATGGACTTGGAATTACTCGTACTTTGCGTTGTAGTGTTTTTTTTTTTTTTTTTTTTTTGAAAAGAATGTGTTGTAGTGTTCAACTACTAGTGTTTAAGATTGTGTCATATTTTTCATGAGTAAACAACATTTTAGCAATCCGTACTATTCAGTTTTACCGTTGGTGAACGGGTCTTTCACTGCTAAACACGGCAATATCACTGTTGTTCATTTACCGCGGGATGTATCTGATCACTCTCCGCTGCAGATTAAGATCGCTGCTATCACCAAACCGAAGTGCCCCTTTAAGTTTTATAAAATGTGGTTGGAGCATCCAAGATTTGATGACTTTGTACGGGAGGTGTGGAGTAGAGGTTGCTGGGGAACACCATTGTTCAGACTGCACCGGAAGCTTCATGTGTTGCGCGGAGAACTCAGAAAGTGGAATTGGGAGGTTTTCGGTAATATTTACCGTAAGATCGATCAGTTGCAGGATGATCTTACCCGTTTGGACTTCTCGCTGCAGCAAAATTGGGATGATTTAGTTGCTGCAGAACAGAGGCAGAAAAATGAGGAACTAGTTCAGGTTCGCAGATAGGAGGTGGACATGAAACAGCAGCAGTCACGGCAATTATGGGTTCAGGACGGAGACAGAAACTCGGCCTTTTTTCACGCTTCCATCAAAGAGCGGAGAAGGCAGAATTCCTTGAAGCTGCAGCTGCCGGATGGTTCTTGGTGTGATAATGAGAACTTATTGGGAGAGCTTGGAGCTACACATTTTGAGGAGACTTTTTCTTCTGGTCCTCATGAGGTTGATGACAGGTTATTTCAGGCTATTGTGGCAGGAGTAACAACTGCAGATAATGTGATGCTTATTGTAGTCCCTGATGAGACAGAGGTTTGGGAGTCTATTAAATCTCTAAATGCAGACAATGCTCCGGGATCGGACGGTTTTACTGGTCAATTCTTTAGGGGATGTTGGTCAATTATTAAAACTGATGTTGTTGCTGCGGTTCAGTCGTTCTATAGAGGTGAGGAACTTCCCAAAGGTTTGTCGTCTAATGTGTTGGTGCTCTTACCCAAGGTTGATAAGCCGACTGGGTTTAAGGATTTGAGGCCCATTAGCCTATCCACCTTTATGAACAAGGTGATCTCTAAAATTTTAACTTTACGACTGGCTTGTGTGTTGCCTAAGTTAATTTCTCCGGAACAGACGGGTTTCATGAGGGGTCGTGGTATTCAGGAAAATATTGCCTTGGCTCATGAGATGTTCTCTTCAAGCTGGATATGTCTAAGGCGTATGATCGACTAGAGTGGGATTTCTTATTTAGAGCTTTGGAAACGTTTGGGTTTGATGCCAACTGCTGCAGCCTGATTTCGAGGTTAGTGCGGGGTAATTGGTATTATGTTCGTATGGGGGGTGTTTCTCATGGTTACTTTCCCTCAACTCGTGGGGTGAAACAGGGAGATCCGCTCTCTCCATTGTTATTCATTATTGCTCAGGAAATACTATCCCGGGCACTGTACAGAGCTGTTCAGGAAGAGGTGTTTAGGCCGTTTGAACATGGTAGGGGGAATTTTCCATTGACCCATTTGCTTTATGCGGATTACATGCTTTTGTTTTGTAACGGGCGTCAGAGATCCATTGAGGGTCTTCGTGAGGTTTTGAGTATATATGAGAGGTCTTCGGGTCAATTGATTAATTTGGAGAAGAGCGGTTTTTATGTGGGTGCTAAAAGGCGACAGTTCGAGATAGAAAATATTCGAAGATGGTCGGGTTTCACGCACCAGCAGTTTCCGCTCAAATATCTGGGGATCCCGTTGTTCAAAGGTAGAGTCAAGAGGGTACACTTTGCGGAGCTAGAAGCAGAGATGATGAAAAGGGTGGATGGTTGGAAAGCACGGCTTCTGTCATTTGGTGGGAAGGTAACTCTCATCAAATATGTGCTTTCTAGCATTCCTATTTATTCTTTGGGTGTGCTCAAGGTTCCTAAGGTTGTAACTCGTAAGTTGGAAAGCATTATGTCCAACTTCTTATGGAGCAGTGGAGGTGAAAAAAGGGCTCATTGGGTTTCTTGGGATGTGGTTTGTAGACCTATCCAGGAAGGTAGTTTGGGAATTCGGAGGGTAGGGGATATGAATCAGGCTATGTTAGCCAAGTTAGCGTGGGTGGCCACCAGAGGCAATTCCCTATGGTCACAATGGGTCCGTGTCAAGTATAAATGTCAACCTGCAGCCTCTAGTTCGCATGTGTGGCAAGCTGCATCGTCATATTTACATCAGTTGGATGATTGCAGTCGTTGGGTTGTTGGCAGAGGAGATATCATATTTTGGACTGATAATTGGTGTGGGGTTCGACTTGGGGGCCCGCTTCCTGAAGATCAACTTTTGACAGTGAGAGATGGTATTCAGGTTTTGGAGGACATGCTTCAGTTTATCCCGCAGGATCTACATGCCAATGTTCGTAGGGTGCATATTGATGAGCATAGTGAGGATCGTCCGGTCTTCACTCTTACAAAAATGGGAACTTTTGAGACAGCTGCATGGTGGGATTATATTCAGGTCCGCAGCCCTTTGGTGGAATGGGGTGCTAAGGTTTGGCATCCCAACATCCCTACAAAGGTCAGTGGTTTCTGGTGGAGGGCTATGCACAATGGTCTTCCGGTGGATGCAAAATTGGAGTCTCGGGGCTTCAATATCCCATCTCGATGTGTGTGCTGTCCTGGAGGTGGTCATAGGGAGACTCTTAATCATTTACTTCTACAGTCGGCGATTGCGCAGTCTGTTTGGAGGCATTGGGTTAGTCTTTTCCCTTTGACTCATAATTATATTGATTTACATCATTTGTGGACTGTTTGGTGTGGTGGACAGTCAAAGCGCCGACAGGTTGGTTTAGTTCGTATGGGTATTATGCTTTTTACTTGTTGGGAGATTTGGAAAGCAAGGTGTAAATCGATTTTCGAAGGAACTGTTATGAATAGTGCCAAAATTGTGGATGGGGTTAAAAATTCTCTTATTGAGATGTGCTCATTCCTAGTCCCGAAAGGGGCTCCTAGTGGGAATGACCGTGTCTTGTTGGAGAGCTTAGGCCTCAAAGTGGCAGAGCATAAGTTTAGGCGGCAGAGGCTGTTGAGATGGGAGCCTTCGCGCTCTCATGTTTTTACTTTGAATACGGATGGTTCCGCGATAAACGGCCAGTGCACGGGTGGTGGTATTATAAGGGATGGTATGGGGGCTTTTGTTTGTGCCTTTTCACACTACTACGGAGATGGAACCAACATGAAGGCAGAGATCTTTGCTTTACGTGATGGCCTGCGCTTATGTCATTCTTGGGGTTTACTTTCTGTTCAGGTAAACTCAGATTCCTTAGTAGCTGTGAATATTTTAAAAGGGCGAAATAAGTGTCCGTGGCAATACACGTATGAATTGCGGGAATGTGAAAGTTTGATTGGAGGGTATGAGTTACGTCATGTTCTTCGTCAAGCAAATGGGGTTGCGGATAGATTGGCTTTTGAAGCTCATATTCATAAAACGGTTTGGACATATGGATCGTCAAGGGAGCTTCCACGGAGTGTCTTGGACGCGTTACGTTTTGATGAAAGTGGATACTATGTTGAGCGTCGATAATTATTTGATGTTGTTGGTGTTTGCTGAGGCTTGGTTATGGTGTTTGGTTCTTTGGAATAGTTTCTTGAGTGCAAGGAAGGCATACGGACTCGTTTCGGTTGTAAAAGAGGCACACGGGCCCGTGTCTTGGACTTTTGATGGATCATTGGACTCATTTGAATTTATTAGGATTGTTCTTTGGTTTAATTTTTTCAGCTTTTATTTTTTAGATGGTTTTACCTTTTAAGGTGTTGGTTTATTTTTTGGATTTCGAGGTCCGGCTCCATATCCGGCAATGAGTCGGGTGGTTGTCCCCCTCTTGTACTTATATTTTATAATTAATAAAATCTTCCCAGGTGCCGCCCTGGTTTCTAAAAAAAAAAAAAAAAAAAAAAAAAAAAGTCCATTATCACCACCCAAATTGGAGATTCAAAACCTTTACACCCAAAGTCAAGCAAATCACAATTTGGGTTTTCAAAATCAAAAATTCAACCCAGTTTTGGGTTTTCAAAATCAAGCCAAATCAAAAAAATGTTTTACAAACTCAATAAAAATTGAAATCAAAGTAAACCCAAATTCTGATTCTCACAAACCCACATCACAATTTTCAAAATCAACCAAAAATCAAATCAAACCAAATCTGGTTTTCAAATTAAACACAAATCTGGACTTCGAAAATCAAATCCAAATTTGAAACTCAAATGCAAATCTGAAGTTCCAAAATCAACCAAATTCGAAATGACATTTAAACCCAACTTCAGAATTCCAAAATCAAACAAAATATTGCAAAATCAAGCGAAATCAAAGAAATAGGGGTAACCGGAGGTGTGAGGGGAGGGGAGGTGGCATGAGGCGGGGGACGGGAGTAGATGGAGAGGGGGAGGGTATGGGTGACCGGAGGTTGAGGAGAATGGTCAGAGAAAGAGGGGTAACCGGAGGTGTGAGATTGTTGGGACAAATTTTATACCTTTAATTCCTAGATTTTTATGAGCTTATACTATGATTTTTATGTACTTAGTATAGTTTTTATGTAATATTGGGCAAATATATTTTCTGGGGATTTATTATAATTCGGGGGTATTTTTATATTTTTATCAATGTAATTTATTTATGAGAAAAGAATCCCCGAAATATACAAAAGAAAGTCGATTGGGACGGACGAGTTTTGGATCAAGCAAATAAATAAAGGAGGAGAAGGCTCACCAAAAACAACCAATTCACTAGGCCCAAACGTTGGAGTCCATGATGACACACGAGCTGGGAAGTCAGACACTGAAGCGGCGGAACATGATGAATTTCTAAATTTCACCCAAACTCAGCTGCAAGTCTGTACTGATTGGGAAGTCCAAAAATTATGTGTAACCCACCATTGGAAATATCTGTGAGTCTAGTTTCTGGAACATTTTTCGGTTCGTTGATTGCATTTTTCTACAAAGAGTTATGTCAGTTTTAGTAAAAGGTGGTTTAAAGGGCAGATTCATCCGAATTTTGTCCAAGTCTTTTAGTTTCATGAATCTTTTGATTCATCCCTTATCTTATCCTCAAATAATTAATGTTTAGTTCATTCCCTTAGTATTTTGATGTTTCCTAAGCTTGGAGGGTTGTTCCAAGTGTCCTATAAATATCCTATATCATGTCTTTGTGAGGCAGTTCATGTTTAAGTTTATTCATCAATAAAAGTTCAACTTTGAGCTAGCTTTTGTGTGTTCTGTATCTCATTGGTTTCTTCTGAATCATTTGAGTGGTGAACTCCCTTTACAACCCTGTATCTCGTGGGAGGATTCCTTCGAATGGTGAGTTGTTTTGCTCTGTATCTCCAAGGTCGATACATTGGAGTGGTGAGCATCTTATCAATATCCTTATTTTTCTTCCGCTGTGAGTAGTCCCCGTATCACATGAAGTCCAAGTAGCAAACCAGGCGGCCTAAGGACCAGTCCAAGCGCAGCTCCAGCCCAAAACCATACCAGACGGGCCCATCTCAGCGAAGCCCACACCAGGTGGCCCAAAGTACAGCACGTCTGTGAGATTCGTGAGCACGAGTGGAACGACTCGTGCGCTCCAGCGCGAGTCATGAAGCGGATTGGAGAAGGCACATGTAGTAGGTGCAATTTCAGGCGTGTCTGGCGCGTGCGTGGGACGGCTGGCGCGTGGGCGAGGCTGGCAGCGAGAGTGAGCGCGTGTGAGCCGGCTGGAAGGCTATTTTTTTGGTTATTTTTGTTTTATTTTTATTTCCTTATTGTTTTAGGATTTTCCTAGGTATTTAAATTAGGTTTTTTTTCATTGTTTTCAGGGGAGACTTGAACATAATTTTAGATCTAGGTTTTCTTTCTTTATTCAGGGAGATTTCAAAGTTTTGGATGAGGAGCTAAAATCCAAGCTTTGGGTTTGAATCTTGAACCCCTTTTTATCAATTTGAGGTATTTTTCTTTTCATAATTTTATTCATATTCATAATTTTACTTGTGTTTAATCTAGATTTGTTGCTAGGGTTTTTAGACTTGATCAATCTAATTGCTCTGGTTAATTTATCTCTGCTAGAATTTTCTATGACTGTGCCAGTGTAGAAATTCACAAGTAGCAACTTTATGATTTATGCATGTGCCATGGTAAATTGTGAAGTGAGTAAAATTAGATGATTATCTGTGTGAAATAATCATAGAAAACATTCTTGATCTTAGTTTCTTAAATCGTTCATCAATTAATTCTGACATCTAAACTGTGTCAGTTAGATTAATTTATTAATTAGGGTTTCTAGTGAGTGTGTCACTGCTACTAACTAATCTGAAAGAAAAAACAGAGATTGAAATAGATCTCGTGATCAAGTGAATAGGGTAAAAAGTGAAAAGTGATATCGATGATAATTGAATAATTAGGTGGGGACGGAATCAAATGTGAAGTATTTCTTAATTATTGTTTTAGCTCCATTAATTTAATTTATGTTTTTAGGATAGTTAATTAAAATTAATTTATTCCCCCAATCTTGTCAAGTGACAATTACGTAAACAAGTGACCGTTCTTCGTGGATCGATTCTGGACTTATCCTAGCTACATATTTTTAGAACCTAGTCCAGTTTTAATTTGTAGGTGTGCGATTTAGCCTATCGGAGATAGGGTGGTGGCCGGAAGTGCAGAGGGGTGGGTTGGCCGGAATAATAGAGGGGCCTGGTCGGAGGTTTGGTGAAAGGGTTGCCGGAGTTTAGGGGAAGAGAGAGAAAGTAGAGGGAGGGAGCGCGTCTGTGTCGAGGGTATGGCAGGGTGGGGTTTTGTTAAGGGTTACAGGGGTAGTTTCGGTATTTCAAAAAATTCATAAACAATTAGTGGACCCTTTTGTTGTTAAGAGTTATTTAGCTTGTTAAGTTTCTAACGCCTATTAACGTCCATTAATTTTTTTAACGATTTTGGTTAGTTTTGTAATTAATCAATAGTACTCGGGTTTCTTTTGTTGTTTAGATAGTACGGAGGTTAAATTGATATTCTTGACATAGTACGGATGTCAGAAATGTGGTTTACTCTATTTTTCATTGTTGTAACTTAATGAATGTTAATATATTGAGTTACAGTTGGTCTTACATATATCAAATTAATTATTGATATTCACCGACCAATATGAAAATGATACTCCCTCCATCCCCAATTAATGTTTTTACTTTGACTTGCACGGATATTAAGAAAAACTAAATGTTGTGAGTATGAAAAGTAAAGTAAGAGAGAGATAGGAGTAAACGACCAAAATGACCCGCGTACTATATGAATTCAACCAATATGACCCGCGTACTATCTAAACTACCAAATCACCCTGCGTACTATACATAAATTCACCAAATCAACCTAAATCGTTAGTATAAGTTAGTAGATATTAACTACGTTAGTAATTTAACGGATATTACAATAAAACTTTCAAATCACCACCATATCTAACAAAATCCCAAAATCAAAAACATTCAATTTACATTTAGCTCCATGGTGGAGCAAATCAATTCCTCTTCTACGTGGATCAACTTGAACATCAAGCAAGCATTATGCCTTATCGCACTTGATTGATTTTTCACTGCCCACCGTTAAAATTTGGGCAAATTGCACCGCCCCTTATGAAATTTGTTTTTCTTTCACTATCCACCCTATTAGCAATAATTAGACTACTTTGCCAACACTTAAATAAAAATATACTACCTCTGACCCTAAATGAGTGTCCAAATTTCATTTTAAGGGACAGTGAAAATCTCAACTTTTGAAACAATTTGGTAACAACTATTCATATATAGTCTTGTAATCTCCTTTCCAAACATTTAGTTTTGCACGTATAAAGAAACCGGTGAAAAAAAATTCGAAAAAAAAACATTTAGGGAGAAATTATGTTAAAAAAAGACACTCATTTAGGGACAAAGATTTCTTGAAAATGGACACTCATTTAGGGACAGAGGGAGTATTTCTTATTAATTACTTATCAACTCATTCTTTACATTTTATTACTATTTTTTTTCTTACTCATTAATAAAAAAGAAACACTTATTATAATTTTTGAGGAAATAACCATATAACTAGCTTAATAATTTATATATTCAAATAACACAACTAGAGTAATATTAAACATAATAAATACTATCGCACAAATAACACTTTTAGATTTAGAGTTGGCCTTGTAAAAAAACGTATTTTACCTTAAGCAAAGGAAAAACATGTTTTTCAAAAGCCGCTGGCGGTTTTTAAAAAAACAAGCGTTGGCATTTTTGTAAATAACTGGGAGCATCATAAATGGCGAGTGTTAATATTACAAAGTGTCAGTACTTCAAACTGGCGTTTATAAACATTGGAATTGACACTTTTTATAAGTGCCAGTGTTAGTGTTTAAAAGTGTCAGACATTACACTGGCGTTTTTTAACATTGATACTGGCACTTATTAAAAGTGACAGTGGTAGTGTCAATAAGTGTCAGTGTACATGGCTGACACTTTTTTACACTACCACTGACATTTACGATCCGCGCTAAAATTTTCAGTTAATTACAAAAATGCCACCGCGCCAATTTGAAAACACGTTGTACGCTAACCTAGGGAAAAACATGCTTTTTTCCCATATTTTCACTTAGATTTATAAACATTAGTATCTGATGCTTTTTTTTTCCTTAATGTTTAATATATTTATGTTTTTAAAAATTGTTTCCTTTCAAAAGTTTGGATATAGTGAAAAATTATACAAAGTGAAACATTCAATAAATACTTTTTTTTTAATATAAACGGTTAGTGAGTTATAATATACTCCCTCCGTCCCAGCACAAGTATGACTAGAGAATTGGGCACAATAATTAAGAGAAAGTAGTGAATGTGTGGTAGAAAATGAAGAGAGAGAATGAGTGGAGTAAATAGTAGTGTTGGTTGAATAAAATGAGTGGTGGAAAATGAAGAGAGAGAATGAGTGGGGTTAAATGGTGGAGTTGGTTGAATATAAATATATTAAAACATTTCTATTTTGGGCAGTCTCAATTGTTTTGGGACGGCCTAAAAAAGGAAATAAGTCCTACTCCCTCCGTTCCGGGTAAGTTGCAACATGGAAGGGGAAGCACAAAAATTAAGAAAGGAGAATAATGAGTGGTTGAGAGGAAGAGAGAGAATGAGTGGAGAATAATGAGTGGTTGGGAGGTAGAGAGAGAATGAGTGGAGGATTATAAAAGTAATAAAGAGTTTCCTTATTTGGCATTATTGCAACTTAAGTGGAATGCTCAAAATGGCAAATTGTTGCAACTTACCAGGAACGGAGGGAGTACTTGTTTTGGGACGGATGGAGTATCGTATATTTTTGAAGAAGTACAGTAGGTTATTGTTATGTTTAGTATTAATTTAAAAGTGTTATTTGAACCTATAAATTATAAAGCTAGTGTATGGATATTTTTTCAAAAACTATAATAAAAATTATTGCGTAAGATTAAAAAAAAAAAAAAAAGGTGGTGAAATAGTTGAATAGTAATATTAATTATTGTAACATACTTGCTCCATCTAATAACAATGTGCACAAAATGAATGATGCACGGTAATTAAAGAATGAATAGTTGTAGATAGTTGTTGTGAGTATGAAAAGTTAAGGAAAGAAAAATATGGGTAGGGAATAGTAGTGGAGTGACAAGTGAGTCTCATTGAATAAATAAGTATATAAATTTTTTAATATAAGAAAATGTGACTTATTAATGGAACACCAAATAAAGTTTCCTATAAGTAGTCTTTCCTTTTTGTAATATTTTTTTGAGTAAACGACCAAAATGACCCGCGTACTATCTAAACTACCGTATCAACATGTGTATTATGCATAAATCAACAAAATCAACATAAATCGTTAGTATACATTAATGAATGTTATGTTAAAAACTTAACGGATGTTACAATCAAAATTTTCAAAATTAACCCCAGTCCACATTAAAATAAACCAAAATTATTTAGCCCACCATATTTGAAGGAAAAAAAAGGGAAAAGAAAATCATCAACCATCCACCACCACCACCACCTCTCACCATCTCCGTCCAACATCCCACCATCCCTGGCCACCATCCGCCACATATTTTTTTTTCTTTTTGTAGGCCTACAACCATTCCTCTTCTGCCAACTAGATTCCGATCATCCCACCCACGCCATTCAACTACAATGTGGACCTGGAACCGCTGCACCGAAATTAGCTGCACCGCTGCACCGGATGAAAGTTACATACGTTATGTAAAACGTTTTCTACACAACGTTTTTATTGCACTACACAATGTAAAAACGTTCGAAATTGGGAGCTATCTGAGAAACGTTTTACATTTGCAGTACACGTTTTACATTTGCAGGAGCTAACTCACAAACGTTGTGTAACTTTCACGCGGTGCACGGGTGCAGCTAACTGCTCGGTGCAGCAGTTCGAAATCCCTACAATGTGATGAGCAATAATTACAATTAGGAATGACCATTACGTCATTGTATCTAGTGGCGAAGCCACCTTAGTGGCATGGGTGTCCACTAGAAAAAAAAATGGCTTTTCCTGGCACTTATTTACCGGCACTTTCATATGTGCCGCTAATTTCCGGCACTTTTGGAAGAAGTGCTGCTAATTCCCGGTACTTTTTCAAAAGTGCCACTAAATTTTCGGCACTTTTTCATAAGTGCCGCTAATTTCCGGCACTTTCTAACAAGTGCCGCTAAATTTCCGGCAATTTATAAAAAAGTGTCTGGAATTAGCGGCACTTATGAAAAAGTGCCGGGAATTAGCGGCACTTTTGAAAAAGTGCCGAAAATTCTCGGCACTTTAAGTGCCGGGAATTTCCGGCACTTTTTATAAGTGCGCTAATTTCCGGCACTTTTTTAGAGTTGGTTTTGGGGGAAACTAGTTCCTCCATAAGTTATAAAAAGTCCACTTTTTAATCCTTAAACCTTAAACCCTAACCCTAAATCTTAAACCCTAAACTTTAAACCCTAAACATTAACCCCTATAAAAACAGGACTTTTTATAACTTATGGAGAAACTAGTTTCCCCAAAAAATTTCTCACTTTTTTATAAAGTGCCGCTAAAAACAAGATGTTTGTTTTGAAATTTTTATTTAATTTTTAAATTTAATCATATTTTTCATGTAACTTTGCTTTAATTTGTTACTTATATTAGATTTTTATGGACTACAATAATAGAAATGCACTAATATAAATTTTTATTTTGTAACAAATAATTGTATGTGAAAATTTATAACAAAAAATGATTTAGCCTAGCGGTAGAAGGTGTGTTTCTTATGCAAGAGGTCGTGGGTTCGAATCCGGGTAAATTCAACAATATTTTTATTTAAAATACGGCACTTTAAAAAGTACCGGAAATTAGCTTCCGGCACTTTTGAATAGTGCCGGTAAGTATTGCCGACACCACTTTTTCCGGCACTTAGAAAAGTGCCGGAAATAGTTTTTCCGGCACTTTTTTCACATTTCCGGCACTTTTTAAAGTGCCGCTAAAAGTCATTTTTGTTGTAGTGACTTGATCCCCCTTTAAATTTGGAACGTGTCAATTTTATCGCTTTTAAATTTTTGAAAAATGTCTTTTTATTACAATAATTTATACATATTATTTTGACCCCCTTGTATGCTAAATTTGAATACTTTAACTGTAATAAGTACCCCAAAACTAATTTTGACCTCATTTCCAAAAAATCCTAGCTTCGCCATTGATTGTATCCTATTGGTATTTCTCTATAGTACTTTGAGATATATTGGGCATCTAAAACCATCTCCAACAGTACTCTAAAACACCAAAAATAGAGTATTGTTTTACTCCAACGGAATTCTAAACGTTTGCTCTATTATAGAGCAACTCTATCACTTGCTTCAAATTTGGTGCAAGGGATAGTCTTGCGCTATCCCTTTTTTTTTTTTTTTAAATATCTGTTTTTTGTTTTTCTTTTTGATATATATGAAAATATTTTACAATATAAAATTATATAACCTACTATTATTTATATATATGAAACAATAATGAATATTTTATTATATTTTATTTAGTACTACCTCCGTCCCAGAGGAAGTGTCCACCTTTTTTGCATGTTAGCACGAAGGAACTTTGAGCTATAATTTTAGATTGATTTAATTATCATAATGAAATATAAAACTTGTTTCTTAGACACCATTATATATAATATCAATCAGTGGCGGATCTATTAAGGAACGAGAGGGGGCGACGGCCCCCACTGAATTTCAAAAAAAAAAAAAAAAAAAATTTTTTTTTTTTTTTGAAGTAGATGGTTATATATTTTAGTTGTTATAAAGGAACACAAATATTTGTTTGTCACAGTGGTTAGGTGAGTTATGTAATACTTGGTGGTTTCATGTTCGAGACCCATACACACCACTGCCCCCTCCTTTATTTTTCCTCATTATTCATGAAATCCCACTTTACTTTTTTTCTTTTCAATACAATTTGATGTGGATTTTTTCTAATGCAATTTGTTGCTGCTCTATTGATCAATAAAAGCGTGCTAGCACATACTCCTTCTGTTCCATTTATATTAGCCACGCTTGACATTTTTGCCAATAAAAGTATATTTTGACTAAACACTATAGTCAACAATAATTGTTATTGATAAAACACTAAATAATGAGCAAAAATTACCTTTCTTTTTTGCATATTTATATCATTTTTATTATATAATTAATATTATAAAACAAAAAGAAATACTCCCTCCGTCCCAAAATGATCTTCTCATTAGCTATTTCACATAGTCCCAAAAAGTTCTTCATATTTCTACAATTTAGGCTTAAAATTTCATAAACAAAACATGACTAGTGAAGCAAGTGTTCGTATCCTTAAAAAGTTTGAATAGTCAAATGTGAAGATCATTTTGGGCCGGAGGGAGTAATTTAAATAATGTCGCAATCGACGCAGTGTGAAATTTTTTTGGCCCCCAGTGACCATAATTCCTAGATCCGCCACTGATATCAATAACAATTTTTAAATTTTCATTAATATAATTGCTCAAAGTTCCTTCGCGCTAACATGCAAAAAAGGTGGACACTTACTCTGGGACAGAGGGAGTATAAGATTTGAAGCAAATTGTTGGAAAAATTTAGTGTAAAAATTGTACTATTATTAAAAAATGGTGCAATTTTTACACTAAATTGTTGGATGGAGATGGTCTAAGAGCAGTCCCAATTTCAATAGAAATATGCTGTAGAGATGATGATGGGGCACAAGAGAATGTGAACTGCGTGGAGATAATGGAACTTGCTCTTGCTTCCAATATACTCCCTCCGTCCCAAAATCCGTCCCAAAATGATCATTATAAATTATAAGCCATTTTTCATTGTCCCAAAAAAGTTCTTCTCATTTCTACAATTTAGGCTTAAATGTTCATAAAATGATCTTCTCATTTGCCATTTTTCATTGTCCCAAAAAGTTCTCATTTCTACAATTTAGGCTTAAATGTTCATAAACACAACATGGTTAGAGAAGCAAGTGTTCCTATCCTTAAAAAGATTGAATAGTCAAATGTGAAGATCATTTTGGGACGGAGGGAGTATTCATCTCCACACACACTCCATTTTTCTGAGTAATAAACTGAAGAATCCAGAAACAACCCAAGTAAAACATTGTTGTGAAAAAAATGAAGCAACCTTCTTTTTTCCTTTTATTGCATTCATCAGCTGTCCAAGAATGGATTAGATACATTCAAAAAAAAAAAAAGAGTTTGTTACTGTAACATCATCATCGGCCGCCCGCATAGTATCTTCCCCCTCTTTTCTTCATCTTTATCACCCCAACTCCTCATCTACATGTATGTATATATAGCCCTAGATATATCTATTCTCAGCATATGCAAAATCGCCAACCTCATTCGTGGCTGCAGCAACTTTACCTGCTCCGATCTGCTGCCAGCCACTCAAGCTCGGGGTGCTTTCTAAAGAAACTGGTTACATGAACTATACTAAATCAATCAATCTATCTATCTATTTATCAGATAACCAGAGAGCTACTATTAACATGGGGTGATCGTGATTCCTTCTGACATAAGCAGTCTGGTAAAGGGTTCACATAGAAGGCTTCTTCTGACCTAAACCTATCCGTTCCTCTTGTTCCTGAAATCGGCCCTTTCCTTTTACGCGGTGATCCTTGCCTGTTCATAACCGAGCATAACAATATAAGAAACTTAAAAAAAAAAAAAAAAAAAAAAAAAAAAATAGAGCAATCCTCGTCTAACAGGTGGTTGCTGCTTTTACATAAGCCAAGTTGAAGGTTGTCCACAATACACAAGAAATAAAAGGTACTCCCTCCGTCCCAAAATGATCTTCACATTTGACTATTCAAACTTTTTAAGGATATGAACACTTGGTTTATTTGTCATGTTTTGTTTATGCACATTTAAGCTAAATTGTAGAAATGGAACAACTTTTTGGGACAATGAAAAAGATCATTTCGGGACACATGGAGTATTAAGTAGGGAAGTTAATAAGGAAATCTTAATAACAAACCGTCTTCTGTGCATCTCTATGATTCGATTTGACAGTTTTATGCCTTCTTTCATTGTGCCATGCTCAATCTTGTCAAATAGATGGACAAGGGATTTCCTGAAGGGGAAAAAGAAGAAACAATATCAAGAACGGGACGGCTAATTGAAATAAGTGTTGATAACAATTGAGATGCATAATGGAGGAAGAATAAAGAATAACTTGCCTGTCAGGAGAAATGGTTTTCCTGTGTCCCAGAAAACGACGATGACCCTCAACTGCCCTTGCCATGTTCCCCGAGTAAGTAGGAATGAATATGTCGCTCTCCACTGACACTATGTAATCCAACGCTGCCATTTGAGATGCATGATTCATGAAAGGTTCAAGCTCCTCAACTGATGCCAATTTTTCCTGCAAAAGCCGAACAAAATATGCATATTATTTGAAGCAATTAACAAAAAATACAAATTCCAGATTCGACTATGCGCTCAGCTTATGCTACTTAGACCAAAATAGAAATTACACAGTAAAGTTGTGCCTTGTCTTGTTTGTAAACTGCAACAATGACTGAAATCTCTCCTGATATTTGCATCTTTTCAGGTCAACCAACAATTCCATCCTTTGATCAAGTCACATTCAAACACCTAGTCTCTCCATACCAACCCCCCTTGAATTCATCCAACATAATGCCTCATTTCTGAGAAGTCTTTCAGTGAACAAGGTCTTTCAAAATTAAAGATGGCTAGATCCCACCTAAGCTTGTTCCTCATTTGAGAATCATGAGATGCATTACTTAATACTCCCTCCGTCCCAAAATGATCTTCAAACTTTTTTTGCCATCACTACTATAAGGATCTTTGAGCAATAATTTTAGGTTGAATCAATTGTACTAATGAAAATCTAAAACTTGTTATTGACACACCATCAACAATACTATCAATAACAAGTTTTAGATCTTCTTAGGATAATAAAATCAATCAAAAATCATTGCTCAAAGTTCCTTCGTAATAACGGCGAAAAAAGTGTGAAGATCATATTGGGATGGAGGGAGTATCAAACAGCACACCACTACACAGCTCAAAGAAAATCCCCTAATATGATACTTTGTTTCAACTTCAACTCCTTCAAGCACAAAAATGGGCCACAAGCCCTTCCCACCATATTGGATAAAATCAACCCAACCCCTTCCCAAAAATATAATCTTGATAACAATGGTAACAACCGATTAACTTTCACAAAACCCATGTTTCACCAACGAGGGAAATGTTAAAGCTATTGGTCACTGGAACTATTACTGTAACACGACAAGGTTCAAGAGCTAGTCAAATCATTTTGGGACCAGGATTTTGTTGTTGTTCAAGAGCTAGTCGACCACCTACATGTCTTCAAAATTTGAGTTGCTATGATCGAGGGACGAGCAATACCTCTGAAGTTATCTAGAAAAGAAAGGATCTTTCACAACTTCTCGTGCAAGATTCAAGAATAGCTTGCTTTCTTGCATGAATCCTTAGCTAAACTGTCTCCGGATCCTAATTGGTCACCCGAGTACCGCCATTCAATCTCATTTGACTAAAGGGTAACGATCTTTAGGCTCATGTGGGAAGTTTTTAAGAATGTAATTGACTAGGTTACAAGAAAAAGGGGCTATGTGCAATCAAGATAATCAAAAGTGATGGCCATCATCAGACAGAGACAAAGACCAAGCCTTACTGTTGTCAATAGTCAATCTGATCCACAAGAATTGAGCCTAGTGCTTGATGGTCATCATCAGACAGAGCCAAAGACCAAGCCTTACTATTGTCAATAGTCAATCTGATCCACAAGAATTGAGCCTAGTGCTTCATATGATGGAAGCACGATGATGAAACTTCTGTCCTCAGGGGAGCATGCCGAAAGATTTTCTAGAGAGAGGTTACATTACATGCAAACATATCAATAGCCCAACAGCTCTATCAGACCGTTAACTTAAAAAGGCAAAGTTCAACCAGATCGTGGTGTTATATCTACAATGGACAAAATGCATTAGATATCAGCTAATAATTTTTAAACACAGTGGAAATCTCAATTTTCTGTGCCAACTGAATCTTTCAGACAGTAACTCAATTTTGTAACAAAAACCAGAAATATGATATTCTAGATTTACATGTTCACAAAGCGGGCAAGCCCAAAAGCAAGACTACGTTAATTACGACAGATGACCGCAACCAAATTACTCATCAAAGATAGCACATGAAATTTTTTGAGGACCCAACTTAAACATAGAAAGTTGGTTATATCGACGGTCTAACTTGACCTAACATGCATGTAAGTGAAGTCAATAACACAGAAGCACTGCCACTGGCATATGCTTGCTCTCAGAAATAAGCATAAAAACTAAGGAAACACCATACCTTATTCATCAATGTAGGAAAGCGAGACCGAAGAGCATCCATGTGGGAATCACCACCGTAAATGTCCCCAGCAGCAATATATATAGGAGTATCTGATGGGAATCCAAGAGCACTCAGGAAGATTCCAACTTCCTTTGGAGTTAAGGGACAATACCCTTTGGCTCTTTGTTCAGTGGAATTAATTTCTTTAACTTTCCAATAAGCAGTGTTCTCTCTAACATTTGAAAACAAGAGGAAAATACGAAAAAAAAAAAAAAAAAAAAAAAAATAACATCAAAAGCACAATTTACAAAAAGATTCTAATTTTATATGTAGAGATCAAAATAGTAGGCTTCTGTAAGAATATATGCTACCTGATTGTCCTTAGTTCCTCAGCTTCTTCTAGAGATAAATCATGGGTGCATCCACTAAAAGCAAGCATGTCTTTTTCATATCGTAAATGCAAAGCAATGTAAGGACCTAAGGACCTCATCCGGTCAACCAACATCTACAAAAATAAGGACAAAACAACATTAATAAAAGTCATCCACTGTCCAAAAGGAAATCGGCCCCTAGGCCATCTCACGTAAGCATTTTAAGATTTTACTTTTCCCATTGCTTCGATTCTTGGTGAAAAGCGGAGGGCTTCATAACAAGCACGACAACGCAACTTTTGAATATCTGGAGGAAGATTATTGTTTGCGAGACGAGAATCAGATTTAGCTGCCCGGATGACCTACAAAAGGTTTAGTTGAATAAATTAAGTTGCAATAAAGTATCATAATAGTTGATTAAAACAATATATTTGTAATGAAGCATACAGATAGTACACACACCTGATAGTCTTCCCACAAGCTTGCAATCTCTTGCTCATAGTAGTCTATACCGGACCAGCTTCTAAAGTGTTTAACTGCTTTAGTAGCCTTTGCCAATTGTTTAGGAAGCTTTTTAATTATCTTCACATCGTCAGCCAAAGAACTAATGAAATGATCTTGATCAAAGACGTCAGAGAAAGTGCTGCAATTGAAAAGTTAATAACTAGTTTTAGCATCAAGCATGCATAAGTAAAAAAGAGGTACATGATTAAAAATAATAGGGCGGGGGTGAGAACTAGTTCATCAAATTTCAGAAAATGATACCTTGAATCCTGCCAGAACGAGCGCTTATCAAGTTCTGGAACTACAAGAGTAGCATTTATAATACGGGCTACAGCTACCATGTCGCATATCTGTAAATGAACAATGGGTCTGGTTATAAACTATAAAGTCCACAATGATAATACAATTAACAATTAGTCATAAAAGGTACAAAATAGGACTATCTGTCCCGGAAAGATAGTCCTATTTTGACTTTCTATGGTCAACAAAACTAAACTTTGACCAAATATTGGTGTCAATTTAATGATAACAATGAATATCTAAAAATAGTTATTGATAAATCACTTGATGACTTATCAATTACAAATTTTAGAATTTCACTAGAATGATTAGATCGTCACCAATGCTTGGTCAAAGTTCATTTTTGTTGACCATAAAAAGTCAAGATGAGACTATCTTTCCGGGGCAGAGGGAGTAACTAGCAACACTTGTTTCACAAAACACTATTTACAGAATTGGCCTACAGTCCTTTCATACTGATAAACCCAAATTAAAATATGCACAGTAAGGTTTTATTTCTCACACTGGACAAAGGGTTTATAATGCCCTGCTCAGGACAAAATTCTATGGAACATATCAAAACTACCTGTAGACAAACTCAGATTAATCAATTACCAACAGATGGTCAAACAAGCTGAAAAGAAAGAAAAACCGAAAAGTACAAAACATTTTTTTGTTTTTTACCATGGTCTTGCTATGGATCAGCAAACATTTCTGAACCAAATAAATAAACAATAATGCAGTGAAATTAATCACTCCACTCTACTTTAGGAATACTAAGAAACCTAGAGGGCAGAACCATATTAGTACTAATAGTATTACCTGATTGTTAAATTGAAAATTGTACATTTGCCTTTTTGAATTATCCAATAACCCCAACTTCAATTCAACAAAAACAAAAAAAAAACCCCAACTTTCATAATAAGACAACTGTTCTCACATACACATGTGGTGGCTAGAAAAAAAGGGAATATATAAACAATTCTATCAGCAACTGTTGCTATTCTATTACAATTCAATTTCTTTTCCATCACTTAACTAGCAACGAAAAAAGAAAAGGGTCTGGGGAGGTCCATTGATCTGAGAGTGTTCAAAAATAGATCTAATTCTGAAATTGATCATGCAAGAACATATGAAAGTGGGAGTGAAGGGAAACAAACCCCAGCACGCATCTGATTGAGCCCACCATTGGTATGAACAAGCAAGTAACCTCGAGTTTCTCCTGGAGCTAAACATATGGAAGTGTTATCAGAATGTGGAAAGAAAAAAGTAACGCAAATGAAATCGAATATTCCAAATTTGAATAAAATTCAGGAGCGCTGACCTGTATATGATGAGGTTGGATTGATGCAGGGCACATAGTCTTTGTTTGGGGGCGGCTTCCACAACTTGTCAAAATCCAATGACCCATTTGCACCATCCAACTGTCAAGTCTAAAGGAGTGAAAACATGAAAGATGCATGACTACTTTGTATCAAAATACACACATCTACCCGCTACAGACACTACAGATTTTACTAAATCTGTAAATCTTGATGAGCACTTGCTAATGTGTGCAGTGCGAAATCAGACTTAAATCTAAAACAAATACTCCCTCTGTCCCAAAATGATCTTCCTTTCCTACTTTTTTTTTGTTACTACAAAAGAACTTTCAACAATAATTTTAGCTTGATTCATTTATGCTAAAAAAAATCTAAAACTTGTTAATGATACACCATCAGGAATACTATCAATGACAAGTTTAATACTTTCATTAGGATAATTAAATCAACAACCCAAGATTATGCTCAAAGTTCATTCCCAACGAAAAAAGTGGAATATTCATTTTGGGACGGAGGGAGTATAGATTAAGAAATTGATGAGGAACACAGAACCTTGAAATCAGTGGGAGGAGTTTCCGGTGAATGAGGGGGAGCAAATTCTAGCGACCAACTTCCCTCTCTGCTCAACTTTTGGTATTCAATTTCATGTTGCTACAGCAGATTAGTAAATTCTCCAGATCAGTAACAATCTCATATCATCATTCTTAAAACCCTTGACAAAGGGAAAAAGCAGGATTCCAAAGAAAAAAAAAAAAAAGGTTTTCAACAAAAGCAATAGACGAAAGTAATAAATTTCACAACATGATTTTCTTTTCTATTATGGGAATCACACAAAATAATTTCAAGAAACTGTAAAAGTATAAATTATTAGGAATGTTAATGATAAAATATAAAGCACATCAAAATAAAAAAAAAATGTACAATTCTAAGCAGCAAGAAACCCTAAGTAGGAATTAAAGAAAGAAGAAATCACCATAGGAAGCTTGTAAGGGTCAGGAAGGATGGGGACTCGTGAAGGTGGAAAGAAGATGTGTACATGGGCCGACATCAAAGCCACCACCCCTATTGTACCAATGGCGCACATTAGCGTCCTCCTCAAAATTCCCAGCTTCCTCCATCTCCTCTTTTGCATCGCTACACACACACACACACTAAACCCCAAATCAAGAACTGATTTTTAATCGCATAACAACGAACCCACTTCAAGAAAATACCCAAACAAGCACTCAATGTATTTGGCCTTTCTAATGGAACTGTGTGTCTACTGTGTGAGAGAGAAAGCTATTTGGTCGGTCGAATGTGAATTGATTCGCTTCCCCTTTCTTTGTGCTGCTCTGCAACTTACGCAATAGACGGTTATTTTTTTCTGATTTTATTCATTAAATGCGCTCTGGTTTCTTTAGAGGTTGCTTTCGGAGGAAACAGAAACTTCTTCTGGCCAATTGGAAGGAATTCAATTTGTAGAAGGGCTCATTCTCAAAAGATTACCTCAATCTAACAATGGATTTTCTCGTATTTTCCCCATGTTTATCAGATTTTCGATTTATTTTAAAAAATTTAAATGTCATTTTACTTATAAGGTACATAGGTTTAAGGTTGACTTGAAGAAATGTTGAGGGCTAATCACTTGTTTATAATAGACCTTGTCCACAATGATTTTTCTTAGAGGTCGTTTGGTAGCCCATCTTAAAATTATTCTTAAGTTGGATATGATTATTAATCTAATAAGTTATCTAATAAGTTTGATGTTTGGTGGATTAAATGCTACCAGCGTACCAATCATAACAACCCGGGAAACACCTCTTATCCCCTCTTATCCCTTCAGGTTCATCCAAAAAAAAATGTTATTATTAATCCCTAAGCTAATAATCTGCTTACTATTAATATTAATACTGACTAATTCTATCGGCCTACCAAACGAGGCTTTACTATGTTAACTTTAACCCTGAAAATGATTTTCCTTTTGCTACCTACCTCCGTCTTAAAGTCGCTCGACTATATCGCTTCGACCGGTCTAAACACTAGGCGATCATAAAATGTCAGTAACTTTAAATTTGCTTAGAAATTTGTTCAGTCAAAAAGTCACTGCATATGCACCCTAGGAGCCAAGTAGTCGGGCTGAGCTCGGCCCACCGTCGCGAGGCGCTTGCTGTTTTGATTTAAAATAAAATATTTGGTCCTAAAACAACGTCATTTCTTATTAATATAAAATTCCAAAAAATCCTTGCTTAATATTTGTTATGTCGCTTTGTTGTGGAATGTTGGAAAAGTATGAAAGCTTAGCAAAATAAAAATCAGTTATTTATTATGTTGTTGAAGTTATTATATACCATCTTGCTAAATAATATTTTTTCTTATCCTATGATTTGCACGTTCTTGAGACATTTTCAACTATATTTCATCAGGATGTTATAATTCATGCCTAAAGTTTAGTCCTTGCTTAAGCGCTAAGCACTCCTCCGGCACCTAATGGCCGCCTAGCGATTTTTTAAACTTTGACTATGCCTAATTGAACCAGGTACGTTTTATTTTTATTTTTTGAATCAATTCAACCAAGTATTTGACCAAATTATTTTATTTTATTTTTTATAAAGGAAAAAAAGATAGGTATGATTTATTCATAGATATAGTTCAATAGGCACTTCACATCAGACAGAAGCTCTACCCAAACACATAAATTACAAACTTGTTGAGAATCTTTTGAAAACCAATATAACACATCTCTAAAGATGTTAGGGACATCAGAACCATATTGAAAATGATATAATCATAAAGTAATAAATAATTATTAATAATATTTTTAAAGATGTATTAAATACTTGAATCATCAGAATAATAGTAATAATATATTTTTAATTTTAGTTAAAGTCCAATATTTCAATATTTCCATTTTACAATATCCTATCACGAACTGTCCAATATCTCATCCCTGCTCATTTCCAATTATCTTCTATTTAAAAAAGAGTCAAGTCTTATGAAAGACTTGTTTTACACTAAGCGGTGAAAAACTGATTTTCTAGAAGTGTCAGTCTAATGTAAAACGTGTTTTGAAAACAGATTTTACACTAAAGCGAGTGTAAAACAAGTTTTTCACTTTAAAAAAGGTTTTTATAATATTTTTCATTTTCATTTTTCTTTCATCTGAAAATTGGGATTTTGAATCGCTCATGTAAAGTCTTTGCTCCTATAGCAACCACCGTAAATCGTAAAAAAATGTACTATATAGTTTGAAATGTAAAATATTTGTATATGGGTAAATATAAAATCACAAAAAAAAATCTCACAAAATTTGGCTCACAAAATGATGTGTCAAGATTTTATTGGTACATTTTAATTAGAGTGTGTCGGGTCCACAATCGATGTGGCCAATGAAATATCGCCACCTCATTTTGTAGACTTTTTTTGTGCCCCTAGCATTGCCCTTTGTATAGTACGTAATGTAAAACATTTTTACATGTTTGTATATATTACATTTTTATACTACGTAGATCTCCCTCCATTTCTTTTAAAATTGCAAATTTTGTCATTTTAGGTGTCCCACTTAAAATTGCAAAAGTCTAAAATGGAAAGTTTATAATTTTTTTTTAATCAATGAGACTCACTTGTCTTACTCATATCCTACTAACTATTCTCTACCTCATTTTCTCTCTCCTACACAACTAGCTACACTCACAACACTTCACATTTTAAACTTTTTCCATTCACGTGTATAACCTCAATTTTGCAATGTAAAATGAGATGGATGGAGGATATTTTCTATATTATTTTATGTACAAGTGTTTTACATTTAATGGTGAGATTTTTACATTACATAATACATTTTAGCACAACAACGACAGATCCCTCGCCAGTTCCAGGTCCCTAAAACTGGGGCACACACCAAAGAGGCGATGATCATAGCATGGATTGTATTCCAATCTGATTCGGTGCAAGGAGGAGACAAAGTTGTAATGGAGTCATCCAAAATTTTGAATTTCCGTTATGCTTCTAATATTATTTGAACGTCTTCAACCCAATCATCATAATTATCGTCGCGAAGGCGTGTAGGGTTTATAAATCACATGGTCAATCTTGCAGACCAAGGAAAAATGGAGAATTTGGTTCAATTTTCGGTGGTGGAAGGGGGTAGGTTGACCGGATTGTTCGCCGGAATCGGTCATGTAGATAATCAGTTTAGATAAATACCAGCTAAAACAATGTTAAGAGATAAATGATTTAGGGTTTCAAATCTTACGTTCTACATCGATTATGGTACATGTATAGTACAAAGAAACTTATCTAGAAAAAGAATTCCAATTGACTACGTGACAATGAAATAAGGAAATACTAATATCTTAATATAACTAGAAGACTAACTTCAGTCCGTGGTGCACGACCGTGTGTTATGCAGGACAAGGTCGTGCGACGCTTATTACATTGTCCAAAGAGTTTCGACACGATTGAGTCGTGAGCTTTGGGTTTGGTTAGCATGACCGTGCGTAACTCACTACACCTTCCAGAGACTTTGAACCCAAGTTGCACGTCTGTGCCATTTACAAGGCACGACCGTGTCATATCTATCTTCACAACACACTTTTCATTTTGCCCCGTTCTCAAATAAATATCATTTTTCATATTAAAAAGAAGTATTAGTATAATTTTACCTTGTATATAAGATGTACAAATAGTAAAACTTTAAGTTTTATTATAGAATAGCAAGAAGTATATAATTTCACCATATGCTATAAAATTAAAATATATACTCCCTCCATCACTGTTTAAGGTTCTTAGTTTTACTCTACACGCTTATTAAGAAACCAAAAAAAATTTGAGTCAATAATACTCCCTCCATCCCTCTTTAATCTACAAAATTTGCCATTTGGTTGTCCTACTTTAATTTACAAAGTCCCAAAAAGAAATTGTTTTAATATATAGTACTTTTAAAATAATGGAACTCACTTGTCATACTCACAACAACTATCCACTTGCTATTCTCTACCCCACTTTCTCTCTCCCACTCAACTATCTACACTCACAACACATTAACTTTTTCACTTTTTCTTAAATAATGTGTCCAACCCAAAATTTTTAAGTTAAAGAGAGACGGAGGGAGTAGTAATGTGTGAAAGATATAATTGTCCATTCATAAAACAAGTGAATAAGAAGTAGATGGATGAGTGATGATTTTTTTTTTTTTTTTTGTAATATACTCTCATCGTTTCATGTCACTTGAGACAAAAAATTTTGGCACACAAATTAAGGAAAAATAAGAGAGAGAAATAGTGGGAGGAGGTGTTAGTGAGTATGAAAAATTAAATAGGAGAGAGAATGAGTGGGAGGAATAGTAAGTTGATTGGTGTTGTGAGCGTAAAAGTAAAGTAGGAGAGAGAATGAGTGAGAGGAATAGTAAAAATTCTTTATCATTTTGGGCAGTCTCAAGTAATGTGAAACGAACGAAAAGGGAAATAAGTCTCAAGTCATATGAAACGGAGGGAGTATGAACTTTATGAGGATAAGATTGTCCAAAACACTATTCATCATTTGCCATTTAAGGAATAAACCAACTAAAAACCTTAAACTGTGACAAACCAATAAGGAAAATAAGAACTTTAAACTGGGACAGAGGGAGTACTTAATATATATATAAGAGCATCTACATTAAGAGCTTTTTGTGATCTTTTTATTTTCATGATCGTTTGCATTAATTTTCTTCAATTTCCCATGTTAGGAAAAAAAAAAAAAAAAAACTCTAGCATTGTGGAAAAACTTTGACAAAAACTTGTGTGAGACAATTTCACACATGAGACAAGTTTCGTCGAGAGAGCAAATGGTTCGTCCCCTATGAACGGAGCGGGGCAAACTCATTTCCTCTCCCATTGATACCCGTCTCATGTGTGAGCCCGTCTCACACAAGACTTGCCCAAAAAAATTGAGTTTTTATTTGTGACTTAGTAAGGATGTGACGTGTGAAAGTCATAGAACACCTTCTTAAAAAATTATACCATTATGGATGCTCTAATAATAATACTCCCTCTGTCCCTAAATGAGTGTCCAAATTTCATTTTAAGGGACATTGAAAATCTCAACTTTTTGAACAATTTGATAACAACGATTCATATATAATCTTGTAATCTCCTTTCCAAACCTTTAGTTTTACACGTATAAAGAAATCGGTGAAAAAAAATTCGAAAAAAAACGTTTAGGGAGAAAGTTATGTTCAAAAAAGACACTCATTTAGGGACAAAGATTTCTTGAAAATGGACACTCATTTAGGGACAGAGGGAGTAGTAATTAATGTTAATTTCCTTGATTGACCTCACATTCTGAATCACGTGAATTGTCCAAATTGTATTCAAGGCTACCCTATTTCCCCCAAGTATATAGGAATTGCATTATGTTGTAGGTATAATATATTTGCATGATACTTGTTCCGTATTCTGTTAGGTAATTATCTCACATCTATTACAGAGAGTAATATGGACTGGTATATAGATTTGAGGAGTTACTTTTTTTAATACCAATCTATATATATAATATAAAAACAAAAACATTTCATGCTCATACGGCCCGCCACGTGGCTTTATGACGTGGAATTCCACGTGGCGAAAGATTATTGGTTAATTCAAGCAACTTCAATTTTTTTTTTTTTTTATCAAAAGTCAATTTTTTATAGATTATTATCCTAATTTAAACTCAAATTTCAAATTATCTGAAGATTGCATTTCCATCTAATTTATGCTGGAATAGATTTGATAGATTATTACTATCACATTTGAAATTCAAATTTACCAAAATATAGCAACAAATTTTCTACCTACATAACTTTGAGATCCGTCAATAGTAAAGATGGTGACTTCATTTATATTGGTTTTTTTCTCTCACTAAAATCCTATTTTTTTTTATTTTTATTTTTTTTTTGTTTTTGCACATGCAGCTTCCTTCTTGAATCTTTGATTTCATTGACAAATATTTTTTTCTCCAAGTTCGAAAGCTCCGACCCCGAGCTGCCTTTCATTTTGCTTTTGTTCATATTTTATAGTTGTTTTAATTTATTTGATTTCAGTTCGTGCTTGAATATATGCTATAGACTTTGTTCTACTCCCTCCATTTCGTCTAAACTAGCGGGTAACCCGTGCTCTGCACGGGAAACCAATACTATCTCTTAAAAAATATTTTAACTATAGTTAACTAATATAGTAATCATTATTTTAAATAATATTATTAATAATAAAAATTAATCTATATGATTACTATTATTATTATAACTATTATAATTAATTAATACTATTGATAGTAATAGTTAATATATATATTAATAACAATGATTAATCTATATAATAATACTTATTAATATATTTATTATAATAAAATAATATTATTAATAGCAATAGTTAATTGATATAGTAACTATTATGATTGATTAATATTAAAAATCAATAATCTAACTTATATGATGATAACTATTATAATTAACTAATACTAATAATAGTAATAGTTAATGTATGTAACCTATTATATTTAACCAATACTATTAATAGTAAAAAATAACTTATAAAGTAACTATTATGGTTAACTAATACTATTAATAGTAATAATTAACTTATATATAGTAACTATTATAGTTAACTAATACTATTAATAGTAATAGTTAACTAATATAGTAACTATTATAGTTAACTAATACTACTATTGATAGTAATATTTAACTTGTATTGTAACTAATATTGTTAACTAATACTATTAATAGTAATGGTTAACTTATACTATTAATAGAAATGGTTAACTTATACTATTAATAGTAATAGTTAACTTATAACTAATATTGTTAACTAATACTATTAATAGTAATGGTTAACTTATACTATTAATAGTAATGGTTAACTTATACTATTTATTAATAATAATAGTTAATTCATATAATTACTAATATGATTAACTAATAGTATTAGCTAAGAATGAGAATATCAAAAGTCATTACATTTTAGGATGATGTTGATGTGGCTTCTCCAAATTCAAGTTTTTACTAAAACATGTACACATGTCAAACCCACAACTCTCCTCACCAACTTTAATATATATATATAGAGATAGATTTCTTTTTGATCCACAACATATTTAATATTTTTTTTTAACAGGTGACAGAGATGGATATAATAAGTGTCCGGTATATATTTTGGGAAATGTTCAAGTTAATGTGTTGTTGTGAAGCTCTTCAACAAGGTAGTACAGGTGGTACAAAAATCATAGTAATATTATCATCTCTTCTTTTTTCTTTTATTTTTTGTTTTCCAGTTTTTGAAATTCCAAATTCAGTCTTTAAAATTCTGGTAGTGTGGAATAGTACTACATCTTTTCAAAATTTCAAATGAATCATTAAGATCTAGCTGAAGTTATTTATAAATTTGTGTACAGAATAAAAATATTTTGTTGGTATGCACGTATTTCCACATGTTTATCTAAGCATGAAAAATTCATGGTTACAATGTTTTTTGTTTCAATCTTCCCTAGCATTGCCCAATGCATTGTTGGTGATTTTAGTGTCATCAACGATTTTATGTAATTGGATTTATTAGAGACCAATGCGATCTCATATTAGGCTCGGATATGAGTAAGGGAAAGTGTGGAGTACACACTCATTTTGAGTCAATATGTTTTCGACCACGATAAAGAAGCAGGGGTCAAGGGGGCTGCGCCCTTTGCGGGGTCAAGGGGCAGCGCCCCTTGCGGGGTCAAGGGGCGCTAATAATACTCTAAGTTTCTGATCTGTTTTCTTGGCCTAAGATACAGATTGTTTATAAAACAGATTTTGGTCTCATGTTTCTTCTACGAAAAACCCTAATAATACTCTAAGTTTCTGATCTGTTTTCTTGGCCTAAGATACAGATTGTTTTGATTGTCTTATCCCAGTGAAGATTTCGTGAAACCTAGGCTTAAAGGGTCGAAATACTTACTCAGATAGTGGATTGTACACGATTCAATCAATATCCAGGATTATCAATTACCCTAAACCCCAAGTTTTCTAACATGCATTAGGGTAAATATAAAGTCACAAAACTTGGCTCACAAAATGATGTGTCAAAATTTTATTGGTGCTTTTAATTAGAGTGTGGCGGGTCCACAATCGATGCAATTAATAAAATATCGTCACCTCATTTTGTATCCATCATTTTGTAAAATTATTTTGTGCCACTAGCATTGCCCAATGCATTATATCAGCAAATCTTCAAGTCAAGTGTATACCCACAACTTATGTGATATACTCACGTAAAGTTAGTCACTCTTTTTTCATTGTTACTACGAATAAATTTTGAGCATTAATTTAAGTTATTTTTATTTATTCTAATGAGAGTCTAAAAATTGATATAGATTATATATAATGGTATATTAATAATAAGTTTTAGATTTTTATAGGATAATTAAAAATAACCTAAATTTAACAATAGTCCGGATCTTTACTTTTTATGCTACGTTTTTCCCTCTGTTTTTGTGCAGATGGATATTTACTTCTCTACTTCGATGAAACTACCATGAGGGGCAGAAGAAATTGTATTTGTCCATCATCATTGTGTTAGACATGCATCTATCTATAAGATGTACTGCAATCCTTAAATTTTGAATGAGTACATAGAGAATGATAATGATGGAACGTACCATATAATAAAATTATTATACCATATAGATATTTATAGTAATACTACAACACTTAAATTTTGAATGAGTACAACACTTAAAAGATTATTATTAATGAATTATTAGTAAATTCTAAAAATAGTTATTAATGCACTACTATTATTATTAATGAATTATTAGGAAATTCAAATAAGAAATTGATTTTGATATGAACATGCATTTTAATTTATTTTTATAAAGTCCACAAGGTAAAAATTTATTATTCAAAAGTCCATCAAGATACAACTGTTAGAATTTTTTTTGACTCCATACAAGGGTATCAAAATGTTTGATATACATGTCTTAGAGTGACAGATGAACTTTAAAGAAAAAAAATGTAGAGTCCTTATAAAGAATAAAAATTTGGGTGGAGGATTTTTGGAAAATGCCTTCAACTTATAGACAATTGATCGAAGCTAAATTGAGTTGATCACAAAAGCAAAACTTGAACTATCTTTTATAAGGAAAGAGAGTGATTTTTTAAGTCCTCACATAAATTTATGGAAAATTAGTAATTTTTATAAGATAATAGTATTAAAAAATAAATAAAAACTTGATCTAAATTAGATAAAGAAAATTCCCATAGAGCCAAATATTAGTTATATATGATCTTTCAAGTTTGTCAAACGTTAAAATTACTACAAGCATTTGATAGATGAATACTTAATCTGATTTCAGCCTCCAAGTGGAAAAAATAAACCTACACTGGAATCAGAAGAAGAAATTTATTGTAAAAAATAAATAAAAAAAAATCTAAACAAATACATATAGATCTAAACGGTTACCAGGGGTAAAGTTTTACTATACAGATAAATGTGCATAACATTTCATACTCCATTTACTTACAAATCACACCATCATTATATGATTACGTATATAATATATCACATACTTCAATCAATTACACGTTGCCAACTACTTGGATTGAAGTTCCCTGCAAGTTACACTATCAAATAATATAGGTCAAAATACGTTTAGCCCCCGATGTATACACCAAATCCCACTTTACACCCCGACACGAATTTTGTCCCAAAGTCATACACAATGTTTAAATGATTCCACTTTGCCACCTTGATCCTAACGAAAGTTAGAAATTTAACGAAATTTCTCATATGCATGCATGGCACATGATGGATTTTTATGTTTTTGACACCAAAACTTAAAGGGTGTAATTGCTCGTATACTGGTAGGTTTTTGGTTTTTGGTTTTTTTTTGTTTCTCTTTTTATTCTTTTTCCTACATTTCTCATTTCTTTCCTTTTTCCTCCTTTTTTTATTTGATACTATTTTTTTTCTGTCTTAACTTATTTTTGGTGTGTTGTTTATTAAATTTCTCATATATATTAGAAGAGTTTTTTTTTCCTTAAAAGATTGTATTTGAGAAAAGTGGACAATTAAATTATTAGGAAATTAAGAGTTAAAATGAAAATAACCAAAATACCCATCATGTGCCATGCACATGATCAATTTAGTTAAATTTTTAACACCCCTTTGGATCGAGGGGGCAAAGTGGGATTATTTAAACATTGGGTATGACTTTGAGACAAAATTCGCGTCGGGTGCAGAGTGGGATTTGGTGTATATATTGGGGGTAAACGTATTTTGTCCAATAATATAGATAGAAAAATGATGTTACATGTTCATTTGTGGGGAGAGAAAAGTTATGATAACGATGCGATGGTATGTAGACGGGGCCTGTCCAAAAATGTCTTAAAGTTTTAGGGTCCTATTTAAAATCATTTTCCCCCTAAAACTAAACTATAAAAATTACTCGAACATGAAATTAGTATTGGAAAAAATAAAAATGCGCCCTTCAAAATTGGGGGGCCCTGAGCGGTCGCTCACCTCGCTTATGCTAAAAGCCGGCATTTGATGGTAGAAGAGAGCTTTGTAACTGGCGTGGTTAGAATTAGGAATATCGGCGGAGTAAAAAAAGAGAATTAAAAGATATGCACAATTAATTTACCGAAATTGCACAATAAAAGCAAAAAAAAAAAAAAAAAAGGTGGGGGTAAACTTATTGCTGATTCTCTCTCTCAGATTCCCTTTCTTCATCTTTTCTTCAAACCAACGTTCCGTTCCGTTCTGATTCCGATTAATCTTACCGATATTATTTCAATTCGTCTATTTGGATTTCGTTTAATCTGCGTTTTTTTCTTTATTTTTTTCTTTTTCGAATCTGATTTCTTTTCTAATTTTTGTTTCTTCTTCAACATTCATTCATTAATTTTGAGAGATCCTAATTTTACTTTTATTAATTGTCAATTGTCAATTAATAAATGTAAAATTAGGAATTTAGTTTTTAGATTTGTTTATTTCTTGAAGTCTGTTTTAATTAGGTTTTTTCTTCAAATAATATGTTTAAAATTGTATTTATAATTTTGTTTGTCTCTTCTTATGTAAGAGTTTGTGATTTCCCTCCTTATGTGAGGGCTTTGGATTTCCCTCCTTATGTGAAGGCCTTTGATTTCCCTCCTTATGTTAGGGCCTTTGGTATTTTGTATATTGTCTTTGTTGTTCTTAGCAAATCTTCGTTTGCATATCTCAATCAAATACTCGGCAAGGATGATGAATTTGTTCTTGGCGATGGTCGTTATCTTTTTCAAAGCGCTAATGTTGGATCATGGTTGAAATATCCTCCCCGCCGCAGTTTGTTAGCAAGAAATTCTCATTTTTTTTTAATTTGTTAAGTCGAAATGCCAATGTTGTGGCAGATGTAATATTTTGGGCAACTTTTGGGTTTGAAAATGCTAGCCCCACTATTTGGGTCGAGCTTGAGCTTCCGTCGTTTGTGGATAGCCGACTTCTAAACATTTGTTATTGTTTATGAAATGATTATGTTTCTTTCAAAAAAAAAACAAGTATGTTCATATGTTTAGAATTCGTGAGTTCAAAATTTTAAATTATTTTTTTCAGTTTTTTCTATTTTGAGAAAAAAAAATGTGAGACCGATAAATGCGTTTAACGTAGATTTGCAACATCAAAATAATTTACTGAGGAGCGTTTCTAAGAATTAGATTGGAGAGTCTTACTCTTCTATGTAAATTTGTTTTCATATTATCTTAAGTAATACTCCTCCGTCTAAAAATAATCTTCACATTTGACTTTTCAAACTTTTTTAAGGATATGGACACTTGCTTCACTAGCCATGTTGTATTTATGCATATTTAAACCCATATTGTAGAAATGGAAAGAACTTTTTTTGGGACAATGAAAAATGGCAAATGAGAAGATCGGGACGGAGGGAGTATTATGATATTAATTAGTTTTTCTATGCCCGTCGAGTATCGACGGGTTACTAACTAGTTGTCTTTAAGGTGAAATCTCCAACATAATCCATTGCCGACTCAGTCCAGCTCATGCTTACTCTCTTTGATTCTGACCATCTCTAATGCTAAGATTTACCTCAAAATAAATAACTGAATTTGCGCTTGATCAAAATCAATATATAATTGTTCATTTTTAAACAAAAGTAGTAGTTTTAATTGTTGAATCACTCCTTCATTTCATACACCGACAACATGATTGTACTCAAGTTGTTAATGTTGCTCAAAGTCATTCTCTATGTATTTATGGGTGTCCCAAAAATGGTGTGTTGGCAATCAAAATGCTTCACAGTAAATAATTTTACATTTGTGTAACTGTTTCTAGTTCGTAAAGCTTTTAATAATAATAAAAAATGGTTATAGAAAGAGTAGTGTCTAGACATGCCCAAACGGTTCCGGTTCCGGTTACCGGAAAGCCAGAACCGTATTCGAACCAGCCTAAACCGGTTCATGGATTCCGGTTCTATCCGGCGGTTCCGGTTTCGGTTCCAACGGTTCCTGCCAATTTTTTTTCAGTTTAGTCCAAATCCGTTAGAAAAGTAACTACTCCGAGCTAAAAAGTTATAAAACTAACTGATTTGATTTTTTTTAGCCAAATTAAGTTGTTTTTTAATAAATTTGGTTAGTTTATTACCAAGCATGTAATAAAAAAATAAAAAAATATTAATTTTAAAAAAGAGGATGGTACCCTTGTAATTTTATTAATATAATTAAAAATATTACAATCAGGTAAGTGTTTTTCTTTATTTTTTTTGTTACCTGAAAATCTTCCAAAAAGAAGATCAAAATTGTTCAAACTTGACCAAAAAGTTAAATACAACCGTTACTAACAGCTATATTCCTCCATGCGCCTAACGGCTATTAACGGGAAGGAAGGGGGGTGGGCAACCAATGGCTAGTTTGAATCTAATGACCGTTGGAGCCGTTCGGTTCCACGGTTCCGGTTCTCGGTTCTGGTTTCGGTTCCGTAATCGCCGGTTCTCGGTTCTGATAAAGTATATTAAGCTGATAGTGTACATTAAGTGATAAGTATACAATATAGTTTCTTCATTTCATGATAAATAATAATTGTGCGTGTTTTATGTTCTACTTTTTTAACCTGTTAATAAGTAGTACTTTACTATGTTTATAAATAATAAAAGGATCCATAATTAAAATATAGTTGTAACTCGGCAAAATAATGCAAAAAATAATTAAAGAATTTAATAAGCTTATTTTGATACATTTTTAAATAATGGATTAGTTTTTTTTTTTTAATGGTATACAATTCCTCTATAAAGCTTTAAATGATACTCCAACTATTCTAAAAAAAAATGACTAAAACTTTCGTGAGACCTGCTATACCCGTCTCATCCATGAGACGGGTCGGTTTTTGACCCACCCACCCGCCCGACCCACGAACCGGCTCCAGGACCCAGGGGTCGAACCTGCCACGTGGCAGCCTCTCATAGGCCCAATTTTTTTTGGTTTTTTTTTTTTGGTTTTTTTTTTTTTTTTAAATTTTATATTTTTTTTTTGGTTTTTTTTTCGGTTTGTCAAAAGTAATAGTTACTATAACATAATGTAATGACTGTATACATATAAAGTAACAGTTTGTATACATAAAAGTAATACATATATATAGAAAAGTAACAGTGTTTTTTTCTATGTTTTCTTCGTTTGCCAAAAGTAATACTTATTACAACTAAAATGTAACGAACGTGTTACTTATATGTAATAATGTTTATACATAATTGTAACACATATGTATAGAAAAAGTAATAATTCAACCATTTACATTTTTAGAGCTAAAAACACTTGATTAGTGTTACATGTAAAAGTATTACATTATCTATAGAAATATGTTATAATTTCTTTTATTAAAGTGTTACATTTACTTGTACAAACAATTACATTCATATATATGAGTTTGTTACTTTTCAAATGTTACTTTCTTTCAAAAAATTAAATCAAAATACACAATGTTTTACATTTTTGCAAAAGCATTATTACATTTCAGTATAAATGATAATTACATTTAGATATTGTTTGGGTTACATGTAATTATAGATAGTATTACATTTGAAAAAATGGGTAAAATGAGCTTTTGTTTTTGTAAAACAGGTGTTACGTTTACTTATGACAATATTACTTTATAAGTATTCAGTCATTACATTAAGTTATGGTAACTATTACTTTTGGTCAACGGCTGAAAAGCCGAAAAAATAATATAAAAACTAAAAAAAAAAACAAAAAAAAAAATTGACCTCTGGGAGGCTGCCACGTGGCGGGTCATGCCCATGAGTCATGGGGCGACCCGTCTCATACATGAGACGGATCCCCTTGTTCTCATGGGAGAACACCTTAAAAAAAAATTGTTTCATCTACCAATTGTATTTGACCTAAAAATACAGATTTATTTTTAAACTTGTTAGTAGACGTGTCCAAAATCTAACCGGAACCGGCTAACCGGAGATTTTTTAACCGGTCAAAACTGGTCAAACCCAGCTAACCGGTTAACCGTGAACCGTCTCAACCGTCAACCGTATTTTCAAGGTTCGGTTAAGGTTAGTCCATTTTGATAACCGTCAACCGGCGGTTATAACCGGGAAGCTAACCGCCGGTTCAACCGTCTATACTAACCGTCAGTTTCTTACCATTTTCGAGTTAGTTTTAAGAATTACAGTCAGTTTTTTTAACAATTTCAGTCAGTTTTTTAACGATTTCAGTTAGTTTTCTAACAAAATTGGTGTTTTTATTTCATTTTCAGTTAGTTTCTTAATGATTTTTAGTCAGTTTTCTAACAAAATCCTAAAAAACTGTTTCTTTTTAAAATAAAAAAAATAAATAATAGAAAAAGTCTCATAACCGGGTTAACCGGCAAAACCGGCTTAACCGGTTTAACCGTTAACCGGATAACCGTAACCGGATGTGGCGGTTAGAAGGTTACTCCACGGTTAGGGATTACCGGTAAAATTAACCGGCGGTTAAAAAACTGTTTCTTTTTAAAATAAAAAAATAAATAATAGAAAAAGTCTCATAACCGGGTTAACCGGCAAAACCGGCTTAACCGGTTTAACCGTTAACCGGATAACCGTAACCGGATGTGGCGGTTAGAAGGTTACTCCACAGTTAGGGATTACCGGTAAAATTAACCGGCGGTTATAACCGGCTAACCGGCGGTTAATCGGCATGGACACGTCTACTTGTTAGCTTATGAAAATAAATAAAGATAAATTGTTAAAACAAATGAAGACGAGTCCATTTATATGGAAAAGGCGGTGGGACGTGTTTATAGTTGACAGGTCAAGGGATGTCGACAATCATTATCTGTATCTTTCACCAGCAACGTGGCTTCCATTTAATGGGTAATCAAACCTAGGACGATTTAATTAAGAGGAATAAAGCAAAAAAAATCAAAACCATCCGACAATGGAATTACAACTTTTTTTTGTTTGGCGATACAAGTGTCAATTGATCTGTTAACCAAGTGTGGGCCCCACATCAAGTAATTCATTTGCCTTGTTTGTCGGAGCGCTCATGAATAAGATGGTTTTGAAAAAAGGTAAAGAAAAGTAGGGCAGCACATGGTGTTGTAGTCTAGACGTGTCCAATTTGTAACGGGAACCGGTTTAACCCTTATTTTTTAACCAGTCAAAATTGTCAAAACGGTTAACCGTTAACTGGTCTAGCCGTGAACAATATTTGTCTTCAGTAGGTGTCAAAAAATATATTATTTTGCCTAATGATAGTGTTATTCAATGTATTGAGAAAACGAAAAATAAAATATTACTCCCTTCGTCCGAGAGTATATGTCCACCTTCTCATTTACACGGAGATTAAGAAGTGGTGGAAGTGATGTAAGTGTTGTGAGTATAACAGTAAAGTAGGGGGAGAATGAGTGGGAGTGAATATTAAGTTGATTGATGTTGTAAGTATAAACGTAAGTAGGAGAGAGAATGAGTGAGAGGAATAGTACATATTCTTTTTCATTTTAGGAAGTGGCCATAAACTCTGGGTGTAACGACCCCAAAAACCCGTCCCTATTTATTTTATATTTTTGGGATTTTAATTTGACATTATGTGTGTATTTTATGTGTTGCATCATATTTTATGACTTGCACATCTTACTTGATTAAATGTGCTATTTACTTAGTTAGTAGTAATAAAGGTTAAAGGAGTTAAATGATTAAGTTGAAACTTTAGGGTCCTTTGTGAAAATATAAGTTTAGGGGGTTAAAGTGTTAAAAACGAAAGTTGGGTTACCAAAGTTGAAAAAGTGGGAAAAAATCTTATAACTTATCACTTCTTCTCTCCTTTCTCTGTGTCAACATTGTTCTGCAACATTCCTCGTTTCATTCCTAGGGTAGGAGAAAAAGGGCGTTGAGTAGGTCATTTCTACCCGAACAAAACATATTTCTGCGATACTTTTTCCGGAAATAGGTAAGTTACTAATTCCCCTTAAATAGTAAATTGGTCATATATTTGCTATATGTGTGATATGTGGTGAAATTATTGTGAAAAGAATTTATTTGTGATACTTGTTTATGGGACAAAGGGAGTATAATTATACTGGGTAAGTGACTTGGTTTGTATGCAAGGATGTATATGGAGTATGTTTATATACCTGAGAATGTTAGTATAAGTGTTTGAAAGTATATTCCTACTCGTGGGACGGTAAAATATTAACTTGAGTTAAATGTTAAATAAGTATATTATAAAATTTATACTATTATTCATGGGACGGGGAAATGAATGAAAGTATCCCTAAATGAGTATATTAGTATATTAGAAAAATTATACTTATACTTTTGGGACGGTAAAATATTTAAATGAAATAAAAGAAAATTATTCTATTATTTGTGGGACGGTAAAAAGAATGAAAGAAAATTGAAAGTAATGTTTTGGGATGGTTGTTGTACTCCTGGTAATAGTATAAGTGTTAGTAAGTTATACTCCTACGCTTGGAACAGATGAATTTGGCTTGCAGAATAAATTTAGAAATTTTGAGTCTGGCTCATGGGCGACCGCCCAGAATGGGTTTGGGCGACCGCCCACAACTACTGAAAGGTTTGGTCTGGGACAGAGTGTTTTAGGCGACCGCCCAGTCTGGTTTTGGGCGACCACCCATAAGTGCTGAAAAGTTGAGTTGTTCCATTTCAAGTTATTTAAAGTTCAATCTTGGTCTAGGTCTTAGGTGATATCCTAGAGTACCTAGAGGGTTGTTGTGGAACACCCTAGTGTTTGAAATTGGTTCCCTTGTGAACATATGTGTTGTGGAATTTGACTAAATGTTAATTGGATATAGTTGAACATCTTTTGATGTGGTTTGGATTAGTTCATCTTTGTGATGTGTTTGGCTTGGTTCCCTACTTTGGAATCATTGTCCTTGGCTGTATTTTAAGCAAGTATTCATTACTATGCTAGTGGTAAAGTCCAGCTGGTCTTTTGTTGTGGAGTCGGGCAGTGGTAGGGATTATAATGGCACACGAGCTAAGTTCATTGTAACGCTTCTACCATTGGTTTCCCATTTTTAACCCCCAGTCCAGATTGGCCTTGGATGGGATGAACTAGCTCCCTCGAGTGAGCATTTGGGTTATGACTTTGTGTCATATTTCCCTCTCTGGTTACTTTGGTTCTATTGGTTGTGGTTTGGTTTTCGGGATCCCGGCTTCAGCTATTTATGCTGCTCAGATGGTTTTCTCAAATGGTTATATGTTTGATTCAAGAACCTTGGCTCAGTATCCATGTATGAGTGTATAATTTAGCCTTATGTGCTGCCTGATGAGTTGGTCGTTATTTCCAACCGGTATGGGACGGTTGGCGATAGAGAGCCTCTCATGTTATGTGATATATGCTATATGATTATTTGTTGATATAGTTTCTTATGATTATCATATCAGCATGTAACGTAGTTGCATTTTAGTAGCTTACTGAGATTCATTCTCACCCCTTATTTGTTTACTGTTTTAGATAAAGGTGAGTCCAGGGAATAGGATCTTGCACGGGAGGACGTCGTGGTGGTAAGAGTTTGGGATATGAGTCTTGTAAAGGCTACATTATGCAATGTATAACCTTTTGGGGTAGAGTATCCGTGACTTCATCATCTTTTAAAACTTATATTTTGGGAAATGTTGGTGTTTGTGTATTTGTAAACAAAGTTTGTAAGCCTTCGGGCTAAATACTTCCGTTTGTGAAAGTTGTTTGAAAAGTTAGTTTGAAAGTTAGTGGAAGTATTTGAACTTCACGTGTGATTTTGTTAAACTTTATAAAAGTACATTTCGAAAAATTTTCAAAAGTATTTTATGCGTCTTCCACTCGTGTCCGAGCGTGGGGCCAAGTAGGACCACGGGTCTGGGGCGCGACAGTTGGTATCAGAGCTAGGTTGTAGATGGTCTAGAATGACTAAGTGACCTAGGAGGGTAGTTGGGTAGAGAGTGAGTAACGTTGCGTGTTTTATGCAGGTAATCATTGAAGATGGTTGGAACAGAGGGTGATCAGTCGGGGCCTTCAGGGCTGGGTAATGCTAGAGAAGAGGTTCGAACAATGTTCCAAGGTATGTTTGAAACTGTAATGAAAACAATTGATGATATAGTTGAGCATAAAAGCAAGGTTGAAGCCTCAGATGTGACAAAACGAGGAGGACAGTTAAAACCACAACCCCAGCGTGGTGATAGTAAAGAATACCAAGGGACATCTTCGCAAGCTAAGGAATCTTTTCAAGGGCCACAGAATAGAAGAACTCAAGGCAAATGAGTATGTAGCTATTGTCGGAAGGAAGGGCATTTAGAAGAAAGATGTTGGAAGAAGCAAGGTAAATGTATGAGATGTGGTCAGTTGGGTCACTTTCAGAGGAATTACTCTAGATTTAAGAATCAGTTATCGGGAAGTGTAATTGGGTCTTCTCAGGGCCAGAAGAGTGATTCTTCAGGAAAGCTTAAGGTACAAGTTAATGTTTCTGCCATCAATCAACAACAGATTTCAGATCCTTCTAATATGATTGGAGGTATAATTTCTATGTCTAGTTTGAGAACACATACACTTATAGACCCTGGCTCTTCACATTCTTATGTGTCTGTGCATTTTGCTTCTCGATTACATGTGTCTCCCGAGTCTCAACCTAGGTGTTAGAGGTGTCTATCCTAAGGGGGAGTGTTTGGTGATTGATAGAGTGTTGCGCACTTGTGATGTGCAAATTTGTGAGCATGTTTTACTTGCTGGTTTAGTTATTTTGCCATAGCAAGATTTTGATATTATTGTGGTGGAGTTTTATATGCTAGTATACTTTAATTAAGCATGGTAGATATATGTGTTTAGCATTCATGCTATTTATGCATTAAAGTCTGAATTTTTTATATCACAAGGTTATGCCTGGTATTTGGTTTATGGGGTTGGCAGCAGAGTGTCTATAGCTAAACTAGAGAATGTACTCTTCCTTTGTGGGATCTCAGATATGTTTTCTATTGAGTAGTACATGATTGATGAAAACCTTGGGTTATCTTGAGTTGTTCGGTATAATGCTATAGCGTTGATATCTAGTGCAATATATCCATAACATTGGTTGAGTTAAAAGAGTAGAAGATTCAACTTGAGATATTTCTTGACAAGGGATTCATTACGTTTAGTATATCTACGTGGGATGTATTAGTATTGTTTATTATGAAAAGGTATGGTACTTTGCGATTGTATATTGAATACTAAGAGCTCAACCAGATAACTATAACGAATCATCACTTGTTATTTTATATGGGGGATATAATTGATCAACTTCAGAGATCAGTGGTTTATTCAGTGGTTGACTTGAAGTGATTATCATCAGTTGAAATTTTTAGTTTAGTATATTTTAAAAACGTTTTTTCATACCAGGTATGGGCATCATAAATTGTGGTCATAGTGTTTGAATTAACAACTACTTCAGTGGAATTGTTGGATATGCTGAGTTGTATCTGTAGCCGTAATTGGATTGCTTTGTGAGAGGCAACAGTTGTGAAATCAAGGCATTATGTCTTCTTGTTAGAGGATATATTATTTTGAGGAAGTTTCAATTCAGGCATGGTTATTGATTCTTTAAATATGGAAGCAACAGTAATTGGAAAAATCCTACTTCAGTAGCAGAGGTATGTAACTTGTTGAGATTGGCATATGGTTAGAGATTCATTGATGGATTTCTAAGGTAGCTACACAGTTAACTATATGACACAGGAAGATACACTTTCTCGATGGATTGGTAAGAGTGAAACGAGTTTTTAATTGTTGAAACGAGAGTTGATGACAACTTCAGTATTGATATTGCTTAATGGATTTGACTAGTATTACAGTTATCTAGAGGATATGGTCAGTGTTACTATTTTCTAGTGGATATGTCGAGTTTTACATTATAGTGGATCTGATAAATTTATTATTCATGGTGATGCCTTAAAAAGTGATTGAGATGTTCATCGCTTCAGAATTGTATGGTAACAATGTGTGCTTTGAGAAGATTGATTCCTTATGAACAAAATTATCCTACCTATAACTTGAGATTTATTGTGATTATCTATCCATGGCATTAGTGAATGACCTTTATAAAGCCATATTGAAGTGTTTACCAACCATGAGAATTATAGTATTGGTTTCTTCAAAGAGAGTTACACATGAGATAATGCAGGTAGAGTACCATGTTATATCATCCGGGAAAGGTAATGTGTTAGAGGATACATTGACTTATAGTTCATGTTTGATAAAACTAAATGGGGAATGTTAGCGGAATTAACATTTTGGAGTTTTTGTGAGTTGAGACATGGTGTGATTTTGCGATTGTGGAAGCTTTAAGTTTCTACTTTATTGAATGATTTCAACTATAGAAAATTACTAGTGGAATGAATGATGATAGACAACACGACTTTGTTCGTTGCTAGTGATGGAACTTTAACTTTTGTAGCAGAGTATGTAGTCGACACTTAGTGGAACCAACATGCATAACGGAATTCAACTACATATACTTAAAGAGATACACAAGACCAATTTAATTATGAATCCAAGTAAATGTAGAGTATTGAGATAAATTTGAAGAGTTACATTGATTTGTTTGATACGAGAAATTCTATGCATTCAACTAAGTCCTTGAGCTGTGAATAATCTGGAAGTAAAATATCAGTGGTCAGTTGGCTTGTCACAAGCCTTTGAGATTTCTGAGTGGATATGAATCTATTGCGAAAAGTTTCATTGAAGGGGTTATACTGAATAGATGAGACCAATGATGTTGATTGATAGCGGATTGGTTACCAAGTTTTCTCACCTTATCTATTTTGAGGGTATAAATGTTAATTCCAGTTGTTACTTATTTGTTCAGAAGATAGTTCGATTTCATGGGATGCCTACGAGAATGGTATTGGATATGGGTTCCTTATTTACATCTTGATTTTAGCAAGCAATTCAGAAGGCTTTGAATTCAGAATTTGGATATAGAACGACTTTTCATCCTCAGACAGATGGTCAGTTAGGAAGATCATTCAGATTCTTGAGGACATGTTGAGAACTTGTTCAGTTGATACTTAGAATTCGTGGGATATACCTTTACTTCTCGGGGGGTTTGCTTAATTTATCAGTTCTTTGAGATTTTTGGAAGAGTTGGAGATTGGGCTTATCATCTTGTGTTACTTCCTTCTCTTGACAAGGTTTATAATGTATTCCATGTGTCGATGCTACGCAAATCTGTTTATGATTTTTCTCATGTATGTCTAAGTTTTAGAGGATATTGAATCGAGTAAGTCTTAGGAAAGCATTCATTTAAGTGATTGATTTTAGAATTCAAGATTGAGAAATAAGAGTATTCATTTTGCTTGAGTTGTATGGAGGAACCATAATGTGAAGAATCTACTTGGGAGCTTCGGGACGAAATGGAAAGGAAATATCCTTGGTTGTTTGATTCGTTGGTAAGTTATCCTAAAATTCGGGACGAATTTTCTTTAAGGGGGAGTGATTGTAACGACCCCAAAACCACCCTATTTTCTTAACTTGAAATGGAACTTTTATGTGCATTTTATGTGTTAGAAAATATTTTTATGATTTGCATATATTATTTGAGCATATGTGGTAGTTAAAGTGTTAGTAGAAATTTTGTTAAAAGGAATAAATGAGTTAGTTGAAACTTAGGGTCCAAAGTGTAACTTTAAAGTTCAGGGCTTATTTGCTCAAAATGAAGTAGAGGGACCAAGTGAAAATTTTATAAAAATCTTTATATACTTATTCCCCTTAAATAGTAAAATGGTCATATATTTGCTATATGTGTGATATGTGGTGAAATTATTGTGAAAAGAGTTTATTTGTGATACTTGTTTATTTGGGACAAAGGGAGTATAATTATACTGGGTAAGTGACTTGGTTTGTATGCAAGGATGTATATGGAGTATGTTTATATACTTGAGAATGTTAGTATAAGTGTTTGAAAGTATACTCCTACTCGTGGGACGGTAAAATATTAACTTGAGTTAAATATTAAATAAGTATATTATAAAAATTATACTATTACTCGTGGGACGGTAAAATATTTACTTGAGTAAATATTAAATAGTATATTATAAAATTATACTATTACTCGTGGGACGGGGAAATGAATGAAGTATCCCTAAATGAGTATATTAGTATATTAGAAAAATTATATTTATACTTGTGGAACGGTGAAATATTGACATGGAAATAAAGGAAGTATTTCTTAAAAATGTTCTCTTGAGTATTAGTAAATATACTCATAATTTTGGGAGGTGAAAGTGTGTTCATAAGTATGTTTTCCTGGTTCCTGGGGTTCATGTTTAGGTTATAAGTAAGTTGGGTGTTAGTACTTTTGGGATGGTGGAACGAAAGGAGTATAGTTTGTTCAAGTTTTAGCCTGCGGGTTGTGTTGGGCGGCCGGCCAAATAGGGCGTGCGGCCACACTTATCTGGAAGGTTTTTGTCTTGGAACAGGGCATTTTGGGCGCCGCACAGTCTGGTGTGGGCGACCGCCCAGGGCTGCTGAAAAGTTTGAGTTGTTTAAATCCAAGTGATTTAGAGTTCAATCTTGGTCTAGGTCTTAGGTGATATCCTAGAGTACCTAGATGGCTGTTGTGGAACACCCTAGTGTTTGAAATTGGTTCCTTTGTGAACAAATGTGTTATGGAATATGAATAAGGGTTACATGGGGTATCGTTGAACATCTTTTGATGTGGTTTGGATTGTTCATCTTTGTGATGTTTGGCTTGATTCTTTATTTTTGGAATCATTGCCCCGGTTGTTGTTGTTTAGCAAGTATTCATTACTGTGCTCCTTGTGGAAATTCCAGTTGGTCTTGTTGTGGAGTCAGGCAATGGGAGAATTATAGTGATACAAGTTATGTTCACTATAAGGTTTTCCATTGGTACCTTGTGTCAGGCGGTGGGAGAATTATAGTGGTACAAGTTATGTTCACTATAAGGTTTTCCATTGGTACCTTGTGTCAGGCGGTGGGAGAATTATATGGCATACAAGCCAAGTTCACTATAAGGTTTTCCACTGTTGCCTTTTCTGTTTTCCCCAGTCCAGATTGGCCTTGGATGGGATGAATCGCTCCTTTAGGTGAGCATTTGGGTTATGACTTTGTGTCATATTTCCCCGTTGTTACTTTGGTTCTTATGGTTATGGTTTTTGTTTTCGGGATCCCGACTTCAGCTATTTATGCTACTCAGATGGTATTCTCAGATGGTTATGTTATTTCGGTAAACCTTGGCTTGGTATTCTCGTAGGATGTTTACTCCTACACTATGTGTTGTATGATGAGTTTGGTCGTTATTTCCAACCGGTATGGGACGGTTGGCGATAGGGAGCCTCTCATGTTATGTGCTATACTACTACCTCTGTCCCTAAATGAGTGTCCAAATTTCATTTTAAGGGAAACTGAAAATCTCAACTTTTTGAACAATTTGGTAACAACGATTCATATATATCTTGTAATCTCCTTTCCAAACCTTTAGTTTTGCACGTATAAAGAAACCGGTGAAAAAATTTTCGAAAAAAAAAAAACATTTAGGGAGAAAGTTATGTTCAAAAGACACTCATTTTAGGGACAAATATTTCTTGAAATGGACACTCATTTAGGGACAGAGGGAGTATATGATTATTTGTTGATATTGTTTCTTTATGATTATCATATCAGCATTTAACGTAGCTGCATTTTAGTAGCTTACTGAGATTCATTTTCACCCCTTATTTGTTTACTGGTTTAGATAAAGGCGAGTCTAGGGAATAGGATACTTGCACGGGAGGACGTCGTGGTGGTAAGAGTTTGGGATATGAGTTTTGTAAAGGCTGCATTATGTAATGTATAACCTTTTGGGGTAGAGTATCCGTGACTTCATCATCCTTTAAAAAAAACTTATATTTTGGAAAATGTTGGTGTTTGTGTATTTGTGAACAAAGTTTGTAAGCCTTCGGGCTAAGTACTACCCTTTGGAAGTAGTTTGTAAAGTTATTCTATAGTGTCAATCTTGGTGAGTTGGTTTTATGAAAGTATATTTCGAAAAATTTTCCTAAAATGTTTTATGACGTCTTCCGATCGTGTCCCGACGTGTGGGCCAAGTTGGATCACGGGTCTGGGGCGCGACAAGCATCCCTAGAGTGCTAAGAATGATGTTTCTAGCTCTTCCATCGTAGCCAACCCATTTCTTTTCTTCATCGGTCCATTCCCCTTTGGCCTTCTTGATTGTAGGATTATCCTTGTTGGTAGCAGCATCTGGATTGGCCTTCATTGGAATGTAGGGTCCTTCAAGAGCGATGTCGTAGAGGATCTCTTCGATAGAAGAAAAAATGAGTGAGCATGCAGTGCTTCCAGATTTCGAAGTGATCATCATTCAGCACTGGAACATGTGAATAGTTAGACATTGCCCAAGATTTTGAAGCCATCTTGAATCGGCACCCAAGCTGTTAAGCTAGAAAAACAGATACAAGTTTTATGAAGGTGTTTGCTCTGATACCACTTGTTGGTCCCAAAGGGGCAACAAGGGTATGAAAAATGCTAGAGGGGGGGTGAATAGCGTTTTAAAATTCTTTTCAAACCCTTTTGCAAATCAATGGTATATGCGCACAGTTCTCAAATAAGCTAAGTATAGCGCGCAGTGAGAGTGTGAAATGCACAGCGGAAGTTTAAGCAGCTACTGCGCAGGAAAAGGCTGCGCAGAGATAAAAACGCACGCGCTAAGTTTTGGCTTAAAGTGTTGGATAAAAAGGATTCTAAGGCAATAAGCAATAACAAACACTGCAGCAATAATAGCAATCTGATAAGATCAAACAAAGCAGTAATTCAGAAATGATTAAGCAGTAAATAAATAGCGAGAATAAAGAACAAGCTATTTGGAGAGGTTCGATCGATGAAAGATCTACGTCCTCTACCAAGATGGTTATCTTGGATTTTCTAATGGAGAGATTTATATTGATGTGAGGAGCTTTTACAAGATTACAATGAATCAAAACTCAAATCAAAATCTATTCTATGAAGAACAAATCCTAGACTAAAACCGGTGTATCTAAGAAGTAGGATCTAAATGATCGAAGATTCAAGAGGTGTGTGTGGACAGAAATTCTGGGCTCTATGAATCTATGAGATGAAGAGCACGAAGAATTCTGGTGATACAAGGCTTTAGGATCTGGGCAGGAGTTTAAAGGTATGAAGGTTTGAAGGTTGATCTTGAATCTGGGAATATAAGCAGAAATCTTCAGAACTTCAAAGATATTAGTAAGCACAAACTCTAGCACTTGAAAATGAAGATGAGCAGGCTATTTATAGCAGAGAGCTTAAAACTAGCCGTTGGAGCTCTGAGCAAAGACGATGAGCTGGCACAATATGATTGGTGAGCAGATGTCCTTTATAGCCGTTGGGGCTCTGATCAAGGTTGATGACCTGGCATAATATGATTGGTGCGCAGGTGATATAGAGCCGTTCGAGACAGAGCATGAAGACCAATTTCAAAAGCTTCTTCTAGAAGGTTGACAGATGTCTTTGTTTTGAAATATTTCTCTTGAGCGCATCTCCACCGTTGGATCTGCTGAGTGTGCTTGCTTCGACGTTTCTGCACACCTCAGCACTTTAATAAGCGTACATCTTCAAAGCGTTTTCCAAGTTAGGTGATCTAAATGCATCGAAAACTGAGCAAGATAGAATGCTGCGCAGGAGAGACCTGCGCAGTGGTGTACTGCGCAGAGTAGTCCTGCGCAGAGACCACAGACTTGCTTAGATCTTCATTCCTTTTCGCTCCGAGTCCTATATTCTAAGCCTATCGTATAAAATGGACTAAGATAAAAATTGAAGTTATAAAACTTCTTACATAGAGTCCTAAAGTCCATAAAATATTAATAGGTGATGGTATCAATCAATTCTAACATAAGTAGGAGGGTTAATAAATAAGCATACCCAACACATCCCCTCGTCAAGAGAATGAAAGAGCCAAACTCATAAGTCTGCTACACTATATCAGCCGCCTCACAACAGCGGGAGACCCGCTCCTCAAAGAATTACAGAATTGTTCAGAAGAAGTTTGGAATCAGAAGTGTGAGTTGGCTCTAACTCAACTAAAGAGCCACTTAGCGAATACCCCATCCTTACGACCAACGCACGGGAGGTTCGAGTCACAGAACGGAGCCCCCATCATTTTCCGACACTGCACAAGCTCGGATCTACCATTGGGCCTCATGTTCAAAGCACTAAAAAGAATCGGTAAACTACACCCGATGCAAGAATTTGGTCCTACTCCGACACTAAAGATTTCTGAACCAAAAAAATATGTTCTTATCACCAGAATGAAGGGCATGGTACGGACGACTGTCAAGAGTTGAAAGAAGAGGTCCAACTACTCATCGAGACGGGTCGTTTAACCAAGCAAAACAAAGATTGGGTCTACACGGATAACGACGGCACTCTCCCAGTCAAGGTTTACAATCTCCGCCGCTACTACAACTGATCATCAGCGGTACTCTCCATCAACGGTCTTCTACAACGGCCATCCCCCTTGTAAAAAAAATTTATTACTCTTTACTTCCCCTCTTCTGTCTTCCCTTTCTACAATCGAAAATGAACTACGATGACCTGAGCCCCTTAGCCCTACTTGTAAAAGGGGAACGTAGGCAGCCTTCAATGGTGCGGTCTCAAAAATAAATAAAAATCCAAATCTGGTTTTGAGCAAAATTCAAATAAAGCAAACAATCTGTTTATAACTAAAGCAAAATCTCTATTTCCACAAGTCACTACACGTTAACATTTATTTGATGAGTCTAAGCTCGAAAGAACCTGCGACTAAATAACCTGCTTTGAATTTAAATAAACTAAAACAAAAAAAATCTAAACTATGTGTCTGCAACGACTGTGGTTGGATACTCGGAGTCACTCCTCCTCTTCCTCTTCCTCATCCTTCTTTGGTTTCTTGTCTCTTCGTCCGCGTCTAGCCCGTCTAGTAGGATCCACAAACAAGTCCTTCCTCAACTGAGTCACCCCCGTTGAGCCTTCTCTCTTTCTTTTCCTCTCAGTAGGTGCTAGTTGAGCCAACTCGGTTTTCCACCTCCCGTTGTACATTCTCGTCCTCCCTCAAGCGTCTGCTCGAGACATAAGGGACCACCACCCTACGTCTCAATCATCTCAAAGTCTGTCCCATATTCCCTAAAGTCATCTGATACCAGTCCAAGTATTCTCAAGACAGAAGTATGTCACGTGGTCTCTGTATACAGAGAGTGTTTGGCATGAGATCATAAGACCATCATCGCTCCAGAAAAACTGCAACCCCGCTATTCATAGGAAGTATCCTGTCAGTGACCTTGCTACAAGTCTCATCCCATAAAGACGGTATAATCTGAGGCATCCCGTACTGACAGCACACCCGCACTGCATAGTAATAAGTTGTCTCATCAAAGGCAGGGACCCGAATGTAGCGACCCCAAAACCCGTCCCTATTTATTTTATATTTTTGGGGATTTTTATTTGACTTATATGTGCATTTTTATGTGTTGCATCATATTTTATGATTTGCATATCATACTTGATTATTTGTGTTATTTACTTAGTTAGTAAAAATAATGATTAAAGGAGTTAAATGATTAAGTTGAAACTTTAGGGTCCTAGTTGAAACTATAAGTTCAGGGGCTTAATTGTTAATTTTGAAAGTTGGGTGATCAAGTTGTGAAATTGGGTTAAAGATATTTAAGGAAACTTTCCTTTCTCCTTCATTCTCTGTGCAAAAACTTTCTTCTGCAACATTCTTCTACGTCTCAGTTAGGGTTAGGAGAAAAAGGTAAGTTCAACCCATTTCGATTTAATTCTTTTTATTTACTTACCCGTTTTAAAAACTAATTATATAAAAATGATCAGGGCGTCGAGTAGGTCATTTCTAGCCGAACAAAACTTATTTCAGCGATACTTTTTCCGGAACTAGGTAAGTTACTAATTCCCCTTTAAATGTTAAAATAGTCATATATGCTATATATGATACTTCTACTTGTTAATTTTGTGATTTGGGTAATATTTGCTATACTTGTAATTTTGGGACAAAGGGAGTATATGGAATGGGTGTTTGCTGAGTATGGGAAATGGTTTAGAATTCATATTGAAATCTTAATGAAGTTACCAATGTTGTGTACTAAGTTGTGTAGTACATATGTTATACTTGTGGGACGGAAGGAGTAAAAATTGAACTAAGGAAGAATCTGGGATTTGGCCCAAATTTGGAGGAGGCGCGCGCACCATATATAATGAGGCGCACGCATCCATTGTTACCAACTTAGGCAAAATTGACTGGAGGAGGGGGCGTGCGCATCCCTTTGGATGAGGCGCGCGCACCCTTAAGTGAACCAAAATTAGTAAGGTTCTGGTCCTGGGAGCGCGCGCACCCTTGGGGGGTGAGGCGTGCGCATCCCCCCTGTTTCCAAGGTTTGATAGTTTTGATCAAGTTGGGTACAAGAGGGCAAATGTTTGTGTGATCCTTAGGGTTGTTTATGACTTAAACATGTATGTGTATGACTTTTATGTCGTTAACAAACAAGATTGGGTTGTGATTAAATGTCCTTTTTATGGACTCTTTATAAGGATTCTTTGTGTGCATCTTGTGATGTATTTGGCTTAGTTCCTTCTTGGATTAAATGCCTTGGTTTTGTTTAGCAAGTATTCATTACTGTGCTTCTTGTTAAAAGTCCAGCTGGTCTTGTTGTGGAGTCAGCCAATGGAAGAATTATAGTAGTACAGGTAAGTCCACTATAAAGTTTTCCATTGGAGCCTGTGAGTCAGGCGGTGGAAGAATTATAGTGGCACACAAGCCAAGTTCACTATAAGGTGTCCACTGTGCCTTCTAGTGTCCCCAGTCCAGATTGGCCTTGGATGGGATGAATTGCTCCCTTTGGTGAGTATTTGGGTTATGACTTTGTGTCATATTTCCCTCTCTGGTTACTTGGTTCTATTGGTTATGATTTGGTTTTCGGGATCCCGACGGCTTCAGCTATTTATGCTGCTCAGATGGTTTTCTCTGATGGGTTTCTCAGTTGGTATTCTCATCAGTTATGGTTATTGGTTAAACCTTGGCTTTGGTATCCACCGGAGTATGGGCAATGTGATATAAGTGATATATGAGTTGATGTTATGTGCTATATGCTATATGATTACGGTTGATAATGTTTCTTTATGATCATCATATCAGCATGTAACGTAGTTGCATTTTAGTAGCTTACTGAGATTTATTCTCACCCTTATTTGTTTACTGTTTTAGATAAAGGCGGGTCCAGGGGATAGGACACTCGGCACGGGAGGACGTTCGTTTGGTAAGAGTTGGGACTTGTTTTGTTAAAGGTTACATTATGTAAATGTAAACCCTTTGGGGTAGAGTACCCGTACTTTCTTATGGTCACATCTATTTTGGTAAATGTTGATGTATGTATATTTGTTTAAAAGTTGTAAGCCTTCGGGCTAAGTACTTTCGTTGTGAAAGTGTTTGTAAAAGTTTGTTTCAAGTTAAGTGAAGTCTTTGAACTTCAAGTGTGTTTTTGTTCCACTTTCTAAAAGTATATTTCGAAAAATTTTCTAAAAGGTTTCATAACGTCTTCCGTTCGTGTCCCGAGCGTGGGGCCAAGTAGGACCACGGGTACGGGGCGCGACAGTTGGTATCAGAGCTAGGTTGTAGATGGTCTAGAATGACTGAATGACCTAGGAGGGTAGTAGAGTATAGAGTGAGTAACGTTGAGTGTTTGATGCAGGTATTCATTAAAAAAATGGGTGAAACTGACGGAGATCAGGCCGGCTCTTCGGGGCAAGGGGATGCAAGAGAAGAGGCTCGAATTATGTTTCAGGGAATGTTCGAGGCGGCAATGAAAACTTTAAGTGATCAGAGGCAAGAAAGGGAACAGGTACCACCAAGATATGGCCTAGAACAGTTTCTGAAAATGAAGCCTATGGAGTATGATGGAGAGCCCGATGTATCTAAAACTGAAAGGTGGATTGAATCGATGGAAAAGATCTTTGATGCTTTGAGATGTTCGGAGGAAGATCAAGTCAGGTTTGCTACCTATAAACTGAATGGAGCGGCTGAGCATTGGTGGAAAGCTTTGAAAACAAAATGGGATGAGACTCATGTGCCTTATACTTGGGAGAATTTTCTGGGAAAGTTCAAAGAACACTTCATTCCTCGAGTAGATCAAGACAGGAAGGAGATGGAATTTCTTAACTTGGAGCAAGGTTCTATGTCAATTGCTCAGTATTCAGCTAAATTCTCAGAGTTGTCCAGGTATTGTACTCACCTAGTGGCAACTGAGGAGAGGAAGGCTACAAGGTTTGTGAAAGGTTTGAAAACCGTGATTAGAACTCAGCTAGTATCCCATAAGTTGCAAGATTTTCAGGATGCAGTGGATCGAGCTTACCAGGTGGAGCATGACATTGAGGAACATAAAAGGAAAATGGAATTGTTAGGCGCTGGGAAGCAAGTTAGGCAACCACAACGTGGTGAGAGTAGAGGAAATCAAGGTGGATCTTCACAATTTAAAGGGTCTTCTCAAAGACAGTCAGGTAATAGAAATCAAGGTAACACTTCAGGGAGTCAGAGTAAAGGAGTTTGTAATTATTGTCAGAAAGAAGGGCATTCAGAAGAGAGATGTTGGAAGAAGCAGGGCAAGTGTTTGAACTGTGTTCAGTTAGGACATTTTCAGAGGGATTGCCCTAAGTATAGGATGCAAGCATCGGGAAGTGTGGTTGGGTCCTCTCAGGGTCAGAAGAGGGATTCCTCAGGCAAGCCTAAGGTTCAGGTTCGTGTTTTTGCCATTTCTCAGCAACAGGCTTCGGAGTCCTCTAATGTGATAGGAGGTATTATTTCTGTGTCTAGTTTGAGGGCACGTACACTTATAGACCCTGGCTCATCGCATTCTTATGTGTCTTTGCATTTTGCTTCTCGATTGCATAAGTCTTCTGAATCTCTGCCTTATGTGTTAGAGGTGTTAACTCCTATAGGGGAGTGTTTGGTGACCAATGAGGTGTTGCATTCTTGTGATGTGCATATACGTGAGCATGTTTTACCTGCTGATTTAGTTATCTTACCATTACAAGATTTTGATGTTATCTTGGGTATGGATTGGTTGGGTAAATATCATGCGTCTGTTGATTGTGCTAATAAAGTGGTCACATTTTCTATCCCTAATGTTCCTAAGTTTCTTTTGAAACTGTTCCCTGGGGTAGAGAGATTCGAATTATTTCTTATATGAAGGCTAGAAAGTTGTTGAACCGTGGTTGTGCGGGGTATTTGGCTAGTGTTTTGGATACTACTAAAAGGGTTCCTGATATTGGGGATGTGCCTATTGTTAAAGAATTTTCAGATGTATTTTCTTCTGAGTATGCGATGCCTCCTGACCGGGAAATAGAGTTCTGTATTGACTTACTTCCAGGTACGGCTCCTATATCTGAGGCACCTTACAGAATGGCCCCAGCTGAATTGAAAGAGTTGAAGGTTCAGTTGCAAGAGTTACTTGATCGAGGATTCATTCGTCCTAGTGTATCCCCGTGGGGAGCTCCAGTATTGTTTGTTAAAAAGAAAGATGGGTCCTTAAGGCTGTGTATTGACTACAGAAAGCTGAATCAGGTAACTATAAAGAATAAATATCCGCTTCCTCATATTGATGATTTATTTGATCAACTTCAAGGGTCAGTTTTCTTTTCAAAACTTGACTTGAGGAGTGGGTACCATCAGTTGAAAATTCGTTCTGAAGACATTTCTAAAACTGCTTTTCGTAGTAGATATGGCCATTATGAGTTTCTTGTTATGCCTTTCGGGTTGACTAATGCTCCGACTGTTTTTATGGATATGATGAACAGAGTCTTTAAACCTTATCTTGATACCTTCGTGGTTGTATTTATTGATGATATTCTGGTTTATTCCAAGTCCCGGGAGGAGCATGAACAGCATTTGCGAATGGTTTTATCTATTCTTCGTGAGAAACAGTTGTTTGCTAAATTCAGTAAATGTGCTTTTTGGCTCAATGAAGTATCTTTTCTTGGGCACGTGATTTCGAATAAAGGTATATCAGTTGATCCATCCAAAGTTGAGGCTATTGTGAATTGGAGGAGGCCAGAATCAGTTACAGAAATTCGAAGTTTCTTGGGGTTAGCTGGGTATTACAGAAGGTTCATTGAGGGGTTTTCTAAGATTGCAACTCCCTTGACTCATTTGACTCGAAAGAATATTCCTTATGTGTGGGATGAAAAATGCCAAGCTAGTTTTGAAGAATTGAAGAAGAGATTGACTACAGCTCCTATTCTCGCCCTACCTAATGGTAATGATGATTTGGTAATCTATAGTGATGCTTCTAAAGAAGGCCTCGGGTGTGTATTAATGCAGAATGGAAGGGTGATTGCATATGCTTCGAGGAAGTTGACTCCGAGTGAGCAGAATTATCCTACCCATGATATGGAGCTTGCAGCTATTGTCTTTGCATTACACAAGTGGAAACATTATCTTTACGGAGCAAAGTTTGAGATTTTCACAGATCATCAGAGTTTGAAGTATCTTTTCTCCCAGAAAGAGTTGAATAATAGACAACGAAGATGGATGGAGCTGTTGAAGGATTATGATTGTACAATTTCTTATCATCCGGGCAAGGCAAATGTGGTAGCTGATGCTATTAGCCGGAAGTCTTATGTAGCTTCATTGATGGTGCGGGAATGGAAGATGTTGGAGGATGCTCGAGATTGGAGTCCTTATGAATCAAAGCATGGAGCTATTTTTGCGAACATTCGAGTATTTCCAACTTTAGTTCAACAAATAAAGGAAGCTCAGAAGGATGACCCGGAATTGGTAAAGATTATGGATAAAATCAAAGATGGTAAATTTGAGGATTTCTCACTCAGTCCTGAAGGGGTATTGACTTTCAGAGGTCGGTTGTGTGTGCCTAATGTTGATGGGATTAAACACCAAGTTCTTGATGAAGGCCATAAATCAAGGTATACTATTCATCCCGGGAGTACTAAAATGTATCAGAATTTGAAGTAACACTTTTGGTGGAATAATATGAAGAGAGAGATAGCGGATTATGTATCCAAGTGCTTAACATGTCAACAAGTTAAAGCTGAACATCAAAGGCCTGCAGGATTGCTTCAACCGTTAGAGATTCCGGAATGGAAGTGGGAACATGTTACCATGGATTTTGTGACAGGGTTACCTCGTACTCGAAGAAGGTTTGATGCGGTTTGGGTGATTGTTGATAGATTGACAAAGTCTTCTCATTTTCTACCTATTGAGATCGGCTATTCTATGGAAAAGCTTGCAACTTTGTACATTAATGAGATCGTGAGGTTACATGGAGTTCCAGTGAGCATTGTATCTGATCGTGATCCTAGATTCACATCTCGGTTTTGGCAAGCGTTTCAGAAGGCTTTGGGTTCAGAGTTGAGATTTAGTACAGCTTTTCATCCTCAAACAGATGGCCAGTCCGAGAGAACTATCCAGATTCTTGAGGATATGTTGAGGGCTTGCTCAGTTGATTTTTCAGATTCGTGGGATATTCATTTGCCTCTCGTAGAGTTTGCTTATAATAACAGTTTTCAGTCCAGTATTGGGATGGCTCCTTATGAAGCCTTGTATGGGAGGAAATGTCGGTCTCCTATCTGTTGGGATGAAGTGGGAGAAGCCAAGATTTGGGGTGTTCAGATGGTTAATGATTCAGTTGAGAAGGTTAAACTTATTCGAGATCGTTTGAGTACTGCCCAGAGTAGACAGAAAAGCTACGCTGATCATCGGAGGCGAGACCTTGAGTTCGAAAAGGGTGACTTTGTGTTTTTGAAGGTTTCCCCTAAGGTTGGTATTCGAAGATATGGGAAGAAAGGCAAGCTTGCTCCGAGGTTTATTGGTCCATTTGAGATTCTTGGAAGAGTGGGGGATTGGGCTTATCGTCTTGCATTACCTCCTTCTCTTGATAAGATCCATAATGTGTTTCATGTTTCTATGCTTCGGAAGTATGTGTATGATTCTTCTCATGTTTTATCTGAGGTTCCCAAGGATATTGAGCCGAGTATGTCTTATGAGGAACATCCGGTCCAAATCATTGATTCGAAGGTGCAAGAATTGAGAAACAAAAGTATTCCTCTTGTTCGAGTTGTGTGGAGGAATCATAATGTGGAGGAATCGACTTGGGAACTTCGGGAGGAGATCGAGAGGAAGTACCCTTGGTTGTTTGAGGGCCTCGGTAAGTAACCCTAAAATTCGGGACGAATTTTCTTTAAGGGGGAGTGATTGTAGCGACCCCAAAACCCGTCCCTATTTATTTTATATTTTTGGGGATTTTTATTTGACTTATATGTGCATTTTATGTGTTGCATCATATTTTATGATTTGCATATCATACTTGATTATTTGTGTTATTTACTTAGTTAGTAAAAATAATGATTAAAGGAGTTAAATGATTAAGTTGAAACTTTAGGGTCCTAGTTGAAACTATAAGTTCAGGGGCTTAATTGTTAATTTTGAAAGTTGGGTGATCAAGTTGTGAAAATTGGGTTAAAGATATTTAAGGAAACTTTCCTTTCTCCTTCATTCTCTGTGCAAAAACTTTCTTCTGCAACATTCTTCTACGTCTCAGTTAGGGTTAGGAGAAAAAGGTAAGTTCAACCCATTTCGATTTAATTCTTTTTATTTACTTACCCGTTTTAAAAACTAATTATATAAAAATGATCAGGGCGTCGAGTAGGTCATTTCTAGCCGAACAAAACTTATTTCAGCGATACTTTTTCCGGAACTAGGTAAGTTACTAATTCCCCTTTAAATGTTAAAATAGTCATATATGCTATATATGATACTTCTACTTGTTAATTTTGTGATTTGGGTAATATTTGCTATACTTGTAATTTTGGGACAAAGGGAGTATATGGAATGGGTGTTTGCTGAGTATGGGAAATGGTTTAGAATTCATATTGAAATCTTAATGAAGTTACCAATGTTGTGTACTAAGTTGTGTAGTACATATGTTATACTTGTGGGACGGAAGGAGTAAAAATTGAACTAAGGAAGAATCTGGGATTTGGCCCAAATTTGGAGGAGGCGCGCGCACCATATATAATGAGGCGCACGCATCCATTGTTACCAACTTAGGCAAAAATTGACTGGAGGAGGGAGGCGTGCGCATCCCTTTGGATGAGGCGCGCGCACCCTTAAGTGAACCAAAATTAGTAAGGTTCTGGTCCTGGGAGGCGCGCGCACCCTAGGGGGGTGAGGCGTGCGCATCCCCCCTGTTTCCAAGGTTTGATAGTTTTGATCAAGTTGGGTACAAGAGGGCAAATGTTTGTGTGATCCATAGGGTTGTTTATGACTTAAACATGTATGTGTATGACTTTTATGTCGTTAACAAACAAGATTGGGTTGTGATTAAATGTCCTTTTTATGGACTCTTTATAAGGATTCTTTGTGTGCATCTTGTGATGTATTTGGCTTAGTTCCTTCTTGGATTAAATGCCTTGGGTTTTGTTTAGCAAGTATTCATTACTGTGCTTCTTGTTAAAAGTCCAGCTGGTCTTGTTGTGGAGTCAGCCAATGGAAGAATTATAGTGGTACAGGTAAGTCCACTATAAAGTTTTCCATTGGAGCTTGTGAGTCAGGCGGTGGAAGAATTATAGTGGCACACAAGCCAAGTTCACTATAAGGTGTCCACTGTGCCTTCTAGTTTCCCCAGTCCAGATTGGCCTTGGATGGGATGAATTGCTCCCTTTGGTGAGTATTTGGGTTATGACTTTGTGTCATATTTCCCTCTCTGGTTACTTGGTTCTATTGGTTATGATTTGGTTTTCGGGATCCCGACGGCTTCAGCTATTTATGCTGCTCAGATGGTTTTCTCTGATGGGTTTCTCAGTTGGTATTCTCATCAGTTATGGTTATTGGTTAAACCTTGGCTTTGGTATCCACCGGAGTGTGGGCAATGTGATATAAGTGATATATGAGTTGATGTTATGTGCTATATGCTATATGATTACGGTTGATAATGTTTCTTTATGATCATCATATCAGCATGTAACGTAGTTGCATTTTAGTAGCTTACTGAGATTTATTCTCACCCTTATTTGTTTACTGTTTAGATAAAGGCGGGTCCAGGGGATAGGACACTCGGCACGGGAGGACGTTCGTTTGGTAAGAGTTGGGACTTGTTTTGTTAAAGGTTACATTATGTAAATGTAAACCCTTGGGTAGAGTACCCGTACTTTCTTATGGTCACATCTATTTTGGTAAATATTGATGTATGTATATTTGTTTAAAAGTTGTAAGCCTTCGGGCTAAGTACTTTCGTTGTGAAAGTGTTTGTAAAAGTTTGTTTCAAGTTAAGTGAAGTCTTTGAACTTCAAGTGTGTTTTTGTTCCACTTTCTAAAAGTATATTTCGAAAAATTTTCTAAAATGTTTCATAACGTCTTCCGTTCGTGTCCCGAGCGTGGGGCCAAGTAGGACCACGGGTACGGGGCGCGACACCGAATCAGGCAGAGACCGCTCTGAGTCCAACGTGCTTTGTTAACCCCCCCAATAAGGTACCATCCATTTGATCTGAGCCGTACTCATCTGTGCCATGTATGTCTGTAGACACCCCGCCTTGGACTTCTCACCCCGATTGCACATTTGATTTTGTGTTTCTCCCTATTTAAGTGTTTCTCGTTAGTTTCTGTTACTTCCGTTAAGTTCCTGACTGACTTCGTTAAGTCTAGGGACCAAACTGAATAATAGTGCTAACTTTCTAGTCCATTCTGTCTTTTTTGCCATCTCCAAGGTGCGCGCTTTCACCTTTTGGGGCCAGAGGCGCGCGCATCTCGCCACCAAGGCAGGAGGCGCGCGCACCTTGGCGTCATTTACAGATTTCTGTCCAAGAATCCCTCCCTTGCTCCTTTTAACAGGATTTGACCGGGAAACTGACCTTTGTGACTTGGTTTTGGCACCAAAAACACACCTTATTCACTTATAAAAACCCCTCTAATTCACCATTGAAAAGGAGGAAGATTTGAATCATTAACAAAAACTATACACAAATACTTACAAGGCATTTTCCTAAGAACCTCTTGAAGGAGTCTTTGAATTTCTTTGAAGAATAGGTAAAAGACTACTCTTTTCTCTCCTTTTCTACTTCATCTCCTCTCTCTTTCTTTGCTCTAATCAAAAGTGCAATCACCCAAATATTTTGGTACATGACACCAAAGACTACTTCACTTCATTGAAGCTAGTCACGGAGTCATCTCCCTACATTCCAAACACCCCTTTTTTTAACCCCCTTTTTCATCAAGAATATGAAGAATATTTCATCATTTATGTAGATTTTGACAAGCAAGACCAACTTTAGTTGGGCGAGATGGGTGTTTAAGTACTTCCCATCTCGTAACCTAACCCCGAACCTCATAACAAAGAATCTCTGTTTTCGTAATCAAACTTAGGCTATAAACATTAGGTTTTTCTTATGTTCCTCTAAAACATAGGTGGCGACTCTAAAACACAAATAGACATCCTAGGGTAACACACCGCTCTAGCCAAGTCGTGGTACCCCGGGGTATCTATAGTGGCGACTCCGCTAGGGACGTTTGAGGGTTAAACTTGTGTTTTGATCAAAATCTACATCTTTTCTGGGCATTCTGGTTCCTGATGGGGGAAGCGTGCGCCTCTGGCCTTCTTAGCCTAAGGCGTGCGCGACCCACATCAAGGACCAGAGTCGCCTGCTTCCTGATGTTCTTCCTGTTCTTCTTCTTTTTTCTACACTAATCATTTCTGCAGGGGTTATAATATACATTCAGGACCAGGGCAATCCCCTGAGTCCAAAGTCTGACAATTTGACAGGTTTGCCCAGAAGCGGGCGCCTCCTATAGACTCTGCGCCAGGCACGCGCATCCCACAACACAGGCCAGAGGCGCGCGCTTCTGGGTGGTTTTCCAGAACAGGGAAAGTTTCAGAACAGAGCAGAATGATTGGGGTGTGGGCACAGTTGCCTGCATCCTGGACTGAGATGGACCTCTTAACTGTTTCATTTTGTTTTGTTTTATCGGTCACACGGGTGATTCGAGAGTTGTAATTATGTGCTTATTTGCTTTTCTTTCATAAAAAAAAGTAAAAAAAATGTTTTGTCACATGTTGGACCTCACACTACGTGCACAATCTCCTATAAATTGCTCACTATCGAGTCACACAAGTTTATAACCCCAAACCCGTCGAGGCCCGTCCTAGAGAGTTTCAAGCTCCACCCGACCTTGACTCTTTCAAAGCGGTAAACCTCAACCCGTGGCGTAGTTCATGACTACATGCCGGGGGTGACCTTAAGCCTCTCATTAGCCGAGCACAAGCCACATAATTCTAGTTAGGGTCTAACACTCCGTGACTGAAGTCGGTTTTCATGTGCCGAGATTTCCTAAACTAATGTCTTCAAACATACATGCCAAGTGGTTATCATGGACGAAATAAAACTCCGTCCCCAAGTGGTTATTATGGACGAAAATAAAAATCCATCCCCGCATGTATGCTTTACTACATTACTTAGTTTAATCCCGACATGTTTAGGATTCACAAGCGTGATGGAATCCGATGAGTATATGGGACCGCGAGATGGTCTATATACTAGTGTGACGATTCCATTATTTTCTTAGAAACTCAAAAGGGACCCCGTCCCTCCGACTATTAGTTAAAAAAAAAAAAGTCTTTTCTATGTGGTTTGAGTCGTGTGCCCAATGTGTGTTCTAAGCCTCTTCATGGACCGAAGTGTTACTCAAGACTGACAAGGGCCTCTTCTGCAATATAGGTTCAATTGGTACTTACAGAGTCTACCAGGATTCAGCGAATCGGTTAGTTCGTGAAGTGATTACTCCAACAGCTCCAACAACAACCATAACCGGCAGCAGCAACACCATGTCTCTCGAGCAGCTTTCATCTATGGTCCAAGTGCTCCAAGATCAAGTCTCCCCTCTTAATAAGGAGGCCCAAATAAGGATGATCTTTGGCAATCCCACCTCGACAATCAAAGGGAGGCCCACGAGGCCGAAATGGAGCAAATGAAAGAGAAGCTCACCAAGCTTGCCAAGGGTAAAAACATGAAAGACAATGACGATTTCGAATGGACCGAGGGTTTGTTTGAGAGCCCCTATGTCAATGCCGCACCAAGAAAATGGGGGAACCAAGCACCGAGAACACTGAGCACAAGATGGTTGATTCAATTATGGCTTACATAGATCAACGCTTCAACGGCCTCAACGTGGGGAAAAGCCCCAACACGAGCCTTTATCATTCCTCCATTCTCATGAACACAATGGCCGCTCTCCCCGACAAGTTCAAAATGCCCGACATCAGCAATTTCAAGGGCAACTCTTGTCCCATGGCACACATTGAGACTTACATTTAGGCTATGGTACCGAAGAAGGTCTCTCTCAAGGTTATGGCACAATGCTTCCCTCTTACTCTCGAGGGGGCGGAAAAGGATTGGTATGAAACTCTCCCGCTCACAGTCCATCTTGATTGGGACGCTACCATGCTTGCTTTCAAAAGTCAATACCAAGGCAACGCCACTCACCGACCAACCAAGAAAGAGCTCGAGAACACTACTTAAAGGGACAATGAGTCCTTCATTGACTTCACGAGAAGGTGGAATGACAAGCTTGCTGAGATTGTCGAGAGGCCTAACACTAAGGAGCAAATAGACATCTTTCTTAAGTGTCTAAAGATTGATCTCCACACCCACCTAAGTGGGGCTTGCTATGCCTATTTCTCACAAATGTATGAGGCGGGAATCCGAATGGATGAGTTGCTCAAGGAAATCAAGAAAAGTGCTCCTAGCTTCCGTTACAAGGCCGCCTCTAACTCCGCAAAAGAGGGTTTGGTTAATGCCGTTACTACTGACAAGGGGAATTACAAAAGGGTTCCACTGTCAAGAAATGGGTCATTGGAAACGTAATTCCAAGGCTTTTAAGGAAGAGCAAAAGAAGAAGAAGAGCAGTGGGACTGCGTCGACTTCAGGTATCTATATGATAGATATTCTCCTTTCTACCACTGATTCTTGGGTATTGGATAACGGATGTGGTTCTCATATTTGTTTAAATGTGTAGGGACTAAAGAATAGGAGACTTCTTAAAGAGGGTGAAGTAGACCTACGCGTGGGGAATGGAGCAAGAGTTGATGCATTAGCCGTAGGGACTTATGAAGTCACTTTACCTTCCGGTTTAATACTTGTTTTGAACAATTGCTATTATGTACCGGATTTAAGTAGAAATTCTATTTCAATTTCTTGTTTAGATAATGAAGGTTTTAAGTTTCTTATTGAGAATAAGAGATTTTCTATTTATTTAAATGATGTGCTTTATGGTATTGCAAATTCATTTAATGGCCTGTATGTCTTAGATGTCAAGAATAAAAATAATGAAAATGTCTATCATATAAATAAGAAATCTAAACCTAATGATGTAAATCATACTTATTTGTGGCATTTCCGTCTTGGTCATATTAATGAGAAGCGTATCTCAAAACTCCATGGGGACGGTCTTTTGGGTTCATATGATCTTGAGTCATATGATACTTGCGAGTCGTGTCTTCTTGGAAAAATGACTAAGACACCTTTTACCAAGTTAGGTGAAAGGGCAAGCGACTTATTGGGGTTGATACATTCCGATGTATGCGTACCACTAAGTAGCAATGCTAGGGGAGGATTTCAATACTTCATAACCTTCACTGATGAATATAGTAGATTTGGATATGTTTACCTAATGAAACATAAAAGTGAAGCCTTTGAGATATTTAGAATATTTCAAAATGAAGAATAAAAACAAATTGGCAAAATTATTAAGGCGCTTCGATCGGATCGAGATGGAGAATACTTAAGTCATGAATTTGATGATCATCTAAAGAATTGTGGAATAATTTCACAATTGACTCCACCCGGAACACCACAATGGAATGGTGTGTCCGAGAGGAGGAATCGGACTTTGTTGGACATGGTTCGATCAATGATGAGTCAAGTTGATCTTCCTTTATCCTTTTGGGGTTATGCTCTAGAAAGCGCTGCTTTCACACTAAATCGTGTTCCAACTAAATCAGTTCAAAAGACTCCATATGAAATGTGGAGCGGAAAGAAACCTTGTTTTTCTTTCATGAAGATTTGGGGTTGCGAATCTTTTGTCAAAAGACTTGTCTCAGATAAACTTGTACACAAATCTGATAAATGTATTTTCGTGGGATATCCTAAGGAAACTAAAGGATATAACTTTTGCAACCGAACGGACAACAAAGTCTTTGTTGCCCGAACTGGTATCTTTTTGGAGAAAGAGTTTCTCTCCAAAGAAATCAGTGGGAGTAAAATAACTCTCGAAGAGGTTCGAGACTCAGAAAATGACATTGAACCGATAGTGGAACAAGAACAAGTACCACAAGAAATTGTGGAACCTGTTCAGAATACACAAGTAACTCGCAGATCTGGTAGGTCAAGATCCGAGCCCGAGAGATATGGGTTTCTCGTAACGGATAGTAATGAGGTGGAAATCATTGATAATGATGAACCGACCACCTACCAAGAAGCGATGTCTTCTCCTGATTCGGATAAGTGGCTTGGAGCCATGCAATCCGAATTGCAATCCATGCAAGATAATCAAGTTTGGAACTTGATTGATGCACCCGAAGGTGTAAAAACCATAGGATGTAAATGGGTCTTCAAGAAGAAGAGTGATATGGATGGGAAGGTGCATACTTATAAAGCTAGACTTGTAGCAAAAGGTTATAGGCAAGTTCATGGTATTGACTATGATGAAACCTTTTCACCCGTAGCATTGATCAAGTCTATAAGAATTTTTCTTGCCATTGCTGCATATCATGACTATGAAATATGGCAAATGGATGTCAAAACCGCTTTCCTTAACGAGAATTTGCAAGAGGATGTCTATATGACACAACCCGAGGGTTTTGAACAAAGTTCTAAAGTATACAAATTGCAGAAATCCATCTATGGATTGAAGCAAGCTTCTAGGAGTTGGAATCTCCGTTTTGATGAATCAGTCAAAGAGTTTGGCTTTATCAAGAACGAAGATGAACCTTGTGTGTACAAGAAGATTAGTGGGAGCATAGTGATATTCCTTATTTTATATGTGGATAACATATTGCTCATTGGAAACGACATTCCTACACTTCAGTCTGTAAAGACATGGTTAAGAAAGTGCTTCGCAATGAAAGATATGGGTGAAACCGCATATATCCTTGGTATTAAGATCTACAGAGATAGATCAAAGAAGCTAATTGGTTTAAGCCAAAGTACATACATTGACAAGGTCATTAGAAGATTCTACATGGAAAATTCTAAGAGAGGTACCTTACCAGTGCTACATGGAGTTTCTCTAAGCAAGACTCAATGTCTTAAGACAAAAGATGAACGTGAGAAAATGAATGATGCTCCATATGCTTCGGCAATTAGGTCCAACATGTATGCCATGATATGTACTAGGCTGGATGTATCTTATGCTTTGAGCATGACAAGTAGATATCAATCCGACCCCAGTGAAAATCACTGGATGGCTGTAAAAGCGATTCTTAAGTACTTGAGAAGGACTAAAGATTCGTTCTTAATCTATGGAGGAATAGAGGATGATCTCGTTGTAAACGGTTACACGGATGCAAGCTTCCAAACTAACAGAGATGATAGTCCATCGCAATCAGGTTTTGTGTTTATGTTAAATGGTGGAGCTGTAAGCTGGAAGAGTTCCAAGCAAAGTACAACCGCTGATTCTACAACTGAAGCTGAGTATATTAATGCATCGGATGCTGCAAAGGAAGTTGTTTGGATTAAGAAGTTCATTAGTGAACTTGAAGTGGCTCCTAGTATCGCTAATCCAATAGACCTTTATTGTGATAATAATGGTGCTATTGCTCAAGCAAAGGAACCAAGGGCACATCAGAAATCCAAACACATACTTAGGCGTTTTCATATCATTCGAGAAAACATAGATAGGGGAGACGTAAATATATGCAGAGTACCAACTGATAACAATGTCGAGGACCCGCTAACAAAAGGACTTCCACAAGCTAAACATGATGGTCATGTTAGGTCCATGGGAATAGATACATGGGAGATTGGGCCTAGGGCAAGTGGGAGATTGTTGGTGTTGGTTCCCTAGGCACGTTTATTAAACGTTGTAATTGTTATCATTTATTCATATTAATAAAGAGATGTTTTGATTATTATTGTTGTTCATGTTTACTTATAATAATCTCCGTACCTAGTACTTGTTTGGTAATAGTATAAAGGCTAAATGATCATGGGATAATCATGTTAGATTTATGGGTATTTGTTTGGTACTGGACATGACCCGCTTTATGAGATCTATATCATGCTCAATGTCATATATATATCTCATATTAGTTATGTCATTTGAATCCTTAGACATGAAGTTATTATAGTCTTCCACTTGATGAACATTATGTTTGACATATTCAAACGCTACCTTTAACCGGGTAGTTATAAAGGGTATGATTGGAATAATCGGATTCATGTAGGGAAGAATAATAAGCTATGATGGATTTCTCCCTCTTCTGATAGATGTCAAGCTTGGGTCTCTCGTAGGAATGATGTTGATGAAAATGTTCGGTCAGACTCAAATGAATTGATTGGATTAATGTCATTTGGATTATCAACATATTCGGAATCGAGAAAGTATTGAACAATGCAAGTTGACTTGTTGACCATGACTTATGTTCAATGACATCGTGGACAAAGGGATTGTGACATGTTCTAAATGGAATGCGAACTTGTATCTAGTTACACTATTTGGGTAGGTATGATGGTTTGCTAGAACCTAATCATATCTTATGGTTTCCTGTTTGAACCATTGCCAACTTAGTGTAATCCTAGAGGGTCACACACAATAGAATGAATCATAAAGGACTATATTGGAATATTGGGTCGAAGGACCATTCGGAGATTTAAGGAATTTAGAGGGAAAAAAGTGGAAAATGGGAAGTCCGGGCCGACCAGGTTAAGCACCCGGTCGGACCATGCTTGGTCCGGTCGGACCCTGGTCTATACCCGGCTGGACCAGTCGGTTTCGGCAGAAACTTTCCTTAATCCGTTTTCTTGTGGGTTTAGACAACTGTTACCTATTTGGAATAGGTCTAACAAGTATTTAAACAGCCCTAATTCGCCAAAAATCAGTACATAAGTTTGTGCAAGCCTCCAAAGAGTTTTTGAGAGAATTATTTTGTTCTAAGAAATCCCTAGATTGAAGAACAAAATTAAACACAATTTATATTCCATATAGTTCATACAATTGTGAAAACGTGTTTCACAATTTTGGTCTAGCAACCAAGATCAAGAAGCTCCTTGATATTCGTTCGTGGTGTGGATACCGCTAGAGGGTGAAGCTTATCATCTTCGAAGTTTGTGTTCTTGCTTTCTCCGTGATCAAGCTTCAAGTCTCCACCAAGATTAAAGACTAAAATTCAAAGGCATCAAGGGTTAGTATTCTAGTATTCATACTGCATGTATTTGATATAATCATATGAATGGATCTATGGCTTTGGGTTTCATAAAATTTTAAATGCTTAATTCCGCTGTGCATGTTACTCCGAAACCCAACAGATATTGAGGAAGAAGGGGTTCCTCTTCAAACTCGACGAAAGAAGCAGGTTGTGCGCATCACTGCAAAGGGCAAACCAAGAACTGCGGCTGCACCATCTTCTCTTCCTGAACCATCTTCCAGTGCATTCCACCGCCTAAATATTCCTATTGGCGTAGTTCAACCAGGCACATCAGCTCTACTTGATGGCCTTGATTTAGAAGACGAGGATGAGGATGAGGTCACTAAGTCTGCGCAGGCCGATGATGTTGCGCAGCAAGTTAATCCGCCAGTTAACCCTGCTAAGGGTGTTCGAGAACGTGATGTGCACACCACGGACACGGACAGCAGCAGTGAGTACTCCTCCACCCATAAATCATATCCTATTGTTGATCCTATTCATTTATCACCACCAAAACAACCCTCTCCCAAAACCTCACCTCCCAAAGTCACTCCTCCTCAAACCTCCACACAGGTTGTTCCCTCTACTTTTCCCACCGTCTCTACCTCATCCCTTTCATCTTCATCCGATTTGCGCCAAATTCGTGCTGCTCTCAACACCATTCAAGTCAATCAAACTGCTGCTCAATCTCAGATGAACCAAGTTCTTCAAGCGCAGGTTAAGATTCAAGAGCAGCTCGATGCGCAGCAGGCAGGGATTGCTGCCATTAAGGGGGAGAATAGAAAGGCAAATGCTTCTGCTCCTAGTACATCTGCTGACCTCTCTGCACTCATTCCTGACAGAGTTACTGAATTGCTTCTTTCATCCCTCAAAGAGATCAGCTCAACTCTTAGTAGAGTATGCACTTATGAAGCCATTGATCAAGGTTTGAGAGATATGCTCAAGCATCTGCGCAAGAGCATGGCTGAGTGCATAAGTGAAGGCTTTGCCAAATTAGAAGAGAGGTCTTAGAGAAGACTGTTCAAGGAAGCACTGCGCAGCTTGGTGTGCTAAATTTAGAAAGTGTTAGGGAGTGCATAACTCAATATATGACAGATTTTGCTGATGGGTTCAACGCCAGAATGGATAAAGTGATGTTTGATATACAAGCCAGCGTGAACACCCAGCACCTCCATATTGACACAAGACTTGAGGCTACGCAGACTGCCCTTCAAGACTCTATCACTGCTGCGCAACAATCTTTTTATAATCAGATGCATGGTCATTAGCTCACTTACACCGCAAATTTCATAGAGCTCCAGGATGACAACATACTGATGCGCAGAGGGATGAACACTTATGTGGAAGAAGCCGTGGCCTTCAGAGAAAAATTTCAAGAGCTCAAGATTGAATTGATGAACAAATTCAACGGCTTACCGAATGAGCTCAGTGAAGATCTTTGCAAAATCAAGATAGACTAGGTCTATGTACTGTTTTTGTTTTTGCGCAAGGTAACTTATTTTGTGCGCACGTTTTTTATCTTCTTGTTCAAAATTGTAATCTCTAACTACTATTATTCCAAGTTTTAATGAGAAGAATGCATCATTTAGTTTTCAAAACCTTGTTCAATTCAAACTCTTCGTTTGTGGAACAATGAATGCATTATTTCACAGCATGCGCATAATCTTAACTGCTCATATTTCTATGCATGATGTTTAAACATTCAGTTTAAACGCATACTTAAACTTAAACTCATATTATTTATACGCGCTGAATGGTGTTTCTGTCTTTCCCATATTGTAAGTTTAAATCTTTTGGATAGACTAGATATCTATAACACTGGCTAGTGTGTGCTTTGACTTGAGACATGATTTACCATTTTCTTTCCTATGGACATGTTATTATCAAGTACAATGAATTTCCTTTGTTATAGTAGGTAATGGTATCAATCATTTAGGAGAAGATTGTTGGGTATGCTTATTTCTTAACCCTCCTAAATGTGTTAGAATTGATTGATACCATCACCAATTGTTATTTATGTACTTTAGGACCCTATATAAGAAGTTTAATAACTTTAATTTTTATCTAAGTCCATTTTGTAGTATAGGCTTAGAATATAGGGCTTGGACCAAAAATGTCGCGCCCCGTACCCGTGGTCCTACTTGGCCCCACGCTCGGGACACGAACGGAAGACGTTATGAAACCTTTTAGAAAATTTTTCGAAATGTCCTTTTTAGGAAGTGGCACAAAAACACACTTGAAGTTCAAAGACTTCACTTAACTTGAAACAAACTTTTACAAACACTTTCACGACGAAAGTACTTAGCCCGAAGGCTTACAAACTTTTAAACAAATGTACATACATCAACCTTTACCAAAATAGATGGAACCATAAGAAGTACGGGTACTCTACCCAAAGGGTTTTACATTTACATAATGTAACCTTCAACAAAACAAGTCCAACTCTTACCAAACCAACGTCCTCCCGTGCCAAGTGTCCTATCCCCTGGACCCGTCTTTATCTAAAACAGTAAACAAATAAGGGTGAGAATAAATCTCAGTAAGCTACTAAATTCAACTACGTTACATGCTGATATGATGATCATAAAGAAACAATATCAACAGTAAGCATATAGCATATAACATCAACTCATATATCACATTAGTCACATAGCCCACACTCTGGTGGATACCAAAGCCAAGGTTTAACCAATAACCATAACTGATGAGAATACCAACTGAGAAACCCATCAGAGAAAACCATCTGAGCAGCATAAATAGCTGAAGCCGTCGGGATCCCGAAAACCAAACCATAACCAATAGAACCAAGTAACCAGAGAGGGAAATATGACACAAAGTCATAACCCAAATACTCACCAAAGGGAGCAATTCATCCCATCCAATGCCAATCTGGACTGGGGAAACTAGAAGGCACAGTGGATACCTTATAGTGAACTTGGCTTATGTGCCACTATAATTCTCCCACCGCCTGACTCACAAGCTCCAATGGAAAACCTTATAGTAGACTTACCTGCACCACTATAATTTTTCCATCGGCTGACTCCACAACAAGACCAGCTGGACTTTTAACAGGAAGCACAGTAATGAATACTTGCTAAAAAAAACCCGGGGCATTTAATCCAAGAAGGAATTAAGCCAAAACATCACAAGATGCACACGAAAGATTTCTCATAAAGAGGCCATAATAAGGACATTTAGTCACAACCCAATCTTTTTCATCAACGACATAAAAGTCATACACATTCATGTTTAAGTCATAAACAACCCTAAGGATCACACAAACATTTGCCCTCTTATACCCAACTTGATCAAAACTAACAAACCTTGGAAACAGGGGGATGCGCACGCCTCACCCCATTGGGTGCGCGCGCTTCCAAGGACCAGAACCTCACTATTTTTGGTTCACTTAAGGGTGCGCGCGCCTCATCCAAAGGGATGCGCACGCCTCCCTCCTCCAGTCAATTTTTGCCTAAGTTGGTAACAATGGATGCGTGCGCCTCATTATATATGGTGCGCGCGCCTCCTCCAATTTTGGGCCAAATCCCAGATTTCTTCCTTAGTTCAATTTTACTCCTTCCGTCCCACAAGTATAACATATATATGCTACACAACTTAAGTAACTTTCATTAAGGATACAAATTGCATTCCCAAACCATTACAACACTCAGCTCAAACCAAGTCTATATACTCCCTTTGTCCCAAAATTACAAGTATAGCAAATATTATCCAAAACACAAAATTAACAAGTAGGAGTATCATATATAGCATATATGACTATTTTAACATTTAAAGGGGAATTAGTAACTTACCTAGTTCCGGAAAAAGTATCGCTGAAATAAGTTTTGTTCGGCTAGAAATGACCTACTCGATGCCCTGATCATTTTTATATAATTAGTTTTTAAAACGGGTAAGTAAATAAAAAGAATTAAATCGAAATGGGTTGAACTTACCTTTTTCATTTAACCCTAGGAAACGTAGAAAGTTGCAGAAGAAAGTTTGTAAACACAGAGAAAGAAAAGAGAGAAGGGGAAAGTGGTTTTGATAAAATCTTCTCCCACTTTTACAAATTAGTCACCCAACTTTTATTTTCAACAATTAAGCCCTTTAACTTATATTTTCAATAAAGACCCTAAAGTTTCAACTTAACCATTTAACTCCTTTAATCATTATTTTTACTAACTAAGTAAATAACACAAATAATCAAATATGATATGCAAATCATAAAATATGATGCAACACATAAAAATGCACATATAAGTCAAATAAAAATCCCCAAAAATATAAAATAAATAGGGACGGGTTTTGGGGTCGCTACAATCACTCCCCCTTAAAAAAAATTCGTCCCGAATTTTAGGGTTACTTACCGAGGCTCTCAAACAACCAAGGGTACTTCCTCTCGATCTTTTCCCGAAGTTCCCAAGTCGATTCCTCCACATTATGATTCCTCCACACAACTCGAACAAGAGGAATACTTTTGTTTCTCAATTCTTGCACCTTCGAATCAATGACTTGGACCGGATGTTCCTCATAAGACATACTCGGCTCAATATCCTCGGGTACCTCAGATAGAACATGAGAAGAATCATACACATACCTCCGAAGCATAGAAACATGAAACACATTATGGATCTTATCAAGAGAAGGAGGTAATGCAAGACGATAAGCCGATCCCCCACTCTTCCAAGAATCCCAAATGGACCAATAAACCTCGGAGCAAGCTTGCCTTTCTTCCCATATCTTCGAATACCAACCTTAGGGGAAACCTTCAAAAACACGAAGTCACCCTTTTCGAACTCAAGGTCTCGCCTCCGATGATCAGCGTAGCTTTTCTGTCTACTCTGGGCAGTACTCAAACGATCTCGAATAAGTTTAACCTTCTCAACTGAATCATTAACCATCTGAACACCCCAAATCTTGGCTTCTCCCACTTCATCCCAACAGATAGGAGACCGACATTTCCTCCCATACAAGGCTTCATAAGGAGCCATCCCAATACTGGACTGAAAACTGTTATTATAAGCAAACTCTACGAGAGGCAAATGAATATCCCACGAATCTGAAAAATCCACTGAGCAAGCCCTCAACATATCCTCAAGAATCTGGATAGTTCTCTCGGACTGGCCATCTGTTTGAGGATGAAAAGCTGTACTAAATCTCAACTCTGAACCCAAAGCCTTCTGAAACGCTTGCCAAAACCGAGATGTGAATCTAGGATCACGATCAGATACAATGCTCACTGGAACTCCATGTAACCTTACGATCTCATTAATGTACAAAGTTGCAAGCTTTTCTATAGAATAACCGATCTCAATAGGTAGAAAATGAGAAGACTTTGTCAATCTATCAACAATCACCCAAACCGCATCAAACCTTCTTCGAGTACGAGGTAACCCTGTCACAAAATCCATGGTAACATGTTCCCATTTCCATTCCGGAATCTCCAACGGTTGAAGCAATCCTGCAGGCCTTTGATGTTCAGCTTTAACTTGTTGACATGTTAAGCACTTGGATACATAATCCGCTATCTCTCTCTTCATATTATTCCACCAAAAGTGTTGCTTCAAATTCTGATACATTTTAGTACTCCCGGGATGAATAGTATACCTTGATTTATGGCCTTCATCAAGAACTTGGCGTTTAATCCCATCAACATTAGGTACACACAAACGACCCCTGAAAGTCAATACCCCTTCAGAACTGAGTGAGAAATCCTCAAATTTACCATCTTTGATTTTATCCATAATCTTTACCAATTCCGGGTCACCCTTCTGAGCTTCCTTTATTTGTTGAACTAAAGTTGGAAATACTCGAATGTTCGCAAAAATAGCTCCATGCTTGATTCATAAGGACTCCAATCTCGAGCATCCTCCAACATCTTCCATTCCCACACCATCAATGAAGATACATAAGACTTCCGGCTAATAGCATCAGCTACCACATTTGCCTTGCCCGGATGATAAGAAATTGTACAATCATAATCCTTCAACAGCTCCATCCATCTTCGTTGTCTATTATTCAACTCTTTCTGGGAGAAAAGATACTTCAAACTCTGATGATCTGTGAAAATCTCAAACTTTGCTCCATAAAGATAATGTTTCCACTTGTGTAATGCAAAGACAATAGCTGCAAGCTCCATGTCATGGGTAGGATAATTCTGCTCACTCGGAGTCAACTTCCTCGAAGCATATGCAATCACCCTTCCATTCTGCATTAATACACACCGAGGCCTTCTTTAGAAGCATCACTATAGATTACCAAATCATATTACCATTAGGTAGAGGCGAGAATAGGAGCTGTAGTCAATCTTTTCTTCAATTCTTCAAAACTAGCTTGGCATTTTTCATCCCACATAAGGAATATTCTTTCGAGTCAACTGAGTCAAGGGAGTTGCAATCTTAGAAAACCCCTCAATGAACCTTCTGTAGTACCCAGCCAACCCCAAGAAACTTCGAATTCTCTGTAACTGATTCTGGCCTCCTCCAATTCACAATAGCCTCAACTTTAGATGGATCAACTGATTATACCTTTATTAGAAATCACATGCCCAAGATAAGATACTTCATTGAGCCAAAAAGCACATTTACTGAATTTAGCAAACAACTGCTTCTCACGAAGAATAGATAAAACCATTCGCAAATGCTGTTCATGCTCTTCCCGGGACTTGGAATAAACCAGAATATCATCAATAAATACAACCACGAAGGTATCAAGATAAGGTTTAAAGACTCTGTTCATCATATCCATAAAAACAGCCGGAGCATTAGTCAACCCGAAAGCATAACAAGAAACTCATAATGGCCATATCTACTACGAAAAGCAGTTTTAGAAATGTCTTCAGAACGAATTTTCAACTGATGGTACCACTCCTCAAATCAAGTTTTGAAAAGACAACTGACCCCTGAAGTTGATCAAATAAATCATCAATATGAGGAAGCGGATATTTATTCTTATAGTTACCTGATTCAGCTTTCTGTAGTCAATACACAGCCTCAAGGACCCATCTTTCTTTTTAACAAACAATACTGGAGCTCCCCACGGGGATACACTAGGACGAATGAATCCTCGATCAAGTAACTCTTGCAACTGAACCTTCAACTCTTTCAATTCAGCTGGGGCCATTCTGTAAGTGCCTCAGATATAGGAGCCGTACCTGGAAGTAAGTCAATACAGAACTCTATTTCCCGGTCAGGAGGCATAGCATACTCAGAAGAAAATACATCTGAAAATTCTTTAACAATAGGCACATCCTCAATATCAGGAACCCTTTTTGTAGTATCCAAAAACACTAGCCAAATACCCCGCACAACCACGGTTCAACAACTTTCTAGCCTTCATATAAGAAATAATTCTAATCTCCCTACCCCAAGGAACAGTTTCAAAAGAAAACTTAGGAACATTAGGGATAGAAAATGTGACCACTTTATTAGCACAATCAACAGACGCATGATATTACCCAACCAATCCATACCCAAGATAACATCAAAATCTTGTAATGGTAAGATAACTAAATCAGCAGGTAAAACATGCTCACGTATATGCACATCACAAGAATGCAACACCTCATTGGTCACCAAACACTCCCCTATAGAGTTGACACCTCTAACACATAAGGCAGAGATTCAGAAGACTTATGCAATCGAGAAGCAAAATGTAAAGACACATAAGAATGCGATGAGCCAGGGTCTATAAGTGTACGTGCCCTCAAACTAGACACATAAATAATACCTCCTATCACATTAGAGGACTCTGAAGCCTGCTGCTGAGAAATAGCAAAAACACGACCCTGAACCTTAGGCTTGCCTGAGGAATCCCTCTTCTGACCCTGAGAGGACCCAACCACACTTACCGATGCTTGCATCTTATACTTAGGGCAATCCCTCTGAAAATGTCCTAACTGACCACAGTTCAAACACTGCCCTGCTTCTTCCAACATCTCTCTTCTGAATGCCCTTCTTTCTGACAATAATTACAAAACTCCTCTGCTTTGACTCCCTGAAGTGTTACTTTGATTTCTATTACCTGACTGTCTTTGAGAAGACCCTTTGAATTGTGAAGATCCACCTTGATTTCCTCTACTCTCACACGTGGTGTTGCCTAACTTGCTTCCCAGCGCCTAACAATTCCATTTTCTTTTATGTTCCTCAATGTCATGCTCCACCTGGTATGCTCGATCCACTGCATCCTGAAAATCTTGCAACTTATGGGATACTAGCTGAGGTTCTAATCACGGTTTTCAAACCTTTCACAAACCTCGTAGCCTTCCTCTCCTCAGTTGCCACTAGGTGAGTACAATACCTGGACAACTCTGAAAATTTAGCTGAATATGAGCAATTGACATAGAACCTTGCTCCAAGTTAAGAAATTCCATCTCCTTCCTGTCTTGATCTACTCGAGGAATGAAGTGTTCTTTGAACTTTCCCAGAAAATTCTCCCAAGTATAAGGCACATGAGTCTCATCCCATTTTGTTTTCAAAGCTTTCCACCAATGCTCAGCCGCTCCATCAGTTTATAGGTAGCAAACCTGACTGATCTTCCTACGAACATCTCAAAGCATCAAAGATCTTTTCATCGATTCAATCCACCTTTCAGTTTTAGATACATCGGGGCTCTCCATCATACTCCATAGGCTTCATTTTCAGAAACTGTTCTAGGCCATATCTTGGTGGTACCTGTTCCCTTTCTTGCCTCTGATCACTCAAAGTTTTCATCGCTGCTTCAAACATTCCCTGAAACATAATTCGAGCCTCTTCTCTGGCATCCCCTTGCCCCGAAGAGCCGGCCTGATCTCCGTCAGTTTTCACCCATTTTTAATGAATACTTGCATCAAAAACACTAACGTTACTCACTCTATACTCTACTACCCTCCTAGGTCATTTAGTCATTCTAGACCATCTACAACCTAGCTCTGATACCAACTGTCGCGCCCGTACCCGTGGTCCTACTTGGCCCCACGCTCGGGACACGAACGGAAGACGTTATGAAACCTTTTAGAAAAATTTTCGAAATGTCCTTTTTAGGAAGTGGCACAAAAAACACACTTGAAGTTCAAAGACTTCACTTAACTTGAAACAAACTTTTACAAACACTTTCACGACGAAAGTACTTAGCCCGAAGGCTTACAAACTTTTAAACAAATGTACATACATCAACCTTTACCAAAAATAGATGGAACCATAAGAAGTACGGGTACTCTACCCAAAGGGTTTACATTTACATAATGTAACCTTCAACAAAACAAGTCCCAACTCTTACCAAACCAACGTCCTCCGTGCCAAGTGTCCTATCCCCTGTGGACCGTCTTTATCTAAAACAGTAAACAAATAAGGGTGAGAATAAATCTCAGTAAGCTACTAAATTCAACTACGTTACATGCTGATATGATGATCATAAAGAAACAATATCAACAAGTAAGCATATAGCATATAACATCAACTCATATATCACATTAGTCAATAGCCCACACTCTGGTGGATACCAAAGCCAAGGTTTAACCCAATAACCATAACTGATGAGAATACCAAATGAGAAAACCCATCAGAGAAAACCATCTGAGCAGCATAAATAGCTGAAGCCGTCGGGATCCCGAAAACAAACCATAAACCAATAGTAAACCAAGTAACCAGAGAGGGAAATATGACACAAAGTCATAACCCAAATACTCACCAAAGGGAGCAATTCATCCCATCCAATGCCAATCTGGACTGGGGGAAACTAGAAGGCACAGTGGATACCTTATAGTGAACTTGGCTTATGTGCCACTATAATTCTCCACCGCCTGACTCACAAGCTCCAATGGAAAACCTTATAGTAGACTTACCTGCACACTATAATTTATTCCATCGGCTGACTCCACAACAAGACCAGCTGGACTTTTAACAGGAAGCACAGTAATGAATACTTGCTAAAAAAACCCCGGGGCATTTAATCCAAGAAGGAATTAAGCCAACAACATCACAAGATGCACACGAAAGATTTTCATAAAGAGGCCATAATAAGGACATTTAGTCACAACCCAATCTTTTCATCAACGACATAAAAGTCATACACATTCATGTTTAAGTCATAAAAAACCCTAAGGATCACACAAACATTTGCCCTCTTATACC
>JAOWBW010000629.1:721692-765923 GCA_026119855.1 Campanula takesimana
AAAAGGTCTCATCATAGTCAATACCATGAACTTGCCTATAACCCTTCGCTACAAGCCTAGCTTTGTAAGTATGCACCTTTCCATCCATGTCAGTCTTCTTCTTGAAGACCCATTTGCATCCTATGGTTTTTACACCTTCGGGCGCATCAATCAAATTCCAAACTTGATTGTCTTGCATGGATTGCAATTCGGATTCCTGGCTCCAAGCCACTTGTCCGAATCAGGAAGACATCGCCTCTTGGTAGGTTGACGGTTCATCATTCTCAATGATTTCTACCTCATTACTATCCTTACGAGAAATCCATATCTCTCGGCTCGGATCGTAACCTACTAGATCTGCGAGTTACTTGTGTATTTTGAACAGGTTCCACAACTCCTTGTGGTTCTTGTTCTTGTTCCACTATTGGTTCAATGATATTTTCTGGGTCTTGAATTTCTTCAAGATTTATTTTACTCCCACTGATTTCTTTGGAGAGAAACTCTTTCTCTAGAAAGACACCAGTTCGGCAACAAACACTTTGTTGTCCTCTCGGTTGTAAAAGTAATATCCTTTAGTTTCCTTAGGATATCCCACGAAAATGCATTTATCAGATTTGTGTGCAAGTTTGTCTGAGATAAGTCTTTTGACAAAACCTTCACAACCCCAAATCTTCATGAAAGATAGACAAGGCTTCTTTCCGCTCCACATCTCATATGGAGTCTTTTGAACCGATTTAGTTGGAACACGATTTAGTGTGAAAGCAGCGGTTTCTAAAGCGTAACCCAAAAGGATATTGGAAGATCAACTTGACTCATCATTGATCGAACCATGTCTAACAAAGTCCGATTCCTCCTCTCGGACACACCATTCACCATTGTGGTGTTCCGGTGGAGTCAATTGTGAAACTATTCCACAATTCTTTAGATGATCATCAAATTCTTGACTTAAGTATTCACCACAGATCTGATCGAAGTGCTTTAATACTTTTGCCAAGTTGTTTTTCTACTTCATTTTGAAATATTCTAATATCTCAAATGCTTCACTCTTATGTTTTATTAGGTAAACATACCCAAATCTACTATAATCATCAGTGAAGGTTATGAAGTATTGAAATCCTCCCCTAGCATTGCTACTTAATGGTCCGCATACATCGGAATGTATCAACCCCAATAAGTCGCTTGCCCTTTCACCCAACTTGGTAAAAGGTGTCTTAGTCATTTTCCAAGAAGACACGACTCACAAGTATCATATGACTCTAAGTCACATGAACCCAAAAGTCCGTCCCCATGGAGTTTTGAGATACGCTTCTCATTAATATGACCAAGATGGCAATGCCACAAATAAGTATGATTTACATCATTAGGTTTAGATTTCTTATTTACATGATAGACATTATTTTCATTCTTGACATCCAAGATATAAAGGCCATTAAATGAATTAGCAATACCATAAAGCACATCATTTAAATAAATAGAAAATTTCTTATTCTCAATAAGAAACTTAAAACCTTCATTATCCAAACAAGAAATTGAAATAATATTTCTGCTTAAATCCGGACATAATAACAATTGTTCAAAACAAGAATTAATCCGGAAGTAAAGTGACTTCATAAGTCCCTACGGCTAATGCAGCAACTCTTGCTCCATTCCCCGCGCGTAGATCTACTTTACCTTCTTTAAGCAGTCTCCTATTCTTTAGTCCCTGCACATTTAGACAAATGTGAGAACCACATCCGGTATCCAATACCCAAGAATCATGGTAGAAAGGAGAATATCTATCATATAGATACCTGAAGTCGACGCAGCCTTGCTGCTCTTCTTCTTTCTTTTGCTCTTCCAAGAAAGCCTTGCAATTACGTTTCCAATGACCAATTTCTTGACAATGAAAACAGATTGCATCCTTTTGTGAATCAGGTTTTGCCTCAGAAGCCTTGGCAACCTTTGCCTTGCTTATCTTGGGTTTGACAACTTTTGCCTTACCCTTTCCTTTGGCACTAGCCTTCTTCCCATCATGAACCAAGAGCACGGGAGAACCTTTCTCCACAATTTTCATCTCTGCAGTTTTGAGCATCCCATGCAACTCAGAGAGATTCTTATCCATTCCATGCATGTTATAATTCATCACAAACTGATTATAACTTTTAGGCAATGAATTAAGAATGAGATCCGTGGCTAGCTCCAATGGGATTGGATAGCCAAGTTTCTCAAGGTGCTCTACATAACCTTTCATTTAAGAAAGTGAGGACTCACTTGTTGCCCTTCATTCATTTTACAAGTAGTGAATGCAACAATGGTTCTTGTACCTCTCTTGCCTAGCTTGTTCTTGAAACATGGTTCTCAACTCCACGCCTATCTCATAGGCTTCCAAATGTTCCAAACTTTGTTGAGTTTTGAACACATAGCAGCAAGCATGAGACAACTTACATCTCTAGAATCATTACGATGTTTCTTGTAATTGTCTCTTTCTACCCTAGGGGCAGTAGGCGGTGGTTCAGCAGGGAGAGGCCCATCGAGATGTACAACTTATCTTCTTGCCTAAGAACAATTCTTATGCTTCGGATCCAATCCATAAAGTTTGTACCATTCTCTTCGAGCTTATCCTTCTCAAGGATCGATCGCAACGACATGATTGAGTGTTATTAGTCATTATCTACAAATATGCAAAAATTTCCAAAATTTGATAAGTAGCCTACCGGTTTTCATTAAAGAGATAAATAATGTATTTTAAAACAAAATACTCCCACCAAATTATACAACCTTCTTTATACATCCAATGTATAGTATAATTTAAATGGGTTGAGATCCCGCTTTAATCTAATTTGAGTACGCTTTGGCGCACCGCTCAGAATTAAATCAATTAGGTAGACAACTCTTTGTCAATCATATCTCATATGACTCTCAGTTATTTTCATGAGATTCTTTAAGAAATCCAATTTCAAAAAGCATGTTAAATCTCATCTTTGCCTTAAGCCCAAAACTGTTTTGACGCTTAATTAAGTCCAACCATTTAAACGCATAGGAAACTCTTATTCACTCATCTTGCTCAACATGAATAAAATCAATGCACACCTCGCTTTGGCGAGCCCACATAAAATTACTCATGTATAAACAAGTGTTTTAATCATGGCATGGCAAAAAGACTTAAAACTTTCTTTGAAGGTTCATCACATATAGCATATAACACATTTATGAGCACATAATATAAACATTTTACACATCAAGTTTAGCCATTAAATTAATCTCCATTAATTTAAGCATAATATTTATGTGTCATTAGTTTCTCTATAATTATGAGGATGAGACTATTTCAACTTTGGTCATTATCTCCAAATCAAGACAACAAGAAGTGCGGTCGAACTAAGCCATTAGGCAACCACAATCCCGCACTAATTCAAGAAACCAAGAAAGTAGTCCATGTGGCCGAAACTAAGCAATAGATGGTCTCGATGAACGTAGGCCAATTGCATTCCACAATTCCACATGGATCTCCAATCATTGAATCAAGAACTTGTTTCTCAATTTTAGCAATTATGAACTCTTCATAATTCTAACTTCGTTTTATCTTTGAAACTTTGATTGCGATCAAGTTTGGGAAACACAATCTCGATGAACGCAGATTAGCCATCCAAACCTTGAACCAATCTTAGAATCACAAGACTAAAACAAATAGGAAAATCAAACCCCAAGATCCTCAAATAAACCAACTACCCAAACCCATTCCAGATCAGCAAGTCTGGACTGGTTCTGTTATGGTTTTTGTTGGATCTCTCGAAAATTCCAAATTCTGATTTCAACCAAAAATCAGACAATCTGATCCTCATGTGCGGCCGCCCAAACTCACTGTGCGGTCGCCCAAACATGTGCGGTCGCCCAAGTGAATTTGTGCGGTCGCCCAAACTGATCAGAATGTACAGAATTTTGAAGTTCGAAAATTTTGTCTCAAAATCGTTTTTCCCCGATTATTAAAACTTTGATCCAATCAAAAATTAATAATCAACAATTCTGAATCCCCATATTTTATTTATTGCGATTGAATCGTGCGATTAAAGTTGCAAAACAATAAACCACATAAAATCACATAACACATAAACATCACATATTCCATTATTCATATCATGCAAGGCACATAAACAATTTATATACACATAACATGATCCAAGTATTGAATTAATCAACATGACCGGGGCTCTGATACCACTGTTGGGTTTCGATGTAACATGCGCAGCGGAATTTAGCATTTAAAATTTTGAAACCCAAAGCCCATAGATCCGTTCATATGATTGAATCAAATACAATAACATGAATTATAGGAATAAACTAACCCTTGATGGCTATGAATATCTAGCTTTTGAACTTGGTGGAGATTTTGAAACTTGATCAAGAACGCGAATCTTGAAGATGATGAGCTTCACCCTCTAGCGGTATCCACACCACGAACGAATATCAAGCAACTTCTTGATCTTGGTTGCTAGACCAAATTGTGAAACACACTTTCACAATTGCAAGAACTATATTGAATTTATTTTGTGTATTATTTTGTTCCTCAACCAAGAATGTCTTGGAACAAAAATAAACCCTCTCTCAAACTCTTTGAGACTCACAAAATCATTAGCATTGAGTGCTGGCCGAATTTGGTCTTTTATACACAAGTATGACCTATTCCAAATAGGAAACTTGTGTCAAAATCCTTCCAAAATTCGTTTCCAAATCAAATTAGGAATCTGCCACCCGACAGCACTGTGCGGCCGCCCAAAATAATCTGTGCGATCGCACAACTATCTGAAGCAAAACTGGTACAAAACTGAGATAATTGTGCGGCCGCCCAGTCCATACTGTGCGGTCGCACACTTCTCTGAATGTCCAGAATTTCCAAAATTCCAATATAGTCCTTTTAAAGATTCGTTCTATTGTGTGTGACCCTCTAGGATTATACTAAGTTGGCAATGAGCTCAAACATGATCCCATAAAATATGATTAGGTTCTAGCAAACCATCATACCTACCCAAATAGTATAACTAGATACAAGATCGCATTCCTTTAGAATATGTCATAATCCCTTTGTCCACGATGTCATTGAACACAAGTCATGGTCAAACGGTCAACTTCGTTTTGTTCAATACTTTCTCGATTCCGAATATGTTGATAATCCAAATGACATTGATCCAATCAATTCATTTGAGTCCGGCCGAACATTTCATCAACATCATTCCTACGAGAGGCCCAAGCTTGACATCTCTCCGAGGAGGGACAAATCCATTTAGCTTATTATTCTTCCCAACGGGATTCCGATTATGCCAATCATACCCTTTATAACTACTCGGTTAAAAGTAGCGTTTGGATATGTCAAACATAATGTTCATCAAGTGGAAGACTATAATAACTTCATGTCTAAGGATTCAAATGACATAACTAATATGAGATATATTTACGACATAGACCATGACATAAATCTCATAGAGCGGGTCATGTCCAGTACCTTGTTCCAAACAAGTACCCATAAATCTAACATGATCATCCCATGACCATTTAGCCTTTATACTAGTGCTTAACAAGTACTAGGGACGGGGATTATTATAAGTAAACATGAAAAACAATAATAATCAAAACATCTCTTTATTGATATGAAATAAATGATAACAATTACAACGTTTATTAAACGTGCCTAGGGCACCACTACCAACAGTGCTAACACTGCCGAGGGATTTTTGCCTAAAGGTGATATTTGGCACGACCGGGCCAAATAAAGGCGCACGACCGTGCGGTACAAATTTTGGCCCTTTTCCCCTGAATTCAAGTTTCATTAATTCTCCGTCCCACACGTAGGAGTAACATTTAACTAACACTCCTAACATTCTCAGGAGTATACTAACAAGTTTAGAACTCCTATTTCAAGCCCAAATCATTTCTTTTACCGTCTCATAAATAATAGGACAATTTCCTTTTATTCCTATTTAATATTTCACCGTCCCCAAAAGTATAAGTACAATTTTCTAATATACTACTATAAACATTTAGGGATACTTCCATTCATTTTCCCGTACCACAAATAATGGTACAATTTTTCTAATAATATTTAAATCAAGTTACTATTTTACCGTCTCACGAATAGGAGTATAATTTTTCAATATTTTTTCAAGTTTCTTTTCCCAGGTGCTATTCATGCTTGTTATTATACGAATACTCCCTTCGTCCCAATTTTACAAGTATCACAAAAATTGCTCAAAATACAATTTTAACAAGAACAAGTAGCGGGAATAACATATATACATGTTATTACAAGTAAGGGGAAGCTAATAACTTACCTAGTCAAAAATCAAGTTGACCCAAATTAATTTCTGATCGGTCTGGAACGCTCTATTCAACGCCACAAATATTTATCAGGGACCAGAATCACGAACAGAGGAATAATTAATCACGAGGAGTCGAGAATAAGGTAAAAGTTTAACTTTCTCTCTGAGACAGAGAGAAAGTACGAGAAGAACTGAGAAATGCTTTCTCAGTGAAAAGCAAACCAAGAAGATATACTTAGGATTTTCCAAGAATTGCAACTAGGCCCCTCAAGTTCTAACTTTGACAAAAAGGCCCCTAAACTTTCAACTTTGACATTTAACCACCTTAACTTTCTAACGCAGTTAAATAATTAACTCAAATAAAATAGCATATAAATATGCTAGTCAAGAATTTAACAAGCAAGTCAAGAATTTAACAAATAAGTCAAATATTTAACGAGATTAAGGATGGACGTTACATGTGGAGTGTTAAAGTGGTAGTTGAATGGGTTATAGTAGTTGAAACTAATGTAGATGGTCTAAGACAAACATTCCGAGAGACACGAAGTGTTTTCGGTAGAAGATTAGAAGAAATACTACAAATGCATGTGACTGTTAAAATAATACAGTAACGAAGACGTCAAATATAGAAAGGGTAAATATAAAGTCACAAAAATATCTCACAAAACTTGGCTCACAAAATGATGTGTCAAGATTTTATTGGTGCTTTTAATTAGAGTGTGGCGGGTCCACAATCGATGAAACTATTAAAATATCGCCACTTCATTTTGTTGGGATTGGAGTCCTAAATCTAAGGGGAAGCAGAAGGGAAAAAAGGGAGTCCAAATCATAAAGGGGTTGAAGGAAACAAGGAGAAGAAAATCTGGCGCAGGAGCAAGCGGTAGGGGTGAGCAAAAAAAAGTTGGAACCGGACCGGACCAACAAAACCGAACCGGACCAATGAAAATCGGACTGAACCAATTTGTTTGGTTTGGTTCTGGTTCCAACTTTTTTAAGAACCGATAGATTGGTTCAGTCCCGATTCTTAAAATTTCAACATCGGTTTGGACCGGACCGGACCAACATAAAATATATATATATACATATAAGTACATACATATACATATATATATATATATATATATATATATATATATATGTATATATATATATATATATGTATATATATATATATATATATATATATATATATATATATATATATATATATATGTGTGTGTGTGTGTGTATATACATTTATGTAACAGTGCACTCTGGAGTGAGTGCTAATGGTACTAGGCTACTTAGCCCAAATAATTTCACTTTTGGATGTGAACTTATTTTGCATGAGCCATGAAGCAGTAGTACTTGCATTCACATATTAGAATTTTTTTCTCTTTTGGATGTGAACTTTTTTTTTTTTTTTTTTTTTGTACCAAAAAAAATATTAGAAATTTTCTCTTTTTCATCCAAACTAAGTCTCCATTCACGTGCTTAGGTAATGTTCTTTTTTCTGGTTTTTCTTCTTGAGAAAAATGTAACGAAACCGGACCGGAACCGAACCAATGTTTCGGTTCTTACATGAAATTGTTCGGTTTTGGTTCTAATTTTTCGTAGAACCGTAGTATTGGTCCGGTCCCGATTTTATAAATTTTTGACAAAAACCGGATCGAACCTGACCGTGAACACCCCTAGCAAGCGGGCGCCTGGTCAGCACCAGGCGGGCGACTGAACCCGGAAGAGGGAATCAGTTTCTGGCAAGAGAATTCAGGCGGGCTCCTGGTGCCGCGAACTGGTTTCGGGAAAGTGCAGATTTTTCGGGATTTCTTCTTTGTATTTGGCTTAGGACTCTCTTGTACTGCTATATAAGCATAAGTTCGTCCAGAATATTGTGTACCCAAAAACGAGAGAGATAGGATATCAAGAGAGAGCACAAAATAGTGTGTAGGAGGGGGCCGGGGGCCTAGGAAAGCTATGGGGGGCGATCCTACAACCCGGCCATAGTCATACTGTTTGTGTGTTCATGGGGAGAGATAATAATATGTAGGAAGGAGTTGTTCATGGAGAGTTGCTATGCTAGATCTGAGTGAGTGTATATGTAAATTGTAACAATCAACATATTATTATAGTGATACCCAGGCTTGGGGCCTCCTGATGTAGCCACATGGGGGTGGTGAACCGGGTTAACAAATAATGGTGTTCTTTGTTCTTTCATATTATATTTCCATGTGTTGAATTTATTTCTCCATGTTGATGACTTCTAGTATGAGCTAGTGGATGCGGCGATCCCCCCAATTCCCCAACAACTGGTATCAGAGCTTTGGTTTGAGATCTAGGAGAGATACAAGGTGAAGAAAAGAGACAACAGATTTTCGTGCAGCGCACACGCAGAATTCGTGCAATGCACGTGTAGGCTCGGTGGAGCGCACGTGCAGATTTCGTGCAGTGCAGATTCTTTATGTGAAAGATGTGCAGGGATCTGAGAGCTTCTAGGGTTTATGGTTGAAGCAAGACACGTGCAAAATAGGTCAACGATCGTGCGGAAGATCAGAAAGTCTGAAAAGCTCGTTTGTTTCTTATGAGATTTGCAGAAATTCGAGGTGGAATTTGGAGATGCAGAGATCAAGATGGATCAGGAAGTGTTCAAGGGATCTTGGGGCAGTCAAGGTGGTTGGAGAAAATATGAAAAAAAGGAGACTGCATCAGGCACTTGCGTAAGCAACCGACGATGCAAAGGAGGGTGGTATAAGCCGGTTTGACCACCTGAGAAGAGGAGGACTTATCACAAACGACGGATGGGGGTTAGGAGGATGTTGTACTCTACCGACAACATCAAATTCGTTCCGGGTGGGAGCAAGAGGCGTAAAGACCGGCCTATTAGTGTAAAAAGGAGCGACATCAATAAACGGTGTGTTAGGGTGGAGAGGTGACAATGTGTAGTTGATCAGCAAGGAGACAGTCACAAGTACCTAACATAGAGCGAGGAAAGACTACAAGAAGTCAATGCAAGAAGCAAGGTGTGTCCGAGTTTCATGGGGAGCATTGCAAGGGGAGTGGATCTAGGAGGGAGAAGGCGAAGTTAGTCTTGCAAAGAAATCAAGGTAGAAGTTGATTTTGGCAGGCAAGAAGGATCTAACACGGAGAGGTTGAAGCGTCGCTTGGTTTCAACTCGCCTTATTACTTGGGCGCGGAGGCTCATGTTGGAGGAGCGTGGAGGCTCAACATGGTGTAATGGTGGAGCGTGGAGGCTTATCATCAACACAATGGAGAAGCTTAGTGCACGGTGTTACAATATTCAAAGGATGTCATCTTCGTGGTGGGATATTGACAGGGACGATTACTACGCTTATGGGCTTAGTCTCCAGGTGGGAGATTGTTGGGATTTGAGTCCTAAACCTAAGGGGAAGCAGAAGGGAAAAAAGGGAGTCCAAATCATAAAGGGGTTGAAGGAAACAAGGAAAAGAAAATCTGACGCATGAGCAAGCGGGCGCCTGGTCAGCACCAGGCGGGCGTCTGAACCTGGCAGGGGGAATCAGTTTCTGGCAAGAGAATTCAGGCGGGTGCCTGGTGCCGCGAACTGGTTTCGGGAAAGTGCATATTTTTCGGGATTTCTTCTTTGTATTTGGCTTAGGACTCTCTTGTACTGCTATATAAGCATAAGTTCGTCCAGAATATTGTGTACCCAAAAAAGAGAGAGATAGGATATCAAGAGAGAGCACAAAATAGTGTGTAGGAGGGGGTCGGGGGCCTAGGAAAGCCATGGGGTCGATCCTACAACCCGGTCATAGTCATATTGTTTGTGTGTTCATGGGGAGAGATAATAATATGTAGGAGAGGGTTGTTCATGGAGAGTTGCTATGCTAGATCTGAGTGAGTGCATATGTAAATTGTAACAATCAATATATTATTATAGTGATATCCTGGCTTGGGGCCTCCGGATGTACCACATGGGGGCGGTGAACCGGGTTAACAAATAATGGTGTTCTTTGTTCTTTCATATTATATATTCATGTGTTGAATTTATTTCTCCATGTTGATGACAGCTAGTATAGGATAGTGTAGACACCCCGCCTTGGACCTCTCATAGCCCGATTGCATACACATTCTCTATCTTCCTCTCTTCTGTTATGTTTTGTTACTTTCCGTTAAGTTCTTGACTTACTCCGTTAGTCTTGGATTTGACTAAGTGACAAAGTCAACCTTGAGTCTTTGTTTACTTTGTTTTTGTTGACTTTCGTGGTGTTCGTTAAGTTTCTAACTGATCTCGTTAGTTTTGGGACTTAACTGCATAACAGGGTTAACTTTTGGGCTAAAATATGGATTTCCTGAAGGTGGGACGAGCGCGCCTTTGGCCTTCTTTGTGGGACGAGCGCGCCTCCCATAGGGGGGTGGGACGTTCTCGCTTCCCACCTCCAGGATCCCAGATTTTGCCAAATTTCCCTCCTCTTCTGATTTGTAACCCCCAAAGCCATTATGTCTTGGCTTGATCCGGGGAAGGGCCATCTTTGTGACCACAAACACTTCCCTAACACCTATAAATACCTCTTCATTCCACCATGGAAAAGGAAGAGGAATTCTTGAATCAAAAACACTTTAAAACACATAAAATCCATTTTCAAAGGGTGGTCACTATAGACAATTTGGTTCTTCTCCATTCAAGCACAAGGTACAACTCTCACTTTCTCCTTCTAAACTCTTTTAATTCTCTTTGTCAAAACTCTTTACTTGTTTTCTTCATCTCTCACTTCTCTAATGAGTATGCAATCTCCATAAAAAAAGAATACAACCAAAAGGCCACTTCACTATTGAAGTTTGGCCAAGGTTACATCCCAACATTCCAATCTCTATTTCAATCATTGATCATTTCTTAATGTAATGATTTAGCAATAATTCAACATGTAATTCTTAGCATAAATCAATAAATAAAACAATTCTCTTTTTATTTCCCTTGTAATCGTTATCACATTTTCATATTAATAAATAGAAGGACTTTTTAGCATTAGAACACCAATTGTAGCAAGACCCGCGTAAGCGGAGCGGAGTGGGTGTTTAAGTACTTTCCACTCCGTCACCTAACCCTCGAACCTTTCTCTTCCCGAATCTTTGGTTTCGTAACATTAAAAAATAGGCTATTTCTAGGTTTTTCTTATGTTCCTTTAAAAACATAGGTGGCGACTCTACAAAATAAAATCAATTAGACCTCCTAGGATCCTTCCACCGCTCTAGCCAAGCCGTGGGCTCTCCCGGGGTATCTACAGTGGTGACTCCGCTGGGGACTTATTAGAGGGTTAAACTTGCGTTCTTAACTTTTGGTGTTCTTATTACTGTTTTCTGGGCATTCTGGTAAAAAGGTGGGAAGCGCGCGCCTCTGGCCTTCTTGGCCTAAAGCGCGCGCGTCCGACCCCAATTACCATAATCGCCCGCCTCCTTTCTTGTCCTTCAATTCCATGTTTCTGTGCTAACAATTACTGCAGGGGAAAGAATTTTTTATTTAGGGTCAAGGCAATCCCTTGAACCCACTGATTCGTAGGTACTGCCCAGAATCGGGCGCCTCTGCCCCTCTTTGTCTACCGCGCGCGCCTTCCGCATAGGCCACCCAATGCGCGCGCTTCTGGGCGCATTCCCAGAACAGAACAGTGAACAGAAAACAGAACAGAGCAGAATGACAATGTGTGGGCACCGGGCCTGCACAGAACTTCTTTTATTTTCTGTTTGTTTTATCGGTCACACGGGTGATTCGAAAGTTGTAATTATGTGCTTATTTGTTTTTTTTTTTTTTTTTTTTTAATTTCTTTTGAAAAAAAATATGTTTTGTCACATGTTAGACCTCACACTACATGCACATATTCTTATCAATTGCTCACTATCGAGTCGCACAATGTTCAACCCCAAACCCGTCGAGGCCCGTCCTAGAAAGTTTCAAGCTCCACCCGACCTTGACTCTTTCGAAGCGGTCAACCTCAGCCCGTGGCGTAGTTCAAGACTACATGCCGGGGGTGACCTTTAAGCCTCTCTTTAGCCGAGCACAAGCCACACAATTCTAGTCTAGGGTCTAACACTCCGTGATTCAAGTCGGTTTTCATGTACCGAGATTTCCCTAAACTAATGTCTTCAAATCATACATGCCAATTTGTTGCAATGGACGAAATAAAACTCCGTCCCCAAAATTGGCTATCTTGGACGAAAATAAAAAATCCGTCCCCGCATGTATGATTTACTACATTAATTTAGTTTAATCCCGTCACATATAGGTATCACAAGCGTGGTGGAATCCGATGAGTATATGGGACCGCGAGAAGATCTATATACTAGTGTGACGATTCCACTATTTTTCTAGAAACCCCAAAAAGGACTCCGTCCTTCCGACTTTGTAAAAAAAAAAAGTCATTTTTCCCTATAAGGTTGAGTCTTTTTCCTTGTTTGTGGGTTTAATCATATTACTCAAAAGGTGTTTGTGGGGCGAACCTAAGATCAACCGTGTTCTTCCAATAGGTCCAATGGCTTCCAACGGCAACAACAACAACGGTGGAAATGATTTCGTGTCCAACGAAGGGTTACTCAACATAATGAAATCAATGGGGGAACAAATGGATAGGATTGTCGAGGATGCCCGTCGTAAAGACAATTTGTGGCAAGCCCGTTTCGATATCGACAAGAGGATTCACAAAGAAGAGGTTTCCGAACTCAAGGCCCGTCTTGATTATGAAAGAAGAATTCACGAGGAAGAGGTTTCCGAACTCAAAGCCCGTTTGCAAGAGCTCACCGACGGCAAATCAAAGTTCAATGGTAAAGCATGCTCAAGTGGCCCGACCCTCAAAAGCTACAAAGGTACCACCAACAACCGAGTTTTCACTCCTCTCCTATAAGTAACCCAAGCCGAGGCATTTGAAACTTTGGTGGCAAGTGGGAAGGTCAAACCTTTGGAAGGGTACAAGCTGAAGGCGATACTGAAGAATCATGCACATAGTGAATGGTGCGGCTACCACAAGCATAGTGGCCATACTACCAAAGGGTGCTTCCTTCTCCGAAACATCATCCAAGATTTGATCGACAACGGCGAATTTACTGTGGGTGAAAATCAACCGCTAGAGAATGGAAACATGCAAGAACCCATCAAGGAAAAAGCTTGGTTTTGAAATGGGCCTTCAACAAGAGATCATGCCGCAAGGAGACTACAACGGCAAAGACGACGACAGCAATCTCCGTTTCTCTTTCTCTACCTAGTAGTAGGAATAAAAAAAAAAAAAAAAAAAAAAGAGTCAAAGTCCTCTTTTGTGTGCATTAAGTTTTCTTCCTTCTCATGTCAATGTTTGAGTCGATCTTATAAAAAAAAGTCGTTCTTGTCCTCATACACAATTCCAAGTTGTTCAATTTAATTCTTGGCAAAATGATGAAAAGATGTCTAAACAAGTTTTAGAACGAAGGCCATCGCTTGAACGCCTAGGGGCTAAACATCGTGACGAAGGCAACGACATCAACAACAACGGCGAATCCAAGACATCAAGCATGGAGAAAAATCAAGCAAAGTTTTCAAAGGGGGATCAAAAAAAAAAAAAAAAAAAAAAAAAAGCTCGCTCGGTTGAAATCATCAAATCAACCTAGGCAAAAGTTAGAGCACAAAAAAAATCCCCCTCAATCAAAGAAGATAAACATCATCATCCACCAACAAAGGACGAAGCTACGAAGCAACAATTCCATCACGAAGAATGGAGAATCCACAAGAACTACGGTGACCTGAGCCTCTACACTGGAGGAACGTAGGCAACCTGCGGGTCCGGTCTCATGCAAGAAAGAAGATAATGTTTAGCCCTAGCGTGTTATGGTGATCGGCCTTCATCTCGAACTTGTCAAGACATCTTTGTACGATTCATTTGCCAATGAATTAATCACCAAAAAGATTGAACAACTTTCTTAGATTTGGAATCATTTCGCGTTCCTTGTCGAGTCTAGGGACTTCTATTCTTTCTGCATACTCCCAATTTCTTGCAATCAAATTGGGGCTTTCCTTCTCTTCTCTCTTAATGACTTACTTGCCTTCATGAGTCATTCAAAAAACGGTCAAATACATGAAGGCAATACTAAGGACACTTCCCTAATCAAGTCAATGTCACTCACCTTTAGTGACAAGAGGTCTCCACCGCAAAATCACATGTCTTATCTCCTCATCTAGAGTCAATGCACACTCCCTCATTAATCGAGTCAAAATGAAGACGCAAAAGAGATGCCCGCTAGATTGAAAACCCGAAAGGGCGGTCTAGGCAAAAAACAGGGTGCGTCATAAAAAAAAATGAGAGAGTGAGAGAGAGAAGGGAAAGTGAAATGGAGATCTCCGGCCTCTAAAGAAGACAACTGCACGAGCTCTACATTGGATCTCCTCAGCAAGTCAATTCCCCACCGATTCAACTTTGGTATTGCAAAAGGCTCGACAAGATATGGCACCATCAAAGGTTGTTTTGGGTTATTGGCATCATTCTCCAGCAGTGTGCATTTTTGGGTTCATGAAAAGAAGGCCCGTGGTAGCCAAGACCCATCCGAGAACGAGCCCATCATAAAAGGGCACGAGGTTACACAAATAATCCTTGGCTAGCCAATTGTCTTGGGAAACAAATAGCAACAACATGTGTCTCAGTTTTCAAAGCTTCTTCAAGTATGTGCTTCTAAAGTACGCCGAAAGGCTCCCGAGAAATGGAGTAGCTCTTGCCATGTCCTCTCATGTTTGTTCCCTCGCACGAGGAAGAGTCACTCTTGCTTTGCTCAACAAATGGTGATGCCCTAGGGGCTATGTGACTCAAGGACAAGGACTTCTTTTGCTTCACTTGACAATCAATACGCCCTAGAGGCTATGTTTGAGAAAGATGTGTGAGACTATCCTCAAAGTCTCCCAAAAGGGATGTCAAAAAGCCCTCTTGTCGCGTGTGCCCGTGCTTGTTCCCCCAATCAAGGATGGACCTTTCTCGCAATCAATGATGGCACTCTAAGGGCTACGGTCAAGTCTTAAAGGCTCCCTCGGCAAAGAGCAATTAACTCCCCAGCAGTATCCCCAGCCGAGCCATGTGCACCATTGGAAGCTTCCTCAATTCGGCACCGAAGGTCTCAAGGGGCTTCGCAATCTACAATCTTTTGGGCTATGGCATTACAGTAATCCGAGCAAAGGGCAATATTGGGGCTTCGTGACCGACAGTCTTTTGGGCAACAATACTCGAGAAACGCAATTTGGGAGTAGTCTCCATGAAAGGGATCAAGCTTCAAAGGGTCTCTCAACACTTCAAGTCAAAGGCCTCTTGGTTTTCAATGAAGACTCCGATGTTATGAATGAAGTTGATGATTTTTGTTAGAACTCACAGCGAGATTTTGAAGGAAGTCTTAGAGAAAAGGAAAAAGATTCAATATGCTAAACTCTAATCAAAACAGGGTTATAGCGGGAAATGCCACGGCCAATCCCAATGTTTCTGCAATTCAGCACCCCCTTCTCCAAGATCAAAAGCACAAGGTGCAGCTCAGATAAAGTTGGGCCACAGTACTAGTTGCATCCGAAGATCCGTCATTAGTTCAACTCAAGGAGAGTCAAGCAAGAATACTCATTTAGGACTTTATCACACCAAGACCTTATCCTCCGCGACTTCGACGGCACCGCAAGACATTACTGCATCTTTTGACATAAGCCCTCAGCCATTTGGGTATCGACCACAATGAGGCCATTCATCTCCCCAGTAAGAGCAAGAAGGAGATCTCTATCAAAAATTCTACCAAACGGTACATCCGCTCTCAATGCCGAAACGATCACAAGATAATTTGGGGCTTTACATCGAAAGGTCTTCACACTCCACCGTCTTGAAGCTCGCAAACAAGAAGTCCATGACATTTGGGGCTTTGCAATCTCTCGAGGCTTGGTATCAATAATCTACTCTTGGGATTTGCTCACGCCAACAACAAAAGGCGATTTATTTGAATGGGTCAAGAACTGATTTATCTTGGGGCTATGCAAGCCACTCAAAGTTTGGCATCAAAGGCATTCTAGGAGCTTTACAATCAGCAACCCCTTATCTCGGCATCAAATGCATTTCGGAGCCCCATAATCGACAAATCTCTTGGGGCTAGACATCAATTTCGTTGGACACCACAGCAACAACGACAGAATTCAACAAGGCAATCCGGACTTCGATTGAACACGACTTGATCTTGGTTTGGCTTCACAAGCACACAATGGTTAAAATGGTTCACCCACGAACTAAAAAAGAAAAAAAAATATTTTCCTCACATGTGTGCATATTCTTTCCCTTCTAATCTAAAAAAAAAATAATCTTTTTCTCCTTCTATGTGCAAAAGTATGTGCTTTACTTTGCCTTGCTCTATAGCTTCTTCCCCAGGGTTCTCCATCATCCTTGAACTACGCTGGTCTGATTCCCTTCAATGGATACGTAGGCATCCTTTGGCACGACCAACCCATCATACAGAGTACCATCTCGCCAACCCATCATCAAGAGCGTTCTCTCATCAACATCCAAAGAATGGACATTCTCCATCAAAGCATCCTCCGCGGACATCAGAAATCCATCTCCACTCAAGCGGCAATGGTAAGTGAAGGTATGAATACATCCAATGCTTTCCTCAAAATCACACCGCACACAAGATCACTCTCTACATTCTTACTTCTCTCTCATTGCAAGGGTGTTCCAAAATCCCATCACACCACGAGCACAATTTCTCTCTCTTGATTTCACACTTCATGCATCTTCTTGCAAGAACACATATACCTGTCAAGCACACACATAACAGGTACCACCACGAAGTCAACAACATCCGCTACTCAAGGAACTTCATCCCCACCAGAAAGTGGTCAACCGTGCCCACACCCCACAAAGTCAACAACATAAGCAGGTGCGGCTCCAAGTCGGCAACTCGGTCCATATCGAGACAAGCTCCCATGAGCTCCAAGTCGGCAACTCGGTCCGTACCGAGACAAGCTCCCATGAGCTCCAAGTCGGCAACTCGGTCCGTACCGAGACAAGCTCCCATGAGCTCCAAGTCGGCAACTCGGTCCGTATCGAGACAAGCTCCCATGAGCTCCAAGTCGGAAACTCGGTCCCTATCGAGACAAGCTCCCATGAGCTCCAAGTCGGAAACTCGGTCCATATCGAGACAAGCTCCCATGAGCTCCAAGTCGGCAACTCGGTCCATACCGAGACAAGCTCCCATGAGCTCCAAGTCGGCAACTCGGTCCATATCGAGACAAGCTCCCATGAGCCCCAACTCAACAACTCGGTCCATATCGAGACAAGCTCCCATGAGCTCCAATACAACACTCCAGCAAAAGTCGCTCATGCAGGGAGCGCACCTCTATCTATCGCAATTTCAAATTCCTACTTTTATCGAGTCTTTGTGTTCTTTTCTTCTTTTTTTTCTTTGTCGATGTCCTCGGCGGGTGTTTTTACATTCGTCGACGCGTTTTGCTTTGCAATCCACGTCGCCGAGGGGCTCTGTAGACACCCCGCCTTGGACTTCTCATGTCCCGATTGCATACACATTCTCTATCTTCCTCTCTTCTGTTATGTTTTGTTACTTTCCGTTAACTTTTGTTACTTTCCGTTAAGTTCTTGACTTACTCCGTTAGTCTTGGATTTGACTAAGTGACAAAGTCAACCTTGAGTCTTTGTTTACTTTGTTTTTGTTGACTTTCGTGGTATTCGTTAAGTTTCTAACTGATCTCGTTAGTTTTGGGACTTAACTGCATAACAGGGTTAACTTTTGGGCTAAAATATGGATTTCCTGAAGGTGGGACGAGCGCGCCTTTGGCCTTCTTTGTGGGACGAGCGCGCCTCTCACCATGGAAAAGGAGGAGGAATTCTTGAATCAAAAACACATTAAAACACATAAAATCCATTTTCAAAGGGTGGTCTCTATAGACAATTTGGTTCTTCCCCATTCAAGCACAAGGTACAACTCTCACTTTCTCCTTCTAAACTCTTTTAATTCTCTTTGTCAAAACTCTTTACTTGTTTTCTTCATCTCTCACTTCTCTAATGAGTATGCAATCTCCATAAAAAGGGGATACAACCAAAAAGCCACTTCACTATTGAAGTTTGGCCAAGGTTACATCCCAACATTCCAATCTCTATTTCAATCATTGATCATTTCTTAATGTAATGATTTAGCAATAATTCAACATGTAATTCTTAGCATAAATCAATAAATAAAACAATTCTCTTTTTATTTCCCTTTTCTTTCCCTTGTAATCGTTAGCACATTTTCATATTAATAAATAGAAGGACTTTTTAGCATTAGAACACCAATTGTAGCAAGACCCGCGTAAGCGGGGCAGAGTGGGTGTTTAAGTACTTCCCACTCCGTCACCTAACCCCCGAACCCTTCTCTTCCCGAATCTTTGGTTTCGTAACATTAAAAAATAGGCTATTTCTAGGTTTTTCTTATGTTCCTTTAAAAACATAGGTGGCGACTCTACAAAATAAAATCAATTAGACATCCTAGGATCCTTCCACCGCTCTAGCCAAGCCGTGGGCTCTCCCGGGGTATCTACAATTGGTTTTATTTTGTAGAGTCGCCACCTATGTTTTTAAAGGAACATAAGAAAAACCTAGAAATAGCCTATTTTTTTAATGTTACGAAACCAAAGATTCGGGAAGAGAAGGGTTCGGGTGTTAGGTGACGGAGTGGGAAGTACTTAAACACCCACTCCGCCCCGCCTACGCGGGTCTTGCTACAATTGGTGTTCTAATGCTAAAAAGTCCTTCTATTTATTAATATGAAAATGTGCTAACGATTACAAGGGAAAGAAAAGGAAAATAAAAAGAGAATTGTTTTATTTATTGATTTATGCTAAGAATTACATGTTGAATTATTGCTAAATCATTACATTAAGAAATGATCAATGATTGAAATAGAGATTGGAATGTTGGGATGTAACCTTGGCCAAACTTCAATAGTGAAGTGGCCTTTTGGTTGTATCCCTTTTTATGGAGATTGCATACTCATTAGAGAAGTGAGAGATGAAGAAAACAAGTAAAGAGTTTTGACAAAGAGAATTAAAAGAGTTTAGAAGGAGAAAGTGAGAGTTGTACCTTGTGCTTGAATGGGGAAGAACCAAATTGTCTATAGTGACCACCCTTTGAAAATAGATTTTATGTGTTTTAAAGTGTTTTTGATTCAAGAATTCCTTTTCCTTTTCCATGGTGGAATTAAGAGGTATTTATAGGTGTTAGGGAAGTGTTTGTGGTCACAAAGATGGCCCTTCCCCGGATCAAGCCAAGACATAATGGCTTTGGGGGTTACAAATCAGAAGAGGAGGAAAATTTGGCAAAATCTGGGATCCTGGAGGTGGGAAGCGCGCACGTCCCACCCCCCTATGGGAGGCGCGCTCGTCCCACAAAGAAGGCCAAAGGCGCGCTCGTCCCATCTTCAGGAAATCCATATTTTAGCCCAAAAGTTAACCCTGTTATGCAGTTAAGTCCCAAAACTAACGAGATCAGTTAGAAACTTAACGAACACCACGAAAGTCAACAAAAACAAAGTAAACAAAGACTAAAGGTTGACTTTGTCACTTAGTCAAATCGAAGACTAACGGAGTAAGTCAAGAATTCAACGGAAAGTAACAAAAGTTAACGGAAAGTAACAAAACATAACAGAAGAGAGGAAGATAGAGAATGTGTATGCAATCGGGACATGAGAGGTCCAAGACAGGGTGTCTACAGATAGTGGATGCGGCGATCCCCCAATTCCCCAACACATTTTGTTTCCATCATTTTGTAGACTTCTTTTGTGCCCCAGCATTGCCCAGAAAGAAAAATCCGAAATAAAAAAAAGAACAATGCTAGGGGCACAAAATAAGCTCACAAAATCTTGCTCACAATATGAGGTGGCGATATTTTATTGGTTGCATCGATAATGGACCCGTCACACTCTAATTAAAAACACTAATAAAATCATTACATTTAGGATTGTGTGAGCAAGATTTTGTGACTTTTTTGTGCCCTTAGTATTATTCAATAAAAAATATATGCAATGATGAGAAAGCAATTACGCAACCAAAAATAATTCTGTTATTTTATTATCACACAACACACTAATGTAGATGGTCTAAGACAAACATTCCAAGAGACACGAAGTGTTTTCGGTAGAAGATTAGAAGAAATACTACAAATGCCTGTGACTGTTAAAATAATATACTCCCTCCGTCCCAGAGTAAGAGTCCTATTTCCTTTGTAGTCCGCCCAGAGTAAGAGTCCTGTTCGTAAAATGTCAAAATTTGAATAGTGCCTTTTATACATGTCATTATAAAGTTGATATATTTACAGAAAAACCTCTCATTGTGTGTCTTGGCCTATAGGAGTAGAATGTAATTTTACACTCTCTCTCTCCTGATTTCTACCCACTTGTAATTGTTTATTCATCTTTAAGCACTTTTCTTAATAAGCGTGAGATTTGGGGGTAGGACTCTTACTCTGGGACGGAGGGAGTAGTAACAAAGACGTCAAATATGGAAAGGGTAAATATAAAGTCACAAAAAAATCTCACGAAACTTGGCTCACAAAATAATGTGTCAAGATTTGTTGGTGCTTTTAATTAGACTGTGGCGGGTCCATAATCGATGCAACCAATAAAATATCGTAATTTCATTTTGTTTCATCATTTTGTAGACTTTTTTTATACCTCTCCCTAGCATTGCCCGGATAGAAAAATCTGAAATAAAAAATGTATGCAATGATGAGAAAGCAATTAAGCAACCAAAAATGATTACTCCCTTCGTCTCAAAATAGATGTCGTTTTGAGAGTTTTATTTTGTCTCAAAATACATGTCGTTTTACTATTTTCAATGCTATTTTGTTGTTGTATACCAACTCTACCCTTATTAATGATAGTGGACTATCTCTTAAACAGTTATTTAATTACCTAGGTAATTGAATTACTTTAGGGGTATATAAAACTTTTTCACATGCATTAATTGTATTTCTTAATATGTTATTTTATTATCACACAACACAATAACTTAACATTGCCGTAAAAGCTCAGGAAAAAAAAAAGGGTGATTTATTTAGTAGCATAAGCATCACCAAAATACAAGTCCCAATTTGTTTGATTGATCACATTTTCTCCCCCTTTTTTTCAACCAGAAATCTCAATGGCTTTGACATCAGGCTTCTTCACCTCCTCTTTAGGCACAGTCACAGTAAGAACACCGTTCTCCATAGCGGCCTTCACCTGATCCACCTTCGCATTCTCCGGCAGCCTGAACCGCCTCAGAAACTTGCCGCTGCTACGCTCCACCCGGTGCCACGTCTCATTCTTCTCCTCCTTATCTTTGCTCCTCTCTCCGCTAATCTGCAACACTCTCCCTTCCTCCACCTCTACCTTCACTTCTTCCTTCTTCAGCCCTGGCAGATCCGCCTTGAACACGTGCGCCTCCGGCGTCTCCTTCCAATCGATCCTAGTGTTGGCGATGGCGGCGGTCTCTGTGGCGAATTCAGAGCGAGGACCGGAGAGAGCGGCGCTGATGTCCTGGAATGGGTCCCAAATGTCGAGGGAAAATGGATCGAAGGCGTTGCTTCGTCGACCGCCGAAGAAGCTGCTTGGAATCAACGACATTTGTTGATCGAGAATTGGGGATTTCGGAAAGCTTAAATTAATTGATTCGATTGCTTTTTGTGTGCTCTGTGAATTGCTGCTTGTTTTTTGATGGACGGGGGAAGAAGGAGGATTGAGATATTTATAGGAATACACAACGGCTAAGTGACCGAATCTGGCGGTCTCTTGAGATTTCTCGAGAATTTGAGAAATTTCAAGAAGAAAAAGAAAGTAATCGGAGAAATACTACGTCATAATTCGAGAAGAAGTGGGATTGTACTGGTTGTACCTAAAGGTATTTCTGGGGTCCGCTAGAAGGATCCTCTCAATAAATTGATATGCCTATATTACAATGAAAAGTAATTTTGAAAAAAAAAATATTCTTGGCCAAATTGCAATTTAATAACTTAAGTTTTACACATAGTTAAAGTACATCATTTATGAGTTAAATCCTGCGCATATGTAACTTGAGTTTGTATTATTTTGCAATTTGGTATCAAAATTAACGAACTCGTCAATTTTTTGACGAGATTGAGGTTATGTGCCATTCACATGACTTTTTAAAGGATGGTTTGGTCATTTTCTGTACACTGCAGGTGCCTCCTCACAATCCGACTGATGCCTGCAACTCCGACAAGCTAAAGACCTATCATTATCCCTTTTTCGACCGATTACAACCCATAGATTTGGTGCTTCAAACGTTTTCGTATATAAACCCCGACGTTCTTCAACAGATTTGTTGTGTAGGGGCCGATTGGATCTCTTTCTCTTCCTTGCGATTTCCTAGAGAATTTCCTTCACTTTCTATTAACTTTCAGATTTCGCTGAACTTTATAAACTCTTTTTCCTTATCATCTTCTTGATTAACTCGTAGATCTTGCTCTCTTCATAATTTCGTGCCTAACCATCTATTTGCAACATGTTTGGTTAAGTTTTAGTAGGTAGATTATCTCCCTTTCCTCTTTTTCAATCTTCATTTTTTTTTTTTTTCGCGATTACTTAATGAATCTTGTTACTTCCACAATTCTGAACCTAAACCTTGAGTTTTCTTAGCAAATTCGGTCATATTCTTATCGGATTTCATTCTTTTGTTCACCTTATCTATTTTCCGACAAAACTCGGGCAAGTATGCCCCTTTTGCAGATTTCGGTGGACATCTTAAAGGCCGGAACAAACGTGACTTGCATATGCTACGTGAAATGACCAAACTTCCCTTTAAAAGTCATGTGAATGACACATGACACACATCCCGTCAAAAAAATGATGATTTCGTTAGTTTTGATACCAAATTGCAAAGAAATACAAACTCGGGTTACTTAGGCGGTCCTAGGCGGGTCTAGGCGGCCTAGGCGGTCTAGGCGGATCAGGCGGTTTGGGCGGATTTAGGCGGGCCTAGGCGGGAATAGCACATGGGTTGGGCCTCATTATTTTAGTGTGGGAGGATAATTTATTTGGGTTTGACTAAAGATGTGTGAATGGGTTTGGGTTAATGTGTGTAAGCTTTCACTTTTGAAATATTTATGATTTATTTTTTAGTTAAAATAAATTATTAAATTTTGATAAATAATAAAAATAATTGACAATATTTTTAGGATATATAAATATATATATATATATATATATATATATATATATATATATATATTAAAAAACAGAAAATGCTCGGCCCCGCTTAGTCCCCGCCTAGGCCTCAAGGCGCTAGGTCCAGCTCCGTCACCTAGCGGCCGCCTAACGATTTTTAGAACACTGGTAAAACTTAAGTAACCAAATTACAATTTACATCCAAACAAATATAACCCCCTTCTATAAATAAAATAAAATAAAATAATTATAACCCCCTTTGAAATATATTTCTAGTGTTGTCAGTGAAAAAGTGCGGGAATATTATACATTTCTAGAGTTTACCAATTTCTTTTGAAAAATAAAAATAAAAAATCACATTGCCACAGAACATATTACTCAATTTTTTTTCATTTCCCTAAAGTTTATAAGCTTTCTTTAAAAAAGAAGCAAACTATATTTTTTTGAGAATTTTTTCTCAAATAATTCCTTTTTTTAAGTATTTACCAAAGTGACAACTTTTTTAAAGTATGTACCAAAAAGTTTGAGGTAATTCGCTTGTGGAAAAAGCGAATTAAGTAATTCGCTAACATGAAAAGCGAATTATTCTTTGACCTGATTAGCCGCGCTTTGCATTGCGGAAATAATTAGCCGTTAAGTATTTCGCTTCCTGTAGAAGCGAATTACCCTTCAATGGATACCCGTTGACTTATTGCAAAGAATTCAAATAAAAAAGTGGAAGATTAGAAAGAAAGTACCAAAGCTCGTCTGACACGTTTTTTTCTCTTAACTCTAACTCTAGTATAGCACTTTATAAAAACTCGTTTTACGTACTCCCCACGTCCTGCTCGAATTAGGATTCTTGGTCAAACTTACTTCCATTTAAACCAAATTTAAAATTTTATTCTCTACATTTTTTTGATGATTACTGTGATAGTACCTTTCTCTTTTCTTTTCCTTCCACCGAAAGCGTTTATCCACCAACCAATTTTTTTTTTCTGTTAATTTAATATGTACTCCCTCTGTTTCAAGTAACTTAAAATATTTATTTTGAAGTAGGGGAATTAAGGATATAATATTTTATTAAGAATGAAAGGTGGTGAGGAAGAGAGAGAATTAGTGGGGAAGGAAAGAAAATAAGTTGAGAATAATGAGTGGTTGGGAGGAAGAGAGAGAATGAGTGGAGAATTATTAAAGTAATAAAAAACTTCCATTTTTAGATTGTTACAACTTAAGTGAAATGCCTTAAATATGACAAAATGTTTCAACTTACTTGGAATGGAGGGAGTACATAAGTAGAGGTATACTAAAAGGTTTCGCAGATTTAATCTTATGCATAAGAATCTGTGAAAGGATATTTATTTAAACAATATTATACTAGAGTTAAGAGAAAAAAACGTGTCAGACGAGCTTTGGTACTTTCTTTCTAATCTTCCACTTTTTTTATTTGAATTCTTTGCAATAAGTCAACGGGTATCCATTGAAGGGTAATTCGCTTCTACAGGAAGCGAAATACTTAACGGCTAATTATTTCCGTAATGCAAAGCGCGGCTAATCAGGTCAAAGAATAATTCGCTTTTCATGTTAGCGAATTACTTAATTCGCTTTTTCCACAAGCGAATTACCTCAAACTTGGTCACTTTGGTACATACTTTGAAAAAGTTGTCACTTTGGTAAATACTTAAAAAAAAAAAAAAAGGAATTATTTGAGAAAAAAATTCTTTTTTTGAACTCGGAAGAAAAATAAATTCAAAAATAGTTTAAAATGAAGGTTATTTATTATATACTCCATCTGTCCCGGAAAGATATTCCCATTTTTTTGTTATTACTACGAAGAAACTTTAAGCAATAAGTAAGGCTACTTTCAATTATTTAACGTGAATCTAAAAATTATTATTGATAGTATTTATAATGGTGTATCAATAACGATTTTTATAATTTCATTAAAATAATTAAAAGTAGTTTTAATTATTGCTCAAAGTTCTTTCGTAATAACAACAAAAAAAGTGGGACTATCTTTCTGGGATAGAGTATGAAATTTTTCAAAAAAATTGATAAAAAATAGTACTAATACTTAGTGGTATTTAATAATCCCTCCATAAAGTTTGTCTCATTTGTTATGATCAATCAAGTGATTTATCAATGACAAATTTTAAAATTTTATTAGGATGATTAGATTGATAATAACTTTTGGTCAAAGTATCCAAAGTTTGGACTATCTTTTTTTAGGAAAGAGGGAGTATTACAATAACATTTAGTCAAAGTTCCAAGTTAAAAAGTGTGTGTCCGTCCAGCCCGGTAGTCCAAGTATGAGTCCACGTTAGGTAGTTAAGTCCAGCAGATTAGTTAACAGTCTAACTCCATCCAAGTTTGGGCCCACAGCTACTGCATAGGTTATCTATCTTAACTGGATTGGGCCTCCGTCTTATAGCCCAAGAACCTGAAGGTCCACACACTTTAGAGCCCCACTTGGTTACAGACTCACGTTACCAAGCCCGGCAATCAGTTCGCCAAAGGACGCGCTTTATTAACTGACTAATTACCATGTCTTGTTTCGATGTGGGATAAATTTAGTGCCAACCACTTACCGAAACACCCATTGACACACCAAGCGGCGATAAATTAACACTGCCTCCCGTGACCATGTGGGATTAAAGTTTTAAACTCCCTCTTTAATGAAAGGGGATCCCCTCAATTTTAGAATTTTTTATTTATTTTTGAAATCGAAAGAGTTATATTATTATTATTATTAATAACAATAACAAATGTTTAGATGCCGACTATCCACAGACTTTGAAAGTTCGACCGAGGCAGTGGGGCTCGCATTTACTAACGCTGCCTTAGAAATTACATCAGCCAACATATTGGCAATTTGACTTATCAATTGCAAAGAAAAATGAATGATCCTGCTACGCACATCTTTGCAACAAATAAGCTTCACAAAACCCGATTTTAGAGGATTCCATCATTTGCAACGCTGGACTGCTGTAGCCTTCCTCCCTTTCTCTAAGTCAGATTCAACCTTCCCGGTGATCAGAAAAATAACAAAAATAACAGATAAAGCCCTCAACAAAGGAGAGCAATCACAAGCCCTCAACAAATGAGGGAAGTCACACGCCCTCAACAAATGAGGGAAACGACGGGCACTCACATATGGAGAGAAGAACCACAACAAAAAAAAATGATCATCATTATTTAAAAACTAAGGCTACAAAATCTAAAAAACATATATGAAAACTAAAAACCTGAATTCACATTTATTAATTGTATAACAACAATTAATAAATGTGAAATCTGGTTAAATAAATCAATGTAAATGAACAAGAAAAGTAAATTGAAGATTGATAATGAACAAAGTGTTATAGAGGAAGAAATTCTATGCAGATAAAAAGAACATCAAGAGATGAAGATGGTGATTTTGGCAGAGAGAGAGAGAGAGAGAGGTTTGTTTACTTTCTTTATAGTCATAACTAAAAATGATATATTTATCTATTTCAATCCATATAATTTTTTAGGTTTATTTTTATTAAATAATAAATTTGATTTCTTATATGCTAAATTTGGTCACTTTAACTACAATATTTATCCCAAAAAAGGGCACTACCTCAAGATCGATTAGAGCCGTCAATTTGGGTTGAGCCCGCTCATAGAATTAATTAGGGTTGAGCTCGTCGAGCCAGCCCTCCCTTCTATGGAATAAGGTGGGTCGGGCTTTAAAAATACTAACTCAAAAAAAAAAAAAAAAAAAAAGGCCCAATTCAAGTTGGCTCATACGGGTGCGGGTTTGGGACGGTTGGGGCAGCCCTCCCTTCTATGGAATGAGCAATGCTAGGATTACAACAAAGGATTACAAAATCTTGGATACAAAATGATTTGTCAATCAATGACTGGATACTCAATTAATGAATATTGGGCCCTACAAACACAACATCCAATTGATGATTGCCAAATCATTTTGTATTCAAAATTTTGTAAACATATTCTGTAACTTTAGTATTACTCCTATGGAATAATGGATGACTTTTTTAGTAGGATTTATGTTTTTCTTTATTTGAGGATAGATTTGTAAATGTATTTTTATATTTAGTTTACTAACATATTAATGATTTTGGTTAGTTTTGGTATATATCTTTTAGTTATTTTTGTAGACATCTCACTTGCATTAGTAAGTAGCATTTAAAGAAAAGATAGAGTGGATCAACACAAAATTTGCTTAGAAATATTCAAGATCTGCATCGTAAATGCTAGGGCTAATGTTACAAAGTGATAGTCATTCATACTGACGTTTATAAACATTGATAATGACACATTTCATAACTGTCAGTGTTAATGTTACACAACGCCAGTGATTCATACTGACGTTTATAAACATATAAATGATTATATGTCAGATACTTTTGTCAGTGCTTATGTATCAAAGTGTGACACTACTTTTATAAGTGTTAGCGGTGACACTACACTTTTTAAGGTACAATGACATTTATAAATACGTGTGTTAAAAAGTATCAGTGTTAGCATTAAACATATCTAAGTCGCTTGAAATATGGAGTTTACATCAACCCTCAAAACGAGGGGATAAAATCATAAACATTCCTACCGTTCCTAGCAAATATTGCAACTTTGACAAACACTCAAACGAGACTAACAAAAGTTGATACAAATAAGTTATGAAAGTAACAACAGAGAATGAAATCATCATAAACGAAAACGAAATAAATGGATACCAATTATCAGGCAATCCAAGTGTACAAAGGCCAATCGGTCCACGTCTCGGAAACATGTCCATTCTTACAGACATAAGCTCGAACAACTGGCTCACCATCATCATGAAACCCATAAGCTGGCCTTAAACAGAAAGCTGAATGCAAGTCCCAGATCTGATTACTAGGGCAATAAGCACAATTAAGATTAACTTTGCTCTTATTCCCATAATTAATTGTTCTCCAAACCCTAGATTTCTTGAAATTCTTTAAAATCCCCCTAAATAGCATGTAATTCCTCTTCTCTTCAATGTGAACACACCCAGGCCAATCACAGATGTACAAACAATCCCCTCGAAAACGACTAGCTAACAATTTGTTCCCTTGCTCACGGGTCAAATTCCAAACCCCTGAAGCCAAATGAGACCTCAAGGATCTAGAAATTTTCCGGCGTTTGGAGACGGCGAAATTACGAGCTGGCTTAACAGCAACAATCTTTATCTTGGGGTCTTGTTGAATCAGTTAAATTGATGAGACAAAACATGGAGTATTCTTACCCCAACTGATCCTACTTTTTACCTTCAATAAAAATCACAGTTCTCCACTTCATCACCGCCGCAAGATTAGATCGCCACTTCAGTTTTTTTTTTTTTTTTTTTTTTTGGGCATGTGATGCTACAAGAAAATTCTGGTCCGCGCCTTGCATTGCATCCGGGGTTGTAGTCTAGAGATACTCCGGCTTGGATCTTCAACCTACTACCTGAAAAAACAGACACCGGTTAGGGGTGGGGGAGGGTTCTCCCCCGAAAACCCTCCGGCGTGAGATTAAGTATCTCTCTCAAAAACATATAAAACAAACATAAACAAAGATTTAGGGATTGGGGGAATAGAATGAACCTCCTTTTTGGCAAGGAAAGTGTCTTCTATTTATAATTGGAGATGGGTCTATGCCCTAACACTTTCAATGACCATTTTGCCCCTTTGTGCCCAAGATATTTACTTGACCATTTTCTGGGGACACATCAATAGCCCCCTACTCCTTAGCTCGATTATTATGATCGAGTTAAGGAGTAAATAATGTAAGTGATGAATGCTTGATCATGCCGATTTAAAATTTTGTCTCATCCAGAATTTCGCTCCTCATCCACAACAACAAGTGTTTTGGCTTGAACCTATTTACCAAGTCTCATTCCTCGAGACAGGTTTCATATAACTCAGAGTTCCATAATCACATACTCATTTTGACAAGAGATTTTGTACCTGTATAAAGTAATGTTCGACAAAGAGCTATCCAAAATAGTACAGATGATAATTTCACATGTTTGCATGTAAATTCAATATGATGCCAATGAATGCATGACAACAAGCCAAGTTGTGATGCTAGTAAAACAAGATACATGTTACCTCATTTTACACAGAGAATGACCATCACAATATTGAGCTGTCTAATAATTTTGACCAAATCGTTGGTAGATGAAAGTTAAGTCCATTGCCTTAACATTTTCTCTTGTTGGGTTAATGCCTTTGAATTTGGGACGCCGAGTTAAAGGATTAAACAACAGAGAGATTTCGTAATTCCGGGACAAAGCGCAGAAGGAAGGTTTCCAAGTCAGTTTTGGACTAGGTTTCCAAGTTCCTAAGAGATTTTGAGATAAACTTTACTAGTATAAATAGAGGCCAGTAGTTTAGATTAAAATCACACCTCAGATTGTTATAGACAAATTATTAGAGTGCTCAGAGCGAGGTCTGTAATTCTACAGTTACACAGTTAAGAATTTTGTGATCAAAATTCGTGTAGCAGTAAAAGTGAGATCTTGTAATCATTTCTCCAGTGATAATAATATTCTCTCCCCTCCCCGTGGACGTAGCCAAGTTGGTGAACCACGTAAATTGGTGTTCTTGTGTTTGCTCGCTTTTCTTATCAAGTCTTGTTATTGCTCTAACAAGTGGCATCAGAGCTTGGTTGAAAATGAGAATTAGCATCGACGGAAGAGATCCAAGATCGAAGAAAAACAAGGTAGCAGTTTCTGGTCCGTTTTTATCCAGCGCAGCGGTGAAGAAAAAGGCGTAGCTCATTCGTTCACCGTTGAGATTGGATTTTGATGTCCGTAGCATCCGAAATTGTATCCGGACAGAGGCTGCTGGTGTTTTGTCTTCGATTGTATGCGTTTGGAGTTTCTTGTTGCGATTTCTCTTAGTGGCACCAGAGCTTTGGTTCGTGGTTAGAGATTCAGGGATTCTGATGCAGAGAACAAGAAGATGGGTCAAGGAGCAGATTCGATCGACAAGTTCAATGGGAAGAATAGTTTTTCTCTCTGGCAGATCAAGATGAAGGCTTTGTTGATAGACAAAGATTTATGGGAACCGTTGGAGATTGCAATCAGGGATCGTAAGGATTCCAAGGATAAGGCAGTCACCACAGAAGGTACAGCAGAACAGTCAGGAAGGACAAGATAGCAGCAGCGAAGGAGGTGGTAGCATTGAAGAAGTTAGATCAGAAGGCTCACGCCAAGATCATCAGACAGTTGGATGATGAGATCCTAACCAATGTTGCAGGAACAGACTCCAGAAGCGATCTTTGGTTAAAGTTGGAAGATATGTACATGACACGTTCATTGACCAACAAGTTATACCTAAAGAAGAAGCTATATGATTGTCGTATGACTGAAGGTATGCCCATAAATGATCATCTTGACAGATTTACTTCTGCATTACTTGAACTGCGTAATATATGAGTAGTTGTTGATGACGAGGATGCAGCCGTGCAGCTTTTAGTATCTTTACCTATGTCTTATGAACATTATGTCAATTCGTGCATATATCGTAAAGATGGGATCTCTCTAGAGGAAGTGAAAACTTCTCTCAAGACGAGGGAATTATGCCGAAAGGCGAGTGGAATGAGGCAGGTACCCAGTCATCAGGTTTGGTTGCTAGCAGTAGCAACAACAGGGGTTCTAGTGGGATGAAGAACAATCAAGGTAATTCTTCACACAAGAAGGGTCCAAAACCTGGGGATATCTGTAATTTCTGCAAAGAGAAGGGGCATTGGAAGTTCGACTGTCCTAGAAGGAAGCAAGGCAAGGCACCAGTCACAGCAGAGGCCATGATGGCCAGAGATTGCAGTTCAGATGAGGATTATGCTCTAGTAACATCAGAATCAGCATGCGCATCTGATGCGTGGATTCTTGATTCAAGAGCGTCTTACCATATCAGTCCTAGGAGAGAATTGTTTACCGGTTATAGGAAGATAGTTGGCGGTGATATAAGCATGGCCAACAGTAAAGTCTGCAGGGTTGTCGGTATTGGTTCGATCAAGGTCAGGACTCATGATGGTAGGGTTGTCACTTTGAACGAGGTTCAACACGTTCCGCATATGACGAAGAATCTGATTTTTCTTAGTCAGTTAGACAGCAAAGGGTTCAGTTTCAAAGGTAAAGGTAGAGCAATTAGTGTCTGTAACGGTTCAGAAGTGATGCTGAAAGGTCTTAAGCGGGGCTCCTTGTATTTCCTCCAAGGAAAGACGCTTGCAGAGTCGACTATGACTGCATCAGAAGAGGTGAACGAGGGACATATGTCTAAGCTGTGGCACATCAGGCTCGGTCACATGAGCACTCAAGAGATGCATGAGTTGACTAACAGAGATCTTCTTTATGGTCTTAAGATCAAGGATCTTAAAGGCGTTCTGGATTACATCCACTCAGAGAGTTAGGGACCTTCACGTCAGGAATTTCTAAGGGGGCACAGATATGTCTTGTCTATGGTTGATGATTACTTGAGGAGGCCTTGGGTGGTTATCATGGAGCACAAGAATGGGGTCCTAAGGAATTTCAAGGACTTGAAGACAGTAGTGGAAAACCAGACAGAGAAGAAGATCAAAAAGCTCCGGACAGATAATGGTTTGGAGTTCTGCAGTACTGAGTTCGATTCGTTTTGCAGAGAGGTGGAGGTTTCTAGACACCTCACAAGCAGAGGCACACCACAGCAGAATGGTGTAGCAGAACGAATGAATCAGACATGGCTTGTGGGAGCGTTGTGCATGCTCTCCAATGCAGAGTTGTCTAAACGTTTCTGGGAAGAAGCGCTTAGTACAACATGTTACTTGATTAATCATGGACTTCATACCGGTATTGGCCTCAAAGTTCCCTATGAGGTATGGACTGGTAAATATATGATTGTTTCAAGTGTTGGCGGTGTTGATAAACAGGTGGAGCAACAATATACTGAAGAGTTAGTTGTCACACAGTCAGATGTTTATCAGGATCCACCAACAGAGACAAAGACTGAAGCACCAGAAAGTTCAATTTCAGTTCCTAAAGAACATGGGTTAGCACAAGGAGGGTCTAGAAGAGCTAATTTAAGGAATGGATTTGAAGACTTGGTGTCTTATGCACTGCAGGTTGCTGAGGAAGTAGAGCCCGTTCTTGTGGAACCTTCTATTTTTAATAAAACAGATACATGTTCAGAGTCATCTCAGTGGTATGCGGCTATGGGTGATGAGATGGAGTCTCTTCACAGGAATCAGACTTGGAAGTTGACTACAAGGCCAGAAGGCAGGAAGATTGTGACTTGCAAGTGGATCTTCAAGAAAAGGGAAAGGATGTCCCCAGCAGAAGAGGTCAAGTATAAAGCTCGAGATGTTGCAAGGGGTTTCACACAGAGAGAGTGGGTGGACTACAATGGGATCTTCTCAGCAGTGGTCAGACACACTTCGATCAGAGTGTTGCTAGCAATAGAATGAGAGATATACATGACAGAGTCGGAAGGATTCCAAGTTCCTGGTAAGGAAGATCAAGTTTGTAGATTAAAGCAATCGCCTAGGCAGTGGTACAAGAGATTTGACAGCTATGTGATAGCAGCAGTCAAGAAGTCAAGGATTCAGAAGCTGAAAGGCTTGGTCGCAGAGATGAATGGGTTTGGGTAACGCGAAGAGAATTCTGGGTATGGAGATCTATAGAGACAGAGCTAAACGGAAACTGTTCTTATCCCAGAAGAGATACATCAAGAAAGTTTCAGAGAGGTTTGGTAGGTCAACAGCTAAGGCTATAGACACTCCGGGTGCAGTGAATGCACAGACAGTCGCGTTTAGGCCCAAATCGGTTGAGGAAAAAGAGTATATGGCTCGAGTATCCTATGCTAGTACAGTTGGTAGTTTGATGTATGCTACAGTGCGCACCAGCAACGTCAGACTCGTCTATAGAGATGGGACAGAATGTGCAGTCGAAGGTTTCTCAGATTTGGGTAATGTTGATACAAGAAGATCGAAGACCGGATACGTGTTCATGCTTGGTGGGTCAGTAGTTAGTTAGAAGGCTAGATTGCATACGACAGTGACGTTGTCTACAACAGAGGCAGAATACGTGGCATTGACAGAGTCCGCTAAGGAGGGAATATGGTTGAAGGGATTGATCAGCAATCTTGGGGTTCATCATGAGAGGACCAAGCACATTGATGTCAGATATCATTTCCTAAGGGATGAAAAACGGGTAAAGGTGAAGGTAGGGACGGCGAACAACCCTGCAGACATGTTCACAAAACTCGTGATGGGAAGCAAGTTCCAACATTGTTTGGACTTGCAGATTGTTCGCAGCTATTAGATAGCAGAAGAGGCGAGGGGGGAGAAAAGGTTTGTTGTCATGGAGATTCAAAGTCAAGGTGGAGATTGTTGGGTTAATGCCTTTGAATTTGGGACGCCGAGTTAAAGGATTAAACAACAGAGAGATTTCGTAATTCCGGGACAGAGCGCAGAAGGAAGGTTTTCAAGTCAGTTTTAGACTAGGTTTCCAAGTTCCTAAGAGATTTTGAGATAAACTTTACTAGTATAAATAGAGGCCAGTAGTTTAGATTAAAATCACACCTCAGATTGTCATAGACAAATTATTAGAGTGCTCAGAGCGAGGTCTGTAATTCTACAGTTACACAGTTAAGAATTTTGTGATCAAAATTCGTGTAGCAGTAATAGTGAGATCTTGTAATCGTTTCTCCAGTGATAATAATATTCTCTCCCCTCCCCGTGGACGTAGCCAAGTTGGTGAACCACGTAAATTGGTGTTCTTGTGATTGCTCGCTTTTCTTATCAAGTCTTGTTATTGCTCTAACATCTCTGTTAGTTGTCTTTTAAACATGTAATTTGGCTTTGCACCTTTAAGCCAAGTCTTTCTCATCACTTTTTAATGCAGTATCTTTAACCAAGTTTTTTAATTTTCATGCTTAGTACCTTTAAACTAAGTCTTTCATTTTCATGATTGGTACCTTTAAACCAATGATAGCTTGGTGCCTTTAAACCAAGACTTTGCGCTGAAGATGAATTTTTTTGCCTTTTTAGACTTCTATCGCGAATCGGGTTTCACCAATCGTAAAATCATATCTCACATATCGTCCAAGTTAGCAATTCCGTTCAATGGTTTAATGTGACTTCATTCAATAAGCAACCTCTTGAAATGTAAGACATGGAACGCAGTCATTTGCTAATCAATAGTATAACCCTTTCTTTTTCTGTTTGAGATAATGAAAATATACTATTCACTAATATAAGAGGATAAATGAAACACATGCGCATTTTGCATTTTAATGGAGTTATGCTGTTCATTCCAGTCATATAATAACAAATTGCCTTTTCTAATGCTAAACCTTGGGCATTTCAAATAAATAATAGGTTTACGAACCCTTAGATCATGGAGTTTTCCATTTTCCGCAGTATTAACACAATTCACAAAATTTTAAACAATATCGCATATAATTGTTGAGAATATGCCTTTGAATCAATGTCTATTGGTTAAGGATATGTCCGCGACAAGTCGAGTAATTTTTGGCATTTGAATTGGGCAAGGAAAAGAAATCCTTTTGGTACATGGATTAAATTTTTATTGGTTTAATTAGGTTTCTTATTGGTACAATGAATTGTTCAAGAATTAGGAAAGCCGTTTCCTAATGAGAATAGGATTACTTTGTACATAAGAAATAGGATTCCAATTACATTGTACATAAGGAATAAGATTCCTTTTCCTTTTGTGTTTCTAGTATTTATACCTATAAATACTAACCCCTCCTCTAGCATTATTTTTGTCGGTCATATTTGAGAGATACAAGTAGAGATCTAAGATCTAGATTTAGGTTGACGGAAATATTGGGCTAAATAATTCATGCAACTAGATTAGTGAAGATCGTCTTTCGTAATTGTCATTGAATAATAATATATTCTCCCTCCGCTCGTGGATGTAGCCAAGTTGGTGAACCACGTAAATTCTTGTGTTCGTCTTTGATTATTTCGCTTGCCATCATTCTTATATTTATTTTGATCTAACAAGTGGTACCAGAGCTTGTTGAAAAGGAGAATTAGCATCGACGGAAGAGATCCAAGATCGAAGAAAAACAAGGTAGCAGTTTCTGGTCCGTTTTTATCCAGAGCAGCGGTGAAGAAAAAGAGGTAGCGCGTTCATTCACCGTTGGATCGTGTTGATTTTTGGTGAATAGCTTCGGGACTCATAGATCTTCGATCTGAAGGGTAGAGATCAGATTTTGAGGTCCGTAGCATCCGAAATTGTATCAGGACAGAAGTTGCTGGTGTTTTGTCTTTGATTGTATGCGTTTGGAGTTTCTTGTTGCGATTTCTCTTATTGGCGACTGGTTGGTTAGAGATCTAGGGTTTCCACTGCAAGGAATAAGATGGGTCAAGGATTTAAATCAACAATCGACAAGACTAATGGGAGGAATAGTATTTTATTCTTTGGTAAATCAAGATGAAGGCCCTGCAGTTCGTGTGCAGTACACGTGCAGTTCGCGAGCAGCGATCGTGTAGTGCACGTGCAACGTTCTTGCAAAAATCTGGGTGTCTAGGTTGGACACATAAAGACATAAGTCGTGTTGAAGAAACAAGGTTTATTGGCACCCTCGTGGCGAGTAGATCTAGTACAGACAGAGATTCAATAGGGATAGTTGCGGAAGGCGGCAAGGATTCTAGCAAGAAGAAGAATTCTCAAAAATCTTCTAGCAAGAGAGGTCCAAGACCTGATGAAGTTTGTAATTTCTATAAAGAGGGGAAAGGAAGCGAGGAAGTGATGGATTCTCTAGAGAAGAAGGTGTATGCACAAATCATCATGGGTCTTGGTGATGATGTTCTCGTGGAGGTTGCTATGGTAAATAGTAACCATGGCGATTTTGATCTAACAGAGGAAGAAGGATCATGGCGCAGGGATAAGTGGCTTCTAAATCCAAGGGTAGAGCAAAGCGAGATAGTTGAGGAAAAGGTGGAGCCGATTTCTACAAGAAGGAGTAGATGGGCAGACGATCCTGAGGTACAAGATAACTATCCGCAGATTGATTTAGGATAGTTTATCTCGGTGGGTGAGGTTCACGGTCGAATGAAGTCGCCAAGCACGAAAAACTGTTAGTAATTCAGGAAGGGGCGGTGGTCTAGATAGGCGGTCTAGAGGTACTAAGGAATGCTAGGCTTAGCATATCATCTGGTTGCTTGGGAGGAGCAAGGTTGTCCGGCGTGACAAAGAGTGCTTAAGATAAAGCACAAGATTTCATTCTATTCGCCTTTAAATGAGTGGGTTCGAAGCTTTCTAGACTAGTTTGAATCTCATCATTGGATTGGGATTGAGAAGCAATCGGGACAAGGTACAATCTGGGGTTTAAGGTGTAATCTATTCGAAGGCCTAGAAGTAGATACACAAGTCTAGTCGGCAAAAGGGGTTCTTAAATTCTAGAGGTGTATAGTCTCAAGTGTTCGGCGAAACACTATGTTGATGGTCTAGAAGGCTTTTTGAGTCATCAATACTAGTTTCTTGGCTCTCATCAGAGTTATGGAGAGTTTGAAGAAACAAGATAAGTAAGAGCACATGTTAATGGAGTATTGTAGCAGTTCGTGCAGACATCGTGCAGTCGTGCAGTTCATGTACAATTTCCGTTCGTGCAGATGCTTATAGGGAATAAATCCGAATAAGTAGTCACGGGTTCGAGATACATTTCCAGAATGAGAAGTGATTTGTTCAAGTCATTCAAGGGTGTTTTTCCGTGTTCGTTGGTGATCCAAGAATAGTTCGAAGCACGTTGAAGTTTGAGACAAGATCGATGGTCATCATCTGGGTAATATGGTATTCGAATTTGGTGATCGTGGATTTGGTATTTCGGATATGGTGGTCAACATTGTGGTGAAGGTTCTAGGGATCAAGAAATCATTGCACAAGTTGAGCCGGAAAAGTCGTTTGCTTGACTAAGTAAACTTGGTTGTTCTTGGTTGAACAAAGATGGTGTCTTTACAAAGACAGAAGGTGGTGGCGGAGGTGGAGAGATATGTTCGAAAGCGGAGGATTCAACTCAAGGTGGAGTTGAGGTCGGTTCGTGGATATAAATTATGGTTCGGGGAGATTCAAAGTCAAGGTGGAGATTGTTGAGAATATGCCTTTGAATCAATGTCTATTGGTTAAGGATATGTCCGCGACAAGTCGAGTAATTTTTGGCATTTGAATTGGGCAAGGAAAAGAAATCCTTTTGGTACATGGATTAAATGTTTATTGGTTTAATTAGGTTCTTATTGGTACAATGAATTGTTCAAGAATTAAGAAAGCCGTTTCCTAATGAGAATATGATTACTTTGTACATAAGAAATAGGATTCCAATTACATTGTACACAAGGAATAAGATTCCTTTTCCTTTTGTGTTTCTGGTATTTATACCTATAAATACTAACCCCTCCTCCAGCATTATTTTTGCCAGTCATATTTGAGAGATACATAGAGATCTAAGATCTAGATTTAGGTTGACGGAATTATTGGGCTAAATAATCCGTGCAACTAGATTAGTGAAGATCGTCTTTTGTAATTTTCATTGAATAATAATATATTCTCTCTTCGTCCGTGGATGTAGCCAAGTTGGTGAACCACGTAAATTCTTGTGTTCGTGTTTGATTATTTCGCTTGCCATCGTTCTTATGTTTATTTTGCATTTTAATGGAGTTATGCTGTTCATTCCAGTCATATAATAATGAAATGCCTTTTCTAAAGCTAAACCTTGGGCATTTCAAATAAATAATAGTTTTACGAACCCTTAGATCATGGAGTTTTCCATTTTCACTCGCAGTATTAACACATTTCACAAAAGTTTTTTTTTTTATCGAAATTACAACATGCTATTTGCTAATTTAGCGGTTTCCGTAATCAAGTAACTGACCCAAGGTATAATTGAATTATTGCCATGGAGCACGCTTTCAATCAGATATAAAACTCATACTCCTATATGACAAATGTTTTCCATGTAACATTGAATGGACATAACAGATCAATGCATCATATGTATATGTTGGTAGTGGTGCCCTAGGCACGTTTAATAAACGTTGTAATTATTATCATTTATTTCATATCAATAAAGAGATGTTTTGATTATTATTGTTGTTCATGTTTACTTATAATAATCCCCGTCCCTAGTACTTATTAAGCACTAGTATAAAGGCTAAATGATCATGAGATGATCATGTTAGATTTATGGGTACTTGTTTGGAACAAGGTACTGGACATGACCCGCCGTATGAGATTTATGTCATGGTCTATGTCGTACATATATCTCATATTAGTTATGTCATTTGAATCCTTAGACATGAAGTTATTATAGTCTTCCACTTGATGAACATTGTGTTTGACATATTCAAATGCTACCTTAACACAGTAGTTATAAAGGGTATGATTGGCATAATCGGATTCCCGTTGGGAAGAATAATAAGCTAAATGGATTTGTCCCTCCACGGAGAGATGTCAAGCTTGGGCCTCTCGAAGGAATGATGTTGATGAAATGTTCGGCCGGACTCAAATGGATTGATTGGATCAATGGCATTTGAATTATCAACATATTCGGAATCGAGAAAGTATTGAACAAGACAAGTTGACTGTTTGACCATGACTTGTGTTCAATGACATCATGGACAAAAGGATTGTGATATATTCTAAAGGAATGCGAACTTGTATCTAGTTATACTATTTGGTAGGTATGACGGTTTGCTAGAACCTAATCATATCTTATGGGATCATGTTTGAGCCCATTGCCAACTTAGTATAATCCTAGAGGGTCACACACAATAGAATGAATCTTAAATAAGAGGACTATATTGGAATTTAGGGTCGAAGGACCTCAAAGGAATTTCTGGAAAAATTCTGGGCTTCCTGGTCAACCAAGCGGGCGCTTGGGTTGACCAGGCGGGCGCTTGAATGAATTCTGAAAAGATCTGGGCCTTCTGGTCAAATAAGCGGGCGCTTGGGTTGGACCAGGCGGGCGATCGGTCTGGCGGCAGAAAAATTCCTAATTCGATTAGGAAAGGTTTTTGGCACAAGTTACCTATTTGGAATAGGTCTTAATTGTGTATAAATTCCCCAATTCGGCCAGACCATCCTTACTAGTGCTTTTGTGAGTCTCAAAGAGTTTGAGAGAGATTTTATTTTGTTCTAAGACATCCTTGATTGAGGAACAAAATAATTCACAAATAAATTACATATAGTTCTTTATTAAATTGTGAAAGTGTGTTTCATAATTATTGGTCTAGCAACCAAGATCAAGGAGCCTCTTGATATTCGTTCGAAGTGTGGACACCGCTAGAGGGTGAATTTTATCATCTACAAAGTTCGTGATTTTGTCCGTGATAAAGCTTCAAGTTTCTCCACCAAGACCAAAGAAAACTTTGATAGTCATCAAGGGTTAGTTTTTCCTTTATTCATTATGTTGTATTTGATTTAATCATATGAACGGATCCATGGCTTTGGGTTTCTTAAAATTTTAATTGCTATATTCCGCTGCGCATGTTACATCGAAACCCAACAGTGGTATCAGCGCACCGTTCATGTTGATTATTTCAATACCTTGATCATGTTATGTGTATATAAATTGTTTATGTACCTTGCATGATATGAATATTGGAATATATGATGTTTATGTATTTTGTGATTTTATGTGGTTTATTGTTTTGCAACTTTAATCGCACGATTCAATCGCAATAAAAATTATGGTGGATTCTGAATTATTTCGATTATTGATTTTTGATCAGATCAAAGTTCTAATAATCGGGGAAAAATAATTTTGAGACAAAATTTTTTGAACTTTAAAATTCTGTACCATTCTGACCAAACAGGCGCCCGCTCGCTGGGGACCAGGCGGCCGCTTGCTCCAGGCGCGCGCTCGGTCAATACCAGGCGGGCGCTCGCTCGTCAGAATCTGTTCTGATTTTGGTTAAAATCTGAATATGGAATTTTCGAAAAAAATTCAACAAAACCAGTAACAGAACTAGTCCAGACTTGCTGATCTGGAATGGGTTTTGGGTAGTTGGTTTGTGTGTGGATTTTGGGGTTTGATTTTCCTATTTGTTTTAGTCTTGTGATTCCTAGATTGGTTCAAGTTTTGGATGGCTAATCTGCGTTCATCGAGATTGTGTTTCCCAAAATTGATCGCAATCAAAGTTTCAAAGATAAAACGAAGTTAGAATTATGAAGAGTTCATAATTGCTAAAATTGAGAAACAAAGTTCTTGATTCAATGATTGGAGATCCATGTGGAATTGTGAATGCAATTGGCCTACGTTCATCGAGACCATCTATTGCTTAGTTTCGGCCACATGGACTACTTTCTTGGTTTCTTGAATTAGTGCGGGATTGTGGTTGCCTAATGGCTTAGTTCGACCGCACTTCTTGTTGTCTTGATTTGGAGATAATAACCGAGGTTGAAATAGTCTCATCCTCATAATTATAGAGAAACTAATGACACATAAATATCATGCTTAAATTAATGGAGATTAATTTAGTGGCTAAACTTGATGTGTAACATGTTTATATTATGTGCTCATAAATGTGTTATATGCTATATGTGATGAACCTTCAAAGAAAGTTTTAAGTCCTTCTTTGCCATGCCATGATTAAAACACTTGTTTATACATGGGTAATCTTGATGTGGGTTCGCCTCCGCGAAGTGCATTAATTTTATTCATGTATGAGCAAGATGAGGTTCATTAATTTAATGTGGGCTTGCCTCCGCAAGGTGCATTAAATTGAATGGTTCCTATGCGTTTAAAATGGTTGGACTTAATTAGGCGTCAAAACAGTTTTGGGCCTAGGCAAAAGATGAGATTAAACATGATTTGGAAATTGGATTTCTCAAAGAATCTCATAAAAAGGACCTAAGAATCATATGGGATATGATTGACATGATCGTCTACCTAATTAATTTATTTTTGAGCGGTCCTCCTCTGTGGACTCAAAAGTTAAATTAAAGTTGGATCTTAGGCCAATTAAATTATATTATACATTGGATGTATATGAAGGTTATATAATTTAGTGGGAGTATTTTGTTTGAAAAATACATTATTTATTTCTTTAATGAAAATGGTACTTATTAAATTTTGGAAATTTTGCATATTTGTAGATAATGACTAATAACACTCAATCAATGTCGTTGCGATCGATCCTTGAGAAGGATAAGCTCGAAGATAATGGTACTAACTTTATGGATTGGATCCGTAGCATAAGAATCGTTCTTAGGCAAGAAGATAAGTTGTACATTCTCGATGGGCCTCTCCCTGCTGAACCACCGCCTACTGCCCCTAGGGCAGAAAGAGACAATTACAAGAAACATCGTAATGATTCTAGAGATGTAAGTTGTCTCATGCTTGCTGCTATGTTCTCAAAACTCCAACAAAGTTTGGAACATTTGGAAACCTATGAGATAGGCGTGGAGTTGAGAACCATGTTTCAAGAGCAAGCTAGGCAAGAGAGGTACAAGACCATTGTTGCATTCACTACTTGTAAAATGAATGAAGGGCAACAAGTGAGTCCTCACTTTCTTAAAATGAAAGGTTATGTAGAGCACCTTGAGAAACTTGGCTATCCAATCCCATTGGAGCTAGCCACGGATCTCATTCTTAATTCATTGCCTAAAAGTTATAATCAGTTTGTGATGAATTATAACATGCATGGAATGGATAAGAATCTCTCTGAGTTGCATGGGATGCTCAAAACTGCAGAGATGAAAATTATGGAGAAAGGTTCTCCCGTGCTCTTGGTTCATGATGGGAAGAAGGCTAGTGCCAAAGGAAAGGGTAAGGCAAAAGTTGTCAAACCCAAAATAAGCTAGGCAAAGGTTGCCAAGGCTTCTGAGGCAAAACCTGATTCACAAAAGGATGCAATCTGTTTCCATTGTCAAGAAATTGGTCATTGGAAACGTAATTGCAAGGCTTTCTTGGAAGAGCAAAAGAAGAAGAAGAGCAGCAAGGCTGCGTCGACTTCAGGTATCTATATGATAGATATTCTCCTTTCTACCACTGATTCTTGGGTATTGGATACCTGATGTGGTTCTCACATTTGTCTAAATGTGCAGGGACTAAAGAATAGGAGACTGCTTAAAGAAGGTGAAGTAGATCTACGCGTGGGGAATGGAGAAAGAGTTGCTGCATTAGCCGTAGAAACTTATGAAGTCACTTTACCTTCCGGATTAATTCTTGTTTTGAACAATTGTTATTATGTTCCGGATTTAAGTAGAAATATTATTTCAATTTCTTGTTTGGATAATGAAGGTTTTAAGTTTCTTATTGAGAATAAGAAATTTTCTATTTATTTAAATGATGTGCTTTATGGTATTGCTAATTCATTTAATGGCCTTTATATCTTGGATGTCAAGAATGAAAATAATGACAATGTCTATCATGTAAATAAGAAATCTAAACCTAATGATGTAAATCATACTTATTTGTGGCATTGCCGCCTTGGTCATATTAATGAGAAGCGTATCTCAAAACTCCATGGGGACGGACTTTTGGGTTCATGTGACTTAGAGTCATATGATACTTGCGAGTCGTGTCTTCTTGGAAAAATGACTAAGACACCTTTTACCAAGTTGGGTGAAAGGGCAAGCGACTTATTGGGGTTGATACATTCCGATGTATGCGGACCATTAAGTAGCAATGCTAGGGGAGGATTTCAATACTTCATAACCTTCACTGATGATTATAGTAGATTTGAGTATGTTTACCTAATGAAACATAAAAGTGAAGCATTTGAGATATTTAGAATATTTAAAAATGAAGTAGAAAAACAACTTGGCAAAAGTATTAAGGCACTTCGATCAGATCGAGGTGGAGAATACTTGAGTCAAGAATTTGATGATCATCTAAAGAATTGTGGAATAGTTTCACAATTGACTCCACCCGGAACGCCACAATGGAATGGTGTGTCCGAGAGGAGAAATCGGACTTTGTCAGACATGGTTCGATCAATGATGAGTCAAGTTGATCTTCCAATATCCTTTTGGGGTTACGCCCTAGAAACCGCTGCTTTCACACTAAATCGTGTTCCAACTAAATCGGTTCAAAAGACTCCATATGAGATGTGGAGCGGAAAGAAAACTTGTTTTTCATGAAGATTTAGGGTTGCGAAGCCTTTGTCAAAAGACTTGTCTCTGACAAACTTGCACACAAATCTGACAAATGTAATTTCGTGGGATATCCAAAGGAAACTAGAGGATATTACTTTTACAACCGTGAGGACAACAAAGTGTTGCCCGAACTGGTGTCTTTCTAGAGAAAGAGTTTCTCTCCAAAGAAATCAGTGGGAGTAAAATAAATCTTGAAGAAATTCAAGACCCAGAAAATAACATTGAACCAATAGTGGAACAAGAACAAGAACCACAAGGAGTTGTGGAACCTGTTCAAGATACACAAGCAACTCGCAGATCTAGTAGGTTACGATCCGAGCCCGAGAGATATGGATTTCTCGTAACGGATAGTAATGAGGTAGAAATCATTGAGAATGATGAACCGTCAACCTACCAAGAGGCGATGTCTTCTCCTGATTCGGACAAGTGGCTTGGAGCCATAGAATCCGAATTGCAATCATGCAAGACAATCAAGTTTGGAATTTGATTGATGCGCCCGAAGTGTAAAAACCATAGGATGCAAATGGGTCTTCAAGAAGAAGACTGACATGGATGGGAAGGTGCATACTTACAAAGCTAGGCTTGTAGCGAAGGGTATAGGCAAGTTCATGGTATTGACTATGATGAGACCTTTTCACCCGTAGCAATGATCAAGTCTATAAGAATTTTGCTTGCCATTGCCGCATATCATGACTATGAAATATGGCAGATGGACATCAAAACCGCTTTCCTGAATGGAAAACTCCAAG